>JAYKAV010003332.1:735835-1132891 GCA_035582835.1 Phoebastria nigripes
GGATTGGTCAGGTTGCAAGTTGTTCTCTGGATCTCCACCATCTCACGCTAACATGTGAGGAGGATATATAGCCTATCTCAGGCTTCTTCTGGAGGTAGCAGCTGTAAAGTTGCCACTTTGGGTTTAATGAGTATGGGCTTGCTCCTACCTCAAAGAAATCTGTAGCAAAGTTCCCATTGCCTGTGGTTGCATAGGATCAGGACAAGCTTGGATAAACCGTGTCCTTGATTAATAGGTGTTGCTGTTCTTTGCACAGAGGGACAAAGAGATACGTAAGAACCAAAGGAGAAGCCAGCTGTAGTATTAACACCACCAACACAGCCTGAATCCCAAGTGACTGGTGCTCCTGAAATCAGTCTGTAATAAGCTGTACTATAATGTCCTCCTTTGTATGCTACTGCTCTATCTGAAATGCCTTATATAAGGCTGAGGGACCTTTTAGTGGAATAAAGCTCTACCCAATGCAAGTTTGGTGGTGTATACATAATGAAATGACAACTTAGTGTCTAGAGAAAGCAGCCTTCTTCCAGCATGACTGCACAGAGTGATGAAGTTAAATTAAATTAAATAAATAAAAGTTAATTTTTCTCTCTGCTTGCAGAACTTCAGGTGCTGAAAAACCATGGTCTATGGAGTGCAAGTAGGCAGTCCACCCATCTTCCCACCAGATTAACATCATCAGAGGATCAGAAATGAAATGCCATATCTTGCACCCAAGTAATGCATTCTGAAGAGGAAACAATTAAGTATTGCCAGGTAATATTGTCACAGGCTGATTAGGTGACACMGTGACTAATGCATTTCCTCAACCTGCTCGTAGCTGCGATGAAGACACAGCAAGATTCCCTTTCACTGCAAGCAAATATTAAAACAACATTCATTATCTTTTCATGAAAGGGAAAAAAACAGTGACCTTGGCAGAATTTCTGTTTCTCCTTCTCCCTCTTTCAAAACAAAACCAAACCAAGGCAGCACCTCCCTCCCAAGCCCTTCAAAAGACAAAGCCCCAGCACAAAGCAGCATAGTTTTTTAAACCATTGAAGATGTTTTAAGATGGGCCTTTCCTACAGGGATTTCAGAAGCTCCATTGCAGCTGCAGCAAGCAAATGAAGCGAAGCATGGGCCACTGAGTCAAAGAGGGAATGAGAGCAGACATACTACAATGAGTTATTTTAAACCATTATCGGAGATCTGTAGCTAAGCCCTCCAGCAGCCTGCTTCTAGCTAAAAGGCTTCCACTTGAGTGCTTCAGATCATGTAAGTTTGTTTAAGATGCATAATTCATGAAGGGTACATAACACCATCCTTGAATAACTTTTCACTCACCACCTGCTTGACAGGGAAAGAGCTGACAGAGTAGTGTGACTTCAGAAATTTGACATTAGCACGCTATGTGTCCCAGGAAGGGACAGGGATCGCTCCATTGTCTTAACCCCTTCGCTGGTATGAATGCCTGAGGAAGCCAACTGCACCAGCTAATTCCACGATTATGACTATTTCCACCTGTTGTCATTACCATTAAAATAAGAGAAAGACAAAGGATGTGAAGAGTTATAACTACTTACATTATAGTCCTTGAAAAGAATATGTAAAGAAAATTTCTGGTTTTATAGGTTTAAAAAAAAAAAAATATCTATTGTACACCAAAGGCCAAGCACAACCATCCCTACTCAAGCTGAGTAGTACCTTGCAACTCAAATAGTCCCACTGAAATCAATTTGGGATTATATAATGCAAGTAAGGAGAGCACCACCTGGTCTTTCGGTAGCAAAATAAGATGTGTAAGGAACAAATCTTCAGCTAAAATTAATGTGATTTGCCTCATTGTGGCTAATGGAGCTGTGCCCATTTACATCAGCCTGGAGTCCACTGTAACAGCATGCCTATTGTAGAGCACTTGGGTTTTAATTACCAATGGTAAATAGTATGTCCTTAAACTTTATAGACCTTATATATTTGCCCTACTTTATTTTGTAGATAAAAGCCCAACTGTGGCCTGATAGGCAATTTAGGAGTGATTTATGGACTTTGTCTGCTGTTAGTAACAGTTTGGAAGTTGCTGTGTGACAGAAGGGAGGGATTTTTTTCTAGGTTATTTTGGGAGATAACGGTTGGAGTGGAACTATCATATATTGTTTTCCCTTATAAAATTGTGAATATTTTTTTTAGCAGGGCTTTAGAAAAAGGGAAAAAAATATAGGGCAAGACAAGATATAAAGAGAACAACAATGGACACAGTAGACGGGATGAAGGATCTAGTGCATGGTAGAGAAAGAGCACTGCTTTCATAATTTATGCTGTGGGCCGGCCATCCCAGCCGTGAGCTTTGTCCCACTCCCACCYGAATCCCAAGCTGTTCTCCCTAGAACTCCATTTATTTTGGCTCCTTTGTCACTGAAATGTGCCTCCTGCTGTCAGGCTTGACGTGATATCTGGATTAAGCACGGACACCTCTCCGTTCCATTTAAAAGACAGAAACAGCTAACAAATGCAGACACAAACCAGGACAGGTTAATTTTCAAAAACAGAGTATATTGGAATTGTCATCGCCCTGTACACACAGCCCCCAAAATAAACATTTCACACAAAGCAATATTTTGCCTCCTGTGTACAGCAGAGCAGTGAAGTGAGGCAGGACTTCCACCCAGGGCACTCTGAGCATGCACATTTTAAAAGAAGGAGGTTTTTCCTCCCAGGAGTTCAGAGAGGTTTTGTAATTGGTGGCTTATATGACCCCACTGTGATTTCTGCCCTATACCAGCGTGCTGAGACTATCTAAAAAGTGATTTGTAAGTCAGACAGAAATAGTGAAATACATGGACCTGGTGTATTGATGTGCACTTTATCCATCCTTCTGTTACTCTGAAAACTAGCATGGTTTTCTGCTTTTACAAGGGTCATTTGAGTCTTTTATCTGAGTCAAATCCTGCTCTTGCTTCCTGCAGGGCATACAAGAGAAATGACACCAAACATTATTCTCTTACCAAGGGAGAGAGATTATCCCTGAGACATGGGTGCTTCCTGGGGACAGCCAAAAAAAGTGACAGTGGGAAAAAACTGTCCGTTCCTGATGCTGATTGTTCCCTGTTYACTGAGACATTGTTCAGAGAGAAAGAAGTTGAGCAAGCCTATGTATGTAATTATTTTGCATCTCTCCCTGTGTAAATCTGAGCAGAAAGGCTGGTGAGGCAGTAGGTGCACGCAGGATGCTTTGGCTCAGGCTTCCCTCCTCAGTGTCCCCAAGACTGACGTGGAAAGGGGCACAGCTTTCACTGGCAGGTGGTGTGGGGTTCAGCCACAGTTGTGGGTTATAGAAGCATTCCCAAKAGGAATGGGAACTTATTCTGGGTARCTGGGATAAGCAACATGAGTAAACCTGGGAGTTTAAAGATTAGGGGCTGCTTTTGTGCAGCAGAGCTAAAAACCAGGCTGCCTCTGAGCCATAGGCTAGAAGGCAAGCTGGAGAGGAGGGTGGGAGCCACGCTTATAGCTCTGCCAAATTTCTGGGATCTGTAGGGGACAGGTCTACATTTCACCCAGCAACTGTTCTGCAAAGGGCCCACATCAACTTCAGTTGATTTGATCTGTTATGACCTGCTTCAGACCTTGTCCTTTTCCTGCCTGCCATCAGTGACCAGTGATTTAACTGCCTGCTCAAATCAAAAGGCTGCCTCTGTGCAGGACTAAACCTTCTCCCAAACAGGTCTGTTGAAGTATATATTGAAATAGTCTTTAAAAGTTTACAGAGTATTACAAGATCAGTACAGATCTGACCATTACTTATTAATTGTTCAATTCAAGGAATAACTATTTGATAGAAAATGGGGTGGAGACCTGGGAAAGAATGACTTTAATGAGATCACAGTGACTGATATTTGGAAATATATTATTAAGTTTCTGCAGTGCAGCACTGAGATTTCCCAGTGTCCTCAGGAAAAGGAATAGCACCCTATGCTCTTGTGTCTCTTGCAGGGTACAGACATTAGAGATCAGSTCAAATGCACCCACCCTCTGCTAAAAACAAAGGGGGCTTCAGAAATGGCTTAGCAGGGTTATGCTCTGCATTGCCAAGGGCTGGAAGAGCCTGGGCCTTTGCCTTTTGAAGCTACCTTTTCCTCCAGCAACCTTTTTCCTCCTGCCTTCTCTTCCAGCTTTTCTATCCAACTTCTCAGTCCATGTGACTCCACACTGATGTATAAACAGGCTTTTTCTAAATCATCCCCCTGTCTTAAAATTAAAAGAAAGTAAGCATGCATTGTCTTCCCAGAAATAAAYACCCAAGACAGGAGGCAGGAGAATTGCATCTCACCCATTTCGTTCCTTTAGAGATGCAACMTGCTCACAGCAAACGTAAACAAGGTTGTGCAGTGCCATCCCACGATTGCATAGTCAGACAGGAGGATGTGCGGGGAAGTGTGTACAGAACAAAATAATTTCAGGTACCAAATCTTATACTAGCACACATACATGCAAAAAGCCATTTGTAGCCAAGAAATGCAAAGAATTATGTGTTCAACCATCCAGCCAARATCTCCAGACAAGGCAATACAAAACAATGAAACTGTTGATATGCACTTGTCTCTGGCATAAGGATGTGAAAAGAATTACATCTGTCCTCTCCAACAGGCAATTATTCATGATTCCTAATGGATAAAATCAGAAAGCACAACAAAGCCCTGAAAACTCAGTGGTTTTCAGGGCTGATGGGAGGAGGGCTCTGAGTATCTCCTTTCTAATTGGCATTCAACCCTTTAGCAAAAGGATGGGTTAAAGGCCACTGTGTTGGACTTGGAAGCTAATACACAGCTTGTCCCGAGTATAGATTTCCTTTGTGACCATGAGAAAGGCTTGGACAGAGCTCATAGAAAATCGTCATATTACTGCCATATCAGAAACTATATAGAGAGATTAGATCATCTCTATTTCCTGGGGTACATTATCCAGCGGGTAGGCAAAAGCCCATGTGCAACCCCTATTTATACAGGGGTGTTGCACAGAAGAGAGCACTCATCCTTACGTGAAAGGTGCATAAGGCTCCTGACCCATGTGGTAACATCATTCAATTGACACTTCAGCAGCTAAATAACCATCCTACTGAAGCATGTCACTGTGTGAACACAGTCAAATTTCCACTGTTGAATGCAGAAGAAGGAATAAATACAAGTAAATGAGAAAAAGTTCCTGCACGCTTAGATGCACAGAGCCTCTTTTTTGGCTCTGCTCCTTACACAAGTTGTGTTCACAGATGTGCCCAGCCCGTGACCTCCTCTGTGGCAGGGGGATGTGACAAATTGCTGTGTCGCTCAGCTACGTGGGAAAGGAATGAAGCCCACGTCCGGCAGTGCTATGAGAGGCGAGACGAGACGAGACAAGCCTCCCCATCCTCAGCAGGGCTCCATTTGCAAAAAGAGGCCAACAACGTGGCAGGGCACATATTCTGCACAGAGCACCAGAGGTGCAGTAAACCTTGACGTACAGCATATATCCACATAGCCGTAAAGAGGTTAAGACTCTCTTGGTAGGAACCAGTAGGCAAGAGCCTCAGGAATGACTATTTTTCTTTCCTGACTGCCCCATAAGAGAACAGAGGGAACAATTCCTCCTGCCTCAGTTAATGGTCTCTCCCCCAAGAGTTTCGTTGCCTGATTGAGGACATTATTGTTTGTACAGGGACGCTCTAAGAACAACCACAGCTTTATAAGGAAGGAAGAGATGACACCCAGCCTCGCCACATCAACATCATGAGTGACAATGAAGCAGTTAAATTGCTAACTGGATCCAAATTGTATATAATTTTCATATTTGTTATGCTGTGTTTTGGGCTTTCATTCTTTGTTTGGTTCTTTGCAGAGTTGCTAAAGATTTATGATTTATAAATGCATCAGGCTGCACTGTGTTTCCTCGGGTCCAGTTAAGGAAATCCAATAACACGGGAGTTTTGTGTTGTGAACATATATATATTTCTTCCCCTGTAATGTTAGGCCTGTCAAAATGAAACTGATAGGTTGGAAATGAGTCTGCTGAGGAGCCAAAAAGGAGAATAATTTTACCAGAACTGGTGAAACCCATCAGATAAGTATCAGAGAGCAGGAATTAGCACAGTGTGCTGTGCTATTTGAGGAAGAAGAGGAGCAGGGGGGTCTAACTGGCCACAGAGTTCAAGATACCTGGGTTTTAGGTCTGCTTCTACTGACAATCTGTTGTATGACCTTGGGGAAGCACACTTTTTCTCTCCACATTTGCTTCTCTCACAGTTTGTTTTGCCTTATCCATTTAAATTGGAAGCTCTTAGGATGGGGTTTGGCTCCTAATGTGTGTTCAAACAGAAGCTGAAATGGAGAGACCTTCATCTCTCTTGTGGGGCTCAAGGTGCTACAGTAATACAAACAATAATAAAAAAGAATGAGTGATGCAGTATAATTGCATGAATAATAGGGTACCTTTTAAGACCGGTCTTCCTGCCAGATCATCTTTGTGCTAATAAGTTCTGTTTACTCAGGGAATATTCAATAAATAATAAATAAAACCTCAGGCTGAGACTTCCCCAAGCACAGCAGGTAATTTAGATGTATCGTCCATTAAAATTAATGCAAAGGGTGCATCTAAATCCCTTAGCGCTCACAGAAAATTCTTAGCTTGAATATTTAATTTCCAAGCTAGGTAACCAGCAGGGTGGTCTCCATATCCAACAGACAGCGGGGTAGAAATTAAGAGGAGTAATGGGTGTACTTGGGTGCAGAGCTCTTACTCTGAGCAGCTTTACTTGTCATCTGATTGCTTTTGCTCCCCCGAAGTCCTGTGTGAAGACTCTGGGAATCGATTGCTACGTGCCTACAGGGGATAGGGCTGGGCGACTTTTGCTTCCTCTGGATTCTGAAGATGAACAGATGGGGCAAAGAAAGGAAGATTAAAAAGGAGAAGTAGCACCTTCCTTGTGTGCAGCACGCCATCTACCTCTTCTACCCCCACTGCTTCAGCCTGAAATCGTGCTCCTGAGAGCACGCAGTGCTGCTCTTGCTTTTGGCAAGGGTCGTTGGGGACCCATGGCGGATCCAGCAAATGGGAAGTTTAAAGCAACTCAGAGCCACCTACTCTCCATTTCTTATTTCCAAATTTCTTAAACCTAGTGCAAGGGGGGAAGGACAGCACCGGACTTACTGTAAATGCCACATCACTATGTAGGACAGGACTGATGTGCTTCAAAAGGTGCTCACTGTAGCTTTGGTAGATCACTCTGTCTCTGTCAGCATGACAGATAACAGCCTCCAGACAGCTATGAACACATTAAAAATATACTTCCGTCTCCAAGCAATCACACATCGGTGCAGCGCTGTCTCACAGTGAAGAAGCAAAGAAGGCCGTACCTCTGGGAGAGCTGTACAAACATCTGTTGTCTGCTTCAGCTCTATTTTTCACTATTGTTTCTTCCTGACAATTTTGCCACCCTTGATAAAAACCCGAGCGAGAGGTAAAAATGAAATGAGTTCTTTCTGACGCGTACATACATATTTAAGCATTTCTGTCACTATATGTTAGAGTTGCAGGCGCTGTAACGATGCCGCTTAGTTCCTTTCTTCTTGCATGGCACCAGGTAGTAATATTAGGCTGTAAGATTTCAGAAGCTGAACAAATCTCCTCTTTCTTCCCATTTCATATTGGCCATTAAACTTATATTATCATCAGAATCACAATGAAACAGAGCAGTTTCTATAATTCTGTGAGGAAATGAGGCCGACAACATCAGAACAAAATACACATCATTAACAGAGCCCTGCTCATAATACTCTTAAACACACAGCTCTGTGAATATTCATACTCTATTTTTGAGGGACACTAAGCTTAAATTTGGAAATTTCTGTTGCATCATCAGTTCTTGGGCCTTCTGGGATCAGAGCACCAAGGAAAAATAACAGCTCTCGGTGTTGTTCAGGTTATCTTTCTCTCAGTAAACAAGGCAGAGGCAAGTTTCTCTACAAAAAAGAGATGGTAGACCTGTGTTTGAATGACTTGTACTTCACTTTTTAAAGAAGTGGACTGTGAATATTATGATGCTGGATTCATCATTAGAGGACAGACCAGATGGTGAAGGCTCAGAGTATAGTCTCATCCCTATGCAGAGGGATTTCCTCAGTTGCATATTAACTGTTATTGGAAGTTTCCATACACATGTAAATCTCTCTGTACTGGAATGAGAATATCCTTTAATGCAAAGCATTATGTCCATTACAAGAAATAGCATGAATAGCTAATAGTCATTGCAATTAAACTGAAAATCAATTTGGCCTGCTGGCACCTTGAACCTAAAGCAGGAATTTTATAAATAATATCTTTTATTTAAACAGCACCTTTCATGTCAGCGACACCTTCACAGATATAAATAGCAGGAAAGTCCAGTTACCTGTACATCAATGAGCCCCAGATGAAATTTTAATGTTCAGGATGTACTGAGAAGGCATTGGTCTGCTTAAATGTAGTTCATATGTATACTAACATCTCGAGTATGTGTATGCTTATATTTACTATAGTAGATTTAAAAAAAAAAAAAAAAGTCTCTAAAACTTAAGAAACATCACTGCGGTCCCAGATGAAAAAGCCCCAAGTGCTTGCCTTTAGTAAAAACCCACCGAAAGAGATTTCCAGCCTAATGCCAAAAACGTGTCACCAAAAGTGGTCAGTGTTAGTAGCCCTCCTGAGAGGTAAGGCCAATTAGCATTAGCATGGTCTTAAAGTAGCTGAATAGTCTATGAGACCCATGCTAGCCTCTTGGACCCATAGCATCATTCCCTGAAAGCAACCATGTATCTCTTCTGGAGATACCTGGGTTTCTCAAGCATGATCCTGCATGGGGTGAAATACTTAGGCCATCCTTACTTCATCATTTTAATTAAGAAGAGATATTGCTATTTCCATACTGCACTGAGTTCTTGGGAAGAGAAATTCAGTAATATGTATAAGAAGTTACTATAGCCGTGGTGGCCATACCAATAGGAAAAATATGCTTGACACCAATCTCTGGTTACTGCACTGATACTCAGTTCACTCAGCCATTTGGTCCACAAATGGATCTGCGAATTGACCATGCTTCCTTTTGCTGTCGTCTACGGCTTCACAAACTGCTGTCTGAAAACAATTGTGTGACCCACACTACACCCTCAAGCGATGGTTCTCAGTCTCAGAGAAGTCAGTGCATTCTTCTGAGAATATTAACAAATGGATACTCTGGAGAGAAAGTATTTAAACATCTGTTCAGAGCAGAGTGTTTCATAGTCTTCGTGTGTCTAGAACTACTCCAATAAAATTACATATTTTCCTCATTTCCTCATTCTAAACTCTTTTTGTTGCAAACAGCATTTAGTTACCATTCACTGTATTGCAGAATTTTGCTACATTGGGATGAATTAAACTATCCTGGAGAATTCACCCAAAATTCGGTATTAAAACTATGCCCAAAGTGAACTCAGAAAATACAAACCATAGAAATTATCTAGAATGCTTTATCCATGATTTGTCCTTGGAGCAGAACTGGTAAATATATTTTGCACATGAACTTAGTGTTAGTTCATTGCTGCTACTTATCCTCAACCTCCCCTTAGAGGTATCCCTGGATGGAGCTCAGCGAATGTCCCTGCCAAGTGTATCAAGCCCATTGAGTCTGTTTATCATAATTGTTTTGCTTGGAGCTCCCCTTCCATCCTGCCTGACTACAGAATTTCATGAATCTGAAACAAGTAGAAATTATATGAACAATGGTTCATTCTCCATTATTCACTCCTCAGAAGACAAAGACCTGGCCAATTCTTTCAAGAAAGATTTTGCCTCAAAGTGAATTTATGATACTGAAAATGGAAAAGTTGTTTTTGTGGAAAAAACCTGCAAGCAATTCAGTAGCATTATAATTACATCCTTTGGGGGGGGGGGGAAGTGCAGGCCCCCTCCACCCCCCACCCAAAGAAAAAGCTTAATCCTTCCAAAAAGCTGTTACTTACAAAATAAATAAAGGTATTGAAATGCCTGAAAAAAATTGTCAGGCACAAGTTTAATATTAAGCCTACTAGTAACCCACAGATAGCAAGGGTCCTATGAATAAGTGAACCTTCCTGTTGATTTCTATGTAGTTGCATGAACTTCATCAAATTTTCAAGTCTTCTGATGAATCAAGGTTCTTACTGTTCTTCCTTTGTCTTTCTTCTCCTCTGCTGTTGGAGAGAGGACAGATAGACCCATGGATGAATGGACACATCTTCAAAGAGGTCAGACATCTCAGTATGTCACTCACAATGCAAAAAGTTATTTCTGTCCTTTGCTGCAGAAAGACTGAGCTAAAGTTGGGCTTTTTTTTTTTTTTTTTTTTTTTTTTTTTTTTTTTTTTTTTTTTTTTTTTTTTTTTTTTTTTTTTTTGAATGAGTCTACAAATTCAATATCACTTGCTGTGGTCTTGTGAGTGTGTCTGTATATGTGTATAAAATGAAGTACAAACCTCTGTTTCAGTCTAAAAGAGGAAAGGGGTGCAAATGGAGGGTCRTTGTAAAGCTGTCCAGAACATGGGGAAGTCAGCCAAACAGCCCTTTCAGAAATGGCAGTCTTCCCAGCCTTAAAGTCTTTTGTGGAAAATAAAATATTCTATTACATTCTTTTCCAATTTCAGCTATCTCCCTTGTTGGGCTCCAGGGTGGTATATTTCCAAAAGTTCAGAAATATTTTGCTGCTCACCATCTGCCTCAATAGCTGGACATATTGGACATCAACACCAGGACCAAACATCTGTGGCCCAAGGACACCAAGCAGCCACCAGTGTCATACCAGTGGGAATATCCATGCTCCAAATCTCCGCAACCTCACTGACCAAAACATTCTGGGCACACAAAAATAAACTCCCCCTCCCTACACGCTCCCCTTCCCTTGTTGGTTAACATCAATATAAAATTGTCTTGCCAAATTAGGATGAGCTTGGTTTTAAGTGTAAATGTTATACTGCACCCTGAATTTGTGGAGATGCGCAGTGTCGATTTCTCCTTTCCTCTGTGCAGAGTGTGCTGGATGTTTTCCTTTGTGGTGTGTATACAAAACTTCACACAGTCTTTTTTATGGCATGAATCACTATGCAGTTAGTCTCTGTATGCATGGCATTTGTACAGCCCTTTCTTATAGTTCAGGCTCCTTCTTACAAAAGTACTTACGTTATTAAAGAGGAAAAATATTTCAGCATGAGGCTACACTAGAAGCAGCCAACCAGCTTCGYGCTTGGCTTAAACAGGCTGGTCCTAATTAACTCATGCAGAGGCCTGAAGTACTACAAACCTACTGCACCAGGCAGGCAATGCATTACACTCCCCAGCAAAAGCTTTTGGGAGGGCCAGGCAATGTAACCTCAGAACTTTCCCCTAGAAATACACATTCATGGTTTTTTTTGTTTTTGTTTTTTTTTTTTTTTTTTTTTAAAAAAAAAAAAAAAAAAAGGTAAGATGACCTATTTTGACACTCACTTTCTTTCTCTTCCTTTCCCAGCCACTTTCTCTCTCTCAGACATGCACACACACATCTGTGAAAGAAATACAGCTGGTGGTGTTAGTATCTGATGCTTTTCATCCTGTTTTCCAATGTAAATATTTATTTTCAGTTTGTGTGCTGGATATTGAAGAATACAATCAGTATTTTCAAATTTCATTGTTTGGGGGAATGGAGTTCTTTCAAATGAGGACTAGATACTTACGATGTTGGAGTCCTCCTTTAGACCGTACCAAACTGTCATGACTGAGAAGACAGTAATGCAAAGGATAATTATTCAGAACTATCTACTTTGCTGATCTCATCCTGGGACTTTATATCCTGATAATCCAGAGGTTAATTCAGGAACAGACTCGATCAGACCAATATTTCCAACGGCAAATACTAAACAAAAAAAAAAAAAACCAACAAATTAAAACCATGATTCTTAAGAATTATGGAGCTGAACTGAAAGCCATGAAATTTAAAAAATATGTCAAAATTTCTGTTTTCGCAGTTTGCATGTTTTATTGTGAGATGTGGTAGAAAAAAACAGCTAGACAGGCTAGGCTCCAGGCTGCTTTACCCAAGCAACATGATTTTAGACCAATTATCCTGAAAATGTTCTGGCCTAAAACCCCAGTATGCTTCATGGCAACTTCCTGCTCTTCTAAAAGCAGATGAACAAATTCTCTGAATCTGGAGTAAAGCAGATGAAACATCTGAACTCTAGGTGTTGCTGTCACACAATTTCCGTGCTATGAATTCCCTAAATTCCAAACTATTTGCTCAAACCTCTCTTTGTTGGCTTTCTACGTGGTAAACAGTACCTCTACACATAGATACTGCTCCTGTCCACTGGCAGGTGATAAATGCCAGAAATGGGCCATTCACATACACACACAGTGGCAAAACAGGAAAACCATGATCTACTGTGACCACTATAGGAAGAGATGCCTGTACTTCAGCTCGAACTAGAACAACATCCCTGACTTTGGTGCAGCCAGGAAGGAGGGGAAAAGAAAAATCAAAGTTATGTCACCCAGTAATTGAACTGAAATTTCTCATTGCTTGTTTGCAGTCTCTCTCCAGAGTGCATAGCAACAAAAAACACCCCTGGGATAGTTGTATACATGTTAATTGGCCATGTCACCCTGGAAAGGATCTTCTCTTGTCAGACTGAAATCTGTTGGGGAAGGAGCTCAAAGGATGCAGATAAACATATCTCTCTCCATTTCAGTGGCATTGCATTGGTTTACATTACTGGAGGTGCTGGCCCTGTAGGCTTGCCTGCACATGGCTTGGAACAGAAGAAACATGATGGATTCAGGCCTGTGTACAATAGCAACACAGAAAATCTGTATAAAATTACAGCTGTTGCTAGAGGATACTAACCATGAGATTTGAGTAACTGATGCAGGGAGTGCATGGGGGAAGAGCTGGTATTTTCAGGTCAACTAGAAGCTATTGTGTTTGGAAGCGAGAGGAAAAAACTGTTCACATTGCTTTTATGAAACATGTAATTTTCCATCTCCTTTGCCATGCCTTAAGAGCTTAATTGGACACAGTTAATGTAGACACAAGCCCAGCTCCTGTSTCAAGCTTATATTTCCAAAGGTCACAGATTTCATGCTGATCCTCTGCATTATGCTATCATTTCCATGAGAACCTGAGGAGGGGAACATTAATTGCCTGTGACTGTAATTGGCTTCATGATGGTTGTCAGGCCAGTGGCTGGGAACACACACCCCAGAACAGCTGTCAAACATGTAACCTGGCAGAAAGTCACCAAGTGTCAGGACCGTGCTCTGAACAGGACTGACATTTTCTATGCCCACAGAGGCTCTGTGATCAAGACAGATCTCTTGACATAATGATTCTCAAAAGTGACTAATTTGAAATAGTTTCAGCTGATGCAAAGCAAAGATGCAAAGCATGCCCAGTCTGTTGGCAGCAAGGTTCATCTTAAATCGCAAAAGGGAAATACACTCTCCTAGACCTATGGGTTAGTTTGAAAAAGCCAAAACCAAAGCCGAAAACCACCAGATAGTCACCAGGTACACATGGTCTAATTGGCATTAATATCAGACCTGGTTTCTCATCTGCTAAGTCAAAACCAGTCCCCCTTTTGAAGCGACGTAGAGCAACTCAGGTCAATCAAAATATCATCAGACAGAAGTTGTGTTCTTTGTGTTAACTACCAGAAATATCAKTTCTGCTCTCTAAGACCATTGAAAAACAACTATCCTTGATGTAATATGCACCAGAGCAGAGAGGTTTGAGCGCGCTTTTTAGGTCTATATCTGCAAGTAACAGCAGCTCTGTCCTCTGCAAGCAATTGCCTTCTCTTCCTGCTGGACCCGTGTCCAGCTTCCCCTCACCCTGATGGGATTCCTGCCTTGGAGTACCACGGTGCGTACTCCTTTCAAAACTGTTATAGTAACTAGTGGCTATCAGTGTTATTTCTATTTTAATAGAAAATTCTGGGCTCCACTGGGCTATGTGCAGAGAAAATCCAGAGTGAGAAGTAGTCCGTGTCTCAAGGAGATGACAGTCTAAATAGACAAGATGAACAGGGGAGGAAAGGGAAAGAAAAGCTTTACTTATGGCGAGCAGAGACATGGGTCATGAAAGGAATTGGCCAAGGTCAAAAGGAGAAGTCTGTGCTGGAGCTGGAGAAATGATCCCAAAGCTCCACAAACCAAATCCAGTGTCTTCACACAGAACTTGCTTTTCCACAAATAAATACCTTTTGTGAATTTCAGCCAAGAGAAGGATAATTCAACATGTGGTACCTAGTGAAGCTGTTTTTCCCATTTTCTGCCAAAGAATGAGATGAAGCAGGGACCAATGGGAAAGATATGACTATGGCTGCAGTCTTCTGGGTATTTGCTCAACTAGAAGAAACATGCTGATGTTTCAGCTCCTCTCTAACGGACTTTTTAGGCATGGTTCTCTTTTTGTGTTATTACAGGATTTTCCCTTGTTTTCAAGCAGCTGTTTATCACACTAATGAAAGGTGAATTGAAAATGGAACAGTTAGCAAAAAGCCTTATTTCCTGAAGCCCAGCATACAGGAAACTGGTAAAAAGTCTATTAACAAAATGACTATATATAATGACCAAAAGGACTTAGAAGATGACATATTTCTCTGTGGTCATGGATTTAAACAGTTTGCTGCATATTTCTGCTGCAAAATGTAAGACAATAATCAAATGCAAATCCTCTCAAAAACACAATTATAGATCTCAAGTATCAAGCATGCAGCTATTCACATGTACAATTTCAGATTAGAATTATAGTTTCTTCTAATTATAGAACACAGCAAAGTACATCCAACAGCTATACTTATTTAGAAGTAAAAATGAACTTACTCCTTCACACACCTACATATTTACACAATGTCAGGAGAGAAAGTAAATACACTAAACACACACCACACATATGTGAACACATGTGCACCCTTGAAGACAGCTGCTTCTAGCAATGCAACACTAGAACATGAGAAGTACAGTAGTAGYGGTATATGCTTTTCTCCCGAGTCCCACAAACTGGGTCATACAAGAAAAAGCCAGCCCAAGAGGCCCATATGTTTATTACAGTGGCACAAAAACTCTTCCCTATGTGTGCAGAGCACTGTTTGGGGCAGACCACGCTAATCAGTGCCACAGCTGTTCAGGAAAGTAACATATAGGGCTGAGCTTGCTCTTCACCTCAGCAAAATTAATCTTAATTATAGCAACTGGTTCACAACATTAATGTGAAATACACTGTAAGGCTGAATGTAAATTACAAATTCAACTCAATTTATACCTGCAGCAGCTCTTTTCCACATGGTTAGGAAAAGTGCTGTAAAAGCACCACCAAAATGCCTCTGAAGCCTTTTCTCTCTGCCATAAGAGTAGGAAGATCCTATGCTAACAAGCAAATATACTCTTGGGCAGAGCTAAGGAACTTGATAACGCACTGAGTGAAGCCAACAGGAAGACTCCCCAGACTGCAGATGAGGCCATGCATATATTGCTTTGCCATTTGGACCTGGCTCCAAACTGTCTGAGCTGGAAAACAGAGAAAAAGAACAGCAGAGCCATCGCAGTGACCTCTCTGTGAACCTGAATTGGGTAGCACTTTGCTCCCTCCCACACTTTTATTCATATTTCTGTGCTGACTGTAATGCTGCGTACTGGCCCCAGCAAGAATTAAATTAAATATTTATACTTTTGTGATGAGATACTTTGTTACCCTATAAAACTTGCACATATGGAACTCTATTAATTTATGCTAATTCCTTATTTCTCTAGAAGAGCCTTTCTCCTCATTAGCATTTGATCGTTTAATACAACTTTACAGCACACACTAAATTGAAGCCCATAATCTTTTGTAATTGAAGCTTCGTGGGCATTCATTGTCATTTTTAAAAAAAAAAAAAAAAAAAAAAAAAAAAAAAAAAAGAGGGGAAGGGAGACATGTATGGTAGTATTGCCTTTGCGTGGCACGCACAGCTCCGAGAGGGGATTAGCTCTGCAGGGAGCTGTTTGCAATGCCAGCTGCAGGGAGCAGGCTACATTTGGAAGGCTGGACCTGCCCTTGTTTGTGTTGAGGAAGCATTTTCTGTTGACCTCAATGAGAGAAGAACCAGTCCTCTGGCATGCTGCCAGTGCCTGCCAGCTGTATTTGGGGATGGTGGTAGGAAAAGAAAGTAGAGGTGGAAATTTGAGCCCACAGAGCAGACCTGCAGCAGAGAGAAATTGTCCAGTTCACCCTAGCCAGGAGAGCCTCCCTCTTAYCTTTGTCTCCTGCTATGGCCCATTGCAGTCCTCTGTTGTCCTTGCTGAACCTTGCCATTATGTTCCTGACATTATGTTGAGATCTGGTATTATTGGGGAGGAAATTAGTATTTCTTCTCTTGCCATAGCATTGTCTTCCCTTGTCCAGTGGACCAAATTCACTTTCACTTACCCACAAGTCTAATGAAATGAAGCAAATAGCTCTGGCTAATGCAGAATCTATCCCCCTTGCTGGGATCGATCTCTGTTCTGGTACCAGCTTCCCAGGCTCGACTGTGGGACTCTTCTAATGAGGAGCCTTGCTCCAGCGCTCATCTCTAGCCGTAAGCTGTAAATCAGAAGTAAATCGAAAGATTTCCCATTTCAGGAAAGGAAGACAACAGAGTGGTTTTTTTCTTTCAATACCTGGTCTCAAACAGAAATCAGCAGGGAACAGTGGGATGCAATGCTGAGTTTCACGTTGCTCTATCTTCCCTTTCTCCCATCTTGCCATTAGCAGCTGGTGGTCTTTAATACATTGAAGAGAGACAACTGGCCAGCTTCTGGATTTTTCTAGCAGCACTACAAAAGAAAGTCTTTTAAATTTCGAACAACGCTATAAAAATGTATGATTTATTGAAGTAAGTGTCAAATTTATGTCATTGGGCACAGAGGAACAGCTTAGTGCCTCTTGAAATACTGTTGGTTTTTTCTTTCTTCACTTTGTTCTCGATTTAAGGAAACTAGAAGAGACCTATCATTGCAACAATTCACTGAGTATTTTGAGGTTTTCAGTGCTTCTGTGTATTTTACACACAGTTAAATGAGGCTYAGCTTTATCTTGCTGAATTCTCTATATTGTCTTTCATGAAAAGAGGAACTCGCACATGCTTGTGTCCAGCTACCATTGAACTTGAGTTGATAGGAGTGGAAGAACTAATGCTTAAATAGAGTCTAGTAACATGTTTCAAAATGCAGACTGCCTGATTTTACTAACATGAGTAGTCTCATTCAGGTTAGGACCTTCTGATACACCTGTGTCAAAATCACCTTGAGTTTTAATGTAAGAGTTGTCGAGTGTCTGCAGACTGCAGTCTGGTTTTATACATTCCTGACATTTACAGCAGCAAGGTTTATGGAAAGGCACTCAGCCTCCACCAGCACAGCTGAGTGATAGTTCAAAGCTAGGGCAGGGCTGAAAGAGCAGAAATCATCCAGCTGTGGAAGATTAATAATTGTAATGTACAGAGGCCCCACTACATCTTTGGGGAGGAGTTTGTGAGCACTACCTTAAATGTATCCTTAGAATTGCATAGAGGGAAGCACTGGACTGAATGCTGTCATCAGTTCTCAGGGACACATTGACAAAGACATAAACGATGAAAAAGCTAAAAATATCCATTGCCCCAATTACAGAAAACACCTGCAGCCAGCAGAGCACTTAAAACTCATTTAAGTCTCATTGAGTTCGGTGAGAGTTAAAAACATGTCCACTGGCTGTTCTGGAATCAAGGTGTAAAAGACAACATTGCTATGTTTGTGCTCCCATGTTGTGGACATAAAGCAATGACTTCAACACCAAGTACTGTAGCCTGAATAAATACATCATATCAGCAATTTACAACCAAAAAAAAAATGACTCTATATTTTTAAGTTTAAAAAAACACTTCCTATTTAAATGCCATCTGCCTGCACTGATGTTTAAATTGTCAGTTAATCAATGAAATCTATTTGAGTTAGCAGTACATCACAGCAAATCAGTGTAATCACCTTCATCTTCATTTAAATTTAACTGGACTCACCTCTCAATTCTGCCCCTGACCAGATGCAAGTCAGAAGTGAAAAACAAGAAGTATGTTTTGCCAAATAGAGTTATGTATCTATGTTGCTGAAGCTCCTCCTTTTGGGGCAGCACATCTTCATGTTCCAAAAAGCTCACTTCCAGTACATTTTTCCTAGGGCAAGGAGAGGAGGAGATTGGATTACTCATGTAGAAATTAACAGCACATCCTAAAGCTTGTCTAAATCCTTTATCAAACAGCTCTTCGTATTTCCTTTACACCTGGCTCAAGCCAGGAACCAACTGTACCAATGTGTCAGCAAAATATGCTCAGGTCTCTATCGAGGTGACGGTCAGCTAATGAAGGCAGTGTGTTTCAAATCAGTGCTCTCAGCCAGTTACACTATCTTTTCAAACACTGACCATAAAATTACACGGTAAGTGCCTTTTAAAGACAGTTACCACATGGTTATTGCTGCTTTCCAAATTAGATTGTCATCGCGAGTGTTAAGAAGTGAAAGATACAGGTAGGGAACCCGTTAATTCCTTAGCTCTGGCAGGTTGGAGCTCCCAATGCTTATTCATTTTGCATTAGCAAGAAACATCAGAACATCTCAGCTCCCCACACCACGAGGTAAATTATTCCTGGAGCACTGTACTTGGTAGCTTCAAGTTTAATTACCTTGTAATCTGCAGGTCGTGTTATTACTTTGTGGTTACATGATTTTTTTTTTTCATACCTATTTATATAGCCTATAAAAGACAGTGACATTGGAATGGATTTTTCTAAATTGGTCCCATGCATACAGTTCTTTCAGTGTCTGAAAAAATGAGATTCTGCTCTCAGTGAGAGTCTGCTGGCTAAATCTGTAKGCTGTCTTAAGAATGAAACACCTACTAATGTCTTAGCGAGAGATGACGATTTTTGTATAAATCCAAAACAGATACTACAGTTGATTATATTAAACTCATGGGACCAGGGCATGTATTTAAGAAAGAATTCATATTGTTGGCAATGTGAATTTCAGTTTTAAGTACTGATAGCTGCTCCCAGTTCAGTTTGGGTAGTATTCCCTGATGGAGATAATCCAGAACAGGCTCATCTCAAAAGATACATTCAGATCATGAGTTTGATTTCTTTTATCAGTATCTTTTGTGATGTTTCTTTACATTCAGCATATTCAGCCATAAATAACAAAAAGCACAGACTGTTTGATGGCTGAGAGCTAAAGTCCAAGCACAGACAGATGGTCGAGTTCTGCATCCTTCTTTGTTCAAGAATAGTCCTCTCATCAAAACTTCTCCAGAAAGAAGAGTCCTATACTCGGAATTTGTGCCAAACACAGTGTGTGAGTGCATTCACAGGGGAGAMGTGTATCCCTCACTCCTGTACAGAGGCACATCTCCATCACCGTGGAGAGATGCTGAGTTACAGCCAAAGATCTGTCCTTCTGATTGAGGTGGAACGTTTGAAGTATAAAGATGTCTTTTTTTGAAAAAAGTATAGGAAGTTACTGTAACTGCAATTGGAAGTTGCTGATGGCCAGTTCTGCRTTGCATTTAACCGTATAAATATTTTACAGGTTTTCTTGATGTACAACCCACAAAGATCTTAACCTTTGCAACAAAGAATGCATTGAATTTGTCTTTGCTGCATGGTACTTGATTAATGTTAAATCAGCTCATTATTTTTTAATTGTGGAGGATCTCAGTGTGTTATTAAACAGTGTATAATTTCTTACTACATAAGGGAAGAAGTACATGTATTTTGCTTACAGGCGACACGTTTAAACTTTTCTTTATCTTGGAAGCATTACTAAGTTTTCCAATTAAATGTTACAAATTTGTGCAAGAATTTTTTTTAATATTTTGACCATTTTTCTGGTTAAGGGGGGGAAGGAATATTTTCTCTGTAATGATGAAATTTTTCATCCAGAAAAAAAAAAAATCATTTCAAGCAGTTAGTAGTGAAGTTAAGTATCTAGCTCATATAATACCTGGTTTAGTCATTGAAAGATCTAGTTACTGTGCTGGAGGAAACACTATAGGAGGTATGTGAGCTCTTAATTGGGAACAGGGCAATGCATTGCACTTATTGGTATAGATACTTCTTTGTCTAACAGATTTTAAGTTCCTAACAGATTTTACCTCCTTAATTGTCAGTTTCCTTTGTGTCCTTTTGGATTACAAGAATCATCTCCAATATGATCTGCTCAGTACTAGTTTGAGCAGCAAGTAATTCACAGGATCTGTTTAGGATGAAGCATGGATTGATGTGATGTGATTCACCTTAAATCTATGAATAAAATCCCTCCTCCCCCTAGTTCCCTGCTTCTTTGTGAATCAGGAATAAACCCCAGATGCCCTTTGCAATATGAAAAAGGGATGTACTTCTGTAAGCAGAATTTCTGAAGGCACCAAACCTTGGGATTTCTCTGGGTAAATCAGATGCTTGCAAGCAGTTCTGCTTATTTAGGGGAATGCGTGGCTGTGCTTTTTTCCTGAGAAGCCACAATCAAGAGCGGGAATTTCCACACCTGAGTGAATAAATACGTAGTAACTACAGGAAAATATGCACAGGTGGAATCCACAGTCAGGACTTTCTGGGTAGAAAGAAGACAAACATTTTTCCTCTCTTCAGCTGAAGGGTTCTCAGTGCTTTTTACAAAACCAAGGGAAGCCTTCCCACTGCATGCAAAACACTCCAAGGTTTCATCTCTCATATGAAGGAATAATAGGAAAATCTTCCTGATACAGCCTGATGCAGACTTATTTCAGGTGCCTGCTAATTGACAAAGCAAGCCTCAAGAGCCATCTAGAGGTTGTTTGGCAAGAATCATTTTTATTATTTTAAGAATGTGGCTTATGCGTGCCAGAAACAAAACCCTAGTTCCTCCAGGTTTTGTTCTTATGTGCAGCATGGTAAATCGGGAAGACCTCTAGTTATATCACTGGAACTTCAGCAGTGTAGAGGTGGTGTCAGAGAAATCATTACCTTCACCACAAATACAGCTGTTTTACTAATGGGAAGCTGCATTCATATGCTGCAAGAAAAAAGTATTGCAGAAAGTGCTATGTGAGGCAGAAAGCATTTGGCATGAGGACTGTGCTCTTGTGAGCCCCAGACACACTCCATAATAACAACTCAGCAAGGAGATAAGCAGATTTAGCCAAAACTGGCACACAGCTGGGATTTACTTAATTGTGAAGCTATTACAGTCCCGAAGGTATTGTCTGACCTGTTCTGGCTTCCCCTTAAGTCTGTGTTGAATCAAACCAAAATCAATAGTGCTTTGAACAGGGGCCATAGGTTGCAGGAGCATGGCAGAGAGTTCTCTTTGGATGGAATTGCGGGAGAATTACTTTCGAGGTACTTGTATGGCTGCTTAGAAATAAAGGAGAGAACAGAGGGAAGAGGGTTTTGCAGACACAGTGACGAGAACAGTTCTTCAGTTCTAGCAGATGTTTCCATTTGCAGCTCCAGTCTTTGGTGGACTGTGTTTTTATTCAGATTTCAGGACATCTCCAGACACAAGGGTTTTTTGATGCTACCAGTGGAGCTTATTTTCTGTCTCTCAGGTTCACATCTCTGCTTGTCAGAAAAGAGCAAGTATGATCTTTCACTAAATCAGACTGAAACCTCTCCCTGACGCCCTCCAGACAGAAGTCCAATGAAGTCCTTCTGGTGTAAGCTGCTTTGATGTTAATACATCCTCTGTTTAGCTCAACAAAGAACTTGGACTTGAAGGTCTAAATATACTTTGCTTAATCAAAACTTTGCACTGACTTGATAAATACCAAGTATACCTATTAAAATCCTTCTGAGTAGGAAGCACGCATGTGTATAGAAAGTAACACAGCAGGCATATTATGTATTCATTTTAGGTTAAAGCATATACTTCGGATTTAGAGGGATCTCTGATATTTCCTGTGTAATTAATCTGCTGGAGGAAGTACTTGAATACCAGACTGGAACAGCTGAAACAAAGAGAGGGTGGACTACTGATGTAGCACCAGTAAAACTGAGCCCACAAAGCTCTGCAGAGATATACAGGAGTCTCTGCTCCAGGGAAAGGAAATTCCCGCAACTTGGGCTTATTTGGATTTTCCACTGAAATTGAGATTCTTGGGGAACCAGAATGCAGCAAGCGGCAACACAGGTTTAATGTCAGGTTATTAAAACTTCCTAAAATGTTTCTAAAGCGATAACCCAGACAGCTGCCTAATGGATTCTCAGGGCTCCTCTCTTCAGGCCAGCACGTGCACCTGTGAGATCTCTGTACAAACACCGCCTCGAAAGCCACGTCCCAAGTGCAGCTCCGACTTTTGCATTATGCATGATCCTCATCACTCTCACCAGATGTGGGTGGAGAGGGGAACTAACGCAGATGCTGCCAGGGTAATGGCAGGGGCTTTTTGAATCCTGAGAGAGGGAAAGAGGGGTTTTATCAATACATATTATGAATGAGCTGAATTGAAATGTTTCCGTAAGGGATTTCTGGCTTCAAGATGCATAAACTGGCTTGATCAAAATGCTGAAGGTAGAAGGAAACAACAAAGATAAAGACTTCAGGGGCGCTACTGTTTAGTACATGCCAGCTATTCCAGCCGTGTCTCCGAGTGTCAGTGAAAACATACAAACAATAGAAAGGTGGAAACTTAAAATTATGGCTAAAGGGTTTCTCCAACAGAGATGTATTTTTCTGTACATCTGAATTCAGAACACTGGACACAAAAAATAAGATTTAGGAGTTCTAACCTTTGGACAAACAACTGCACAGTAAGAAAATGTGTTCTTGTAAAAGAWGCCAAAACACAAGTTCAGTGTAATGCAATAGCATTAACAAAAGGGAACAAGCAAAATATGAGAAAACCAGCAAGTATAAATAGAAAAAAAATAATAAATAGAAAAAAAAAAATATATACATGTGTACGCACACACATATATGCAATATGAATAGGAGGACGGCATCTGCTGTTAACTCAGCTATGCTGCACATTAGACATTGCAATATGTAATTTATCAAACGGCTGAGATCAAAATAACATAAATGATTCTAATAATGTATCTCTGATACACTATGGCCAGGGCTGGCCCGTGGAGAAAGGCAGGGCTCTCACCAGGAATGTAGTCTGGGTTGGGACTTCTGTAGGCTAGTGTAGTATAAACATGATTAGGTGAATGAGTTATAAATCTATTTGACTTTTGCATATTGATTCAGTGGGTAAAACTGTATAAACTTCAAGTCAGTACTAACAAGAGCTCAGAAGAGCAGACCATCCAGTTAATCAGCCATCCTGCTTAAAATTGTTCAATGGGCTTTTGTAAAATGCAATTTTAAACTGTTTTTGCGTAACATGATATAATAAACAGTGGTGATCCTCCAACAGAAACAGCACAGGCAGTGCCTCAGACAGTCGTAGCATTTAGCGCCTCTAAATGAAGTTGCAAGTTCAAACTCAACATAAAAATGTAACAAACATCAGAAATCAGGTATTTGTCTAACACTTATAAATGTTTCAAAAAATTGGTTATTTCCACCTTTGCCTATTTAAATGGATTTAATAGATATATTGCTCTCTGAAGAGAAGAAAATACTCTGTGAAACCCCAAGTCTGTGAAACTCTAGGCCTTAATGGAGAAACCATTAAGGGTTCTTTACTCCACATCCTCATAATAACCATGCCTTCAGATAAAATCCAACTGCCTCCACTGAGAATAAGCAAGACTGAAAAAAAGACATTAGTAGGTAATAAATTATTGAGAACAAACTAAACCAGCATGTAAACAGCACGTCTTTTAAAAAGCAAACTTTTGATGCCTTTTGGAGGCTTGAGAAATGAGCTTCTCTAGCCTGAGCTGAGTTACACACAGTCTATTACATGTCTGATCACTTCTGACAGAGGGCAACACTACAGCACAGACATAAAGAGCCTAAAACACCCATAAACATCAGTGAAATGCAAGAAAGAAAAGCATATAAGAGATTAAAAGGAACATCTTGGGCTGGATGTTTGCTTTCATTTTTCTAGTAAACTAGCATCTATCTACAGCATGGTCCAGGAGTGATGAGGTCAAGATTTGTATTTAACAGTAAAAAGCAGACTCTTTTCCTTACCCAAGGATCAGTATTGTCATTCTCAAATAGTCCCACAGAAATTAGTGAGATTACTGCAGAGTAAGGGAGCATTCAATGCGTGCAGGTTGCAGGTGCATTTATGTCCCATTTCAGAGGTAACATTTCCTCAAAATAATCAACAAATGTGTTGGAGTTTTCCTTTGTGTGACACAATTTTAAGACATTACTTTTTAATGTTCTTGTAACACATTTGCAGTCCCACTCACCCCCCAGAGAATACTGTGGAGTACATAACAACAGTAAAACTTACGATATATAATCAAAATCTGTAGCATTCAAGTAAAAGTATCCTTTAAAATTTGCCATACTGCAAGCTACACTTAGCTACATACTTTACATGGTGGAGACTGGCATGTACATTTTAGAATAGCTATTAGTAAATATAGAACCACATCCCGCCTGTAGACATTTGCGACATGATTCTACCTCATTTGCAAGTCCTCATGTTCATAAATTATAGGCTAAGACATGGTCCAAAACCAGGAAAGTACTTCAGAGCTTTGCTACTTTCTTTACTTTCCATCTCTTGAAGAACAGTAGTCTAGCTGTGGGCTCAAAAAGATGTTTAAATTTGAATTCTGTGTAGCTGACATACCAAGAAAGAGGAAAAAAAAMCGTAAGAATGAAAATTTCAGTATGTGCCAATACATAAATGAAAAGGTGTCTTGACCCTTTCTCTAGACCATGATCTTTGTAACACTCTAGTTTTGCCACTGTGAACCGAGACTCAAACACTCCATCTTTCCCAGCAGCATGTTTGCACCACACCTAGTTATCCTGCTGAAGGATTTTCATCAAATTCAGATGTTTTCATCTGCTGTTTTTCAACTGTGGCAGCGAGTTGCACTGCATCAGATTGGCTTTTATCAGTTTGCAGTCTTGTTTGTCATGCGAGGAAATGCAGCTCAGATGTACTGAGGAAAAAATCTGTCCAAAGACATTTGTCAGGAAATGTCTGTGCTTGGAACAAAAATATCTGAACCAAGATGGAGGGCCTAGGGTTTTTTATGAGCATGAATTTTGGGACGTGCCACACCAGATAAGTTAAACTTTCACGTCCCAAATCCATAGTTGCTTTTTTAGTTCCTGGCCCTGGTGCATCCACACATATTTTACTGTTCATTTCAGGGAACTGTTTGCAGAATTTAGCCTATATTTCCATACGCGCATCTGGTGATAGGGTTGTATATTACAGGTCACCTATAGATTGCAAAATTGTAATCCCCATATATGAGATGGGATCCTGCAAACTAAGATATTTATGATGCCAAATGGCTTGTTTGCACAGCTGCTGTGTGCACGAATTCTCCAGATCCATGGACTTAGCTTACCAGACTAGTAACATCCTCCCCAGCAAAACCTGCCACGATCATAAGCAACTTCAATCAAGTCAATGAAGCTATTTGTGTGATTACATTAATTAATAAACATTAATGTTTACACACTGAACCCAGAATCGGATAAAGAAGAATTACAAATATTAAAATCACTCAGAAAATAAGAGTTTGGAAGGAGAGGCACAGAGCTACTCACCAGTTTGGTTTGATGCAGAGAAATATTTTCAATTTCACAAAAAAAAGATGTTTCTGAAAATTTTGAAATCTTTAGTTCCAGTGTTTTTCTCCTTAAAAATGGAATGCATTTCACTTTCCTCTTCTTATGTTTCATCTTGCCATTTCTAACCCRTGCTCCTTCATTTTCTGTTTTGATAGGACATTTTTTTCCTGTAAAATTTAATGTAATTGTTTTTGATTAAACAGCCTGAAAATAAAAATACACTGCTTTGGGCAAACTGAATATTTCAGATGAACCCAAAATGACATTTCTTTTAGATTTCCTTTTTTGTTGTTTGTAAAAAACAAAATAATAACAAAAAACAGCCTCTGCTAGCTCCGTCACCTCCAGATTACACCCCCACCCTGGTTCTCAGCTTGGCTGGCACGTCGCAGGGATACAGGTGAGCTGAAAACAACTGAGGGCATGAGACTTGGAACCCCTGAGCTTGGATCTTGCAGGAGGACACTTACGAAGTATGATGCACCAGTTCTACCTGTGAAATCTTTCAGTTCAGATTACAGATACTAGAATTGGAAAAGGTCACTTGGGAGATCCCATTTCTCACTGGACCAGTTCAGGCCAATATTCTTATACATTACATCTTCAGCTACTTCTTTACTTTAGCTTTARAGGCCTCAGGGCAAGAAAGGCTGACCTACAAGTGAGACACCTCACTTCAGAAGTCTCTCCCTGATATTCTTCCTCTGATAATCACTGATATCTTTCCCTGATATTCCCTGAATTTGCCTTTTCTTATTTTCAGCCCATTACCCCTTAGGCATAGCCATCTGTTTTCTGCCAAGACCAGAGCATGTATGATAGGCGTAACATAATATTAAACACATTTTATCTATGGATTGTCCTGGACTATGTCTTCTGTGTCTGGGCTCCTTGCCAAACCTTTTGGCACATCCTTACCTTTTGCAACATCCAGAATGACTTGATGACTGAGACAACTTATATGATTGAGTAAAAGTACACTTACTGGAAGTGACAACTGTGTTCAGGTCTCAAAACTGGTGAGTTAGTTAAAAATCAATTTTCCCTATTAGCCAATCAATAAAGTAAAGGCAGCTTAGAGGTCATTGGGGCAAAAATGTCTCCCCTGAGTTGTGAGCTGAGATCACAAACAGCCTGGTAACCAAAGCTCTTCATCCTCCCATTGTTGTAGCACTCACAGAGCAAATATCCCTTTTGTCTATAAAAACGCAACAAACGTTGCAACAGTACCCTGGGATTCCAAGTGAACAATCCTTGAAAGAATTGCACAGAAAATATTTTTATCCCTTTTTTTTGCTCTCCTGCACTGCTTTCCACTTTGCTTACAATACTCTTTACCCAGTACTCTCTTTTCATGATAACCCCAGTTTTACCCATGTCAGGAGTGGCTGACAACATGACAGAAGGGCAGATAAAAGCAGGAGAGAGGTAGATAAACCCAGAGACATTTTGAGCACAGCACTTTCAGTGGGTGGGATGCACATAAAACACAGGCTTCTCTGCCAGAGGTTGAACTGAAGGTTTTCTGAAACCAAGTCTAAGCTTTAAAACGACTGCAGTGTCATATGGAAGGAACCAAATATCCTACAGAACAAGCCATGAAGGCATAGTTTCCACTGATGTACTGTATCGTTGTATGTAGAGAAATACTCAGCAAGGACTACAGTGTAATTCATCTACTTACTTCACGTAGTTTTACAATATGGAAACTAAATACCAAATTATTTCATGAATGGGGAGCTAGCCTAAGCTTCTGACCCCCATGGAGGTTTCTAGAGATTTTCAGTTTGATTTACTTTGTTTCCTGAACATCTCAGCATCTCCAAACCCTTCAGAATTTACAATTTCAGAATAGCTGTAAAGTCATGAAAGAACCAGTTAACCTCCTTTATATTAAAGCATAGGTAGGTAAATTACTTCCACAAGCAAACTTTATCGTTTCATTTGATCTTCATGTCCTGTTACTGTAGCTATTTGAGGTCTAATGTACACCTGTCCCATGTACAAGTAAAGGAACAAGTCTTTGAAARGCACAGAGGTAAAAAAATGAAATCACTATTCTTACACAATAACCTCTGAAGGAAAGGTAGCCCAGTCACACATGGAGAGGTCAAACTTTCCTTCACTAGTTCTAGAATCCTTTTTTTTCTTTTGTTTTGGAAACCTACAGAATAATTGGGGAAAAAATTGTCCTATGGAAATTGGTCTTCTGCACTGCTAAAAAATTACACCAACTGCACAGTGAACACTCGAGCTGCATGAGGATCAATGGGGGAAAAAAAGTCTAACGTTCCCTTAAAGTTTTCTGAGGTTTTTATGGAGGAATTTAAGCAGTGTATCTGTTAAAATATCTAGTGTTGAGGTTAGTTTACCTCTTACAGAACTTCAAATGCTCTTTTTATTTTGTGTCAGGGCAGAAGTATTCACACACACCAGTTTTATGCACAGACACAATCAATTGCTTCTTTTCTGACAAAACTTCATCACTGTAAAAGTGTTCCATTAAATGTCTGGTAATAATGTTCTATAGATGTTCTACTGAAAAAACAAGTTTCTCTAAGTCAAACTGCACACAGYGTACCTGTAAAAATGTGAAATAAAATGTTCATGCAATGAAAATATGTCTGAACCAGCAAACAATATTGTAGAAAACATAGAGAAAAGCTCAGTAAATAAGTTTGATCCAGGCTATAAAAAGCTAGTGGTAATCAAGAAATGTCTGGTTCAGGTGGTTGGCTAGAATGATATCAGAGAGATTGGCACCAGGAAAAGGACCTTTGGTGCACTCGCTCCTTGAAAGCTGTGCTCCCTTCTCACTATTTACTCTGTCAGTAGCTCAGCATCCAGAGGAGCTGTGTTGGTACTTTTGGGATAATATTTTTGCATGACTTTTCTTAATAAAAATTAATCCCTAACTCACAAAAATTCTGCCACTGAAAGTAACCTGGAAATATTTTGATTATCTCTTTGAAATGTAAAGATGTTTTGGTTTTAGAGAAAAAGCACCACGTTTTCCACAGGAAAAACCAACCCCATTTTCTAGGCAGTTCTCCCTATCAGCTGTCTCCTCACCAGACCTCCCACTGTCCTGAGAATCAGGCTATAGGGAAGTCATCAAAGCAGACAGACCCTTCTCTCTAGTTGCAGGAACTGGTTTTGGCATCTTCTCTCACTCTGTTGCCAATTTTCTAACTGCTATTTGAGTTTCTTTCTTCACCAGTCTTCAGTTCTTTTTACTATATATTGTCCCTGGTCTTTTAGTTCATATTTTGTTCACTTTTTCCCGTGGTGGTTGTTACCTTGTTTTTCCCTGTGTTGGTCACTGAACCTTGTCTCTTCCATTATTTCTTATCTTATGCCTTTCCTTTCTACTATAGTAATTTCCCACACACCTTTTGAATCCTTGAGACAGAAGAACACAGCATCTTTGAGAAGGCTGTCACCTTTTGGGCTTAGGCATGTGCGTAACCAAGTGATTCCTCTTCTAAGATCTTCAGGTTTGCCACCCTTACCCCTATGCCCCAGTTTTAAAGGAATCCTTAACATTAAGTTACAAAACTCTGACCGATCTCACTGGGTAGGGTTTTTCATTATCCCGCTCCAAATCATGTAAATACATTTCCTTGTTTTGAAAGCCTTTCCTTTTTAACTTAGCCCAGGAAAGCAAGGCAGATCTTGAGAGAATCAGAATGGATGTACTATGTAGCACTGGGAAGCTAAAGATTAAGTTCAAGGGGACCAAGGGAGGCACAGGGGATTGAACTGGTGGCTCTAGAAACCCTGGACTTGAGGTAACAACTTAGACTAGTTCCAAGGCTGCAGAGATTATTCTTCTGGATATTGCATGGTGCAACGGCCCGGGCTATGGAGTACTCCAAACTCCTCTTCTGTTTATTCAGCATATAAAACATACCTCTTGAGGCCCCACCTGAAGCACAGACAAATCAATTTTCCCAAAAATTTTACAACTGCTCCAAGGGTCATCCACTAAAAGCCTCCACACTTGTGAAAAGGAAAAGAAAAAGAAAGTGTGCCCCACCATCTTCATTTCTGAAGTGGGAGTAATTAATCATATTTATTTTCTTTCCCCTTATTCATGCCTAATGGTCTTCAGAATAGAGACTGTACTGCCAGTGAGGTTCCTCATGATGTGCATGAGGAGTATGTAGTGATGGCTAAGAAAAGCTGTTTTAGAGTTATATGTACAAAGAGAGTCCAAAGAACCTTCAATGCAACTGTCACTACACACCCCTGGAAGCACCTTTGAATTTGCTCTGGCTAATGACCCTGTTGGGGAGGAATTGGCTCTGTCGTGCTCAGCAGCACATTGCTCTGGATGGCCCAAGGACATGACTGTGCAGATGCATCAGGTTACCTGGTCTTCCTCAGGCAGAAAGACGGTAATAGTAAACGTGGAGCTTTTTCCCTATGAAGACTGCACTGGTATGCCCACTCCCTTGCTGTACCCTACATTCAGCACGCACAGTATAGCTTCTAAACCCACATTCAGATCAGGGATGTTTGTAGTGCAAGTAGTTGGTTTAGAAAATAAAAGCAGATCTGTAAAATCACAGTGTATAATATATTAGAAATGGAATAAAATTCTCAGGGGAATCTTCACTGAGACCAATGGGATGATTCAGCTGAAAATGATGAATGGCTACTGCCCTTTTCTCCTGCCAAATAAACATTTCGTCCCTCACCATTGGAGCTGGGCAGCAGATGCAAAAATACAGCACAGAAAAAGAGCATAATTTGGCCATAAAAATGTTGCAATAAGTGTTGTTATATAACTGAAATGCCATCTCCTTTAGTGCATCCACCCACTCATTTTACAACCAGTTAATATTTTTCTGAACTTTCATGTTGTATTCTATCCTGCCGCCTCTGCAATCTTTTTGCCTATTTTTCTGCCAAAGCCACAAGAATAAAGCTGTCAACATTGCAACTAAGCCATCTTTCTTGTCTGGCAAATTGTCTAGTGGAGACTATAACCTCCTGGCTGCTCCACTGTATAATGTAAGTATCCTGTCTTAACAAAACAGAATTTAAATATTCTTTAGATACAAGATATCTGCAGGCATCTGTGCAGAAACAAGTTAAATATATTTCCTTGACATTTTTTACTTTTCTCCAGTGGGAATGGCACAGACATTCATATTAAGCTGAACACGTATTGACATGCTTAGAGAGATGTTATATGGCTTTTCAACTGAAATATCTCCAGGTATTTGAACTGCAATAATAAATATGGCTGCTCCTGAGGGAAGGAAGAAGCAGCAAGAAAATTCCCTAGAAGACTATGATTAAGAACTGAAGTGATCCAATGGCATACAGTAGTTATGCTTTGAATGTGATTGGGATTTATGATTTCAGTTAATTCTGGAGAACAATTTTASAAAGTTATTAGCAAGCTACTGGCTATACAGAATACGGTTCATTTGTGCATTCCTCTAGATTAGGTATATCATTGTGTTGTTTACAAACACAAAGCCGGATCCTCTGTGGTGTAAATTGGTGCGGCACAGGCGATGGCTGTAGAGGAGCTACGCAGATACACACGGACCGAAAGTGTGGCCTCATCTGTATGGTAGGTTTTAGTGTATTGGAGAAGCTGTAATTTTACATTTGAGAGATCAAATAAGAGAAACTCATAAGGGAAGAAAGACCCATCTCCTTTTCTCTGCCTTTCCATTTTGTGTCCCAGGAAAGGCCCAGGGCTGTGTGTTCAGCTGATGTAAATTTGCTGGATTTACATCACCAAGGACCTGGGCCCTCCTGAGGTTCACTCACAATTCAGAGACTAACTGAGGCCTGACATGGCTGTACGTGTGGGTGTGTGCTGCATATATATATATATACATGCCTCAGCTTGCCTATATTTTCTATAGACACAGCTCTCCCCAGCTGCCTCTTAATTTCAGAATTTAAATGTCATCTGTATTTGTTAAGGCCCTGTCATCCCTTATGATGTATATGCCAGCTCCCAGCCTCAGGCAGGGTGCTGCTCTGTGGGGAACTCTGCACACTACACCCAGAGAGAGCCCGAAAGCTGAGGTCTGGGTCCTAAACATGTCTTGGCTCACTGAGCCGAATGGAGCTATTAATAAAGGGAAAGAAAGTCAGGTGTAAGCAGCTGAAGGCTAGGTGATTAATGAAGCATTCGGGAGGGAAAGCAGCAGAGTGTTTTCGAGGCAGTCCTGCCCTGGAGAACTGGAGCAGGGCTAGGGAGAGGCACAAATAACCCTCAAGTTGCTATTGCCACTGGCAATAATGGCAGCAAGTACAGGAACCCGGCTGCAACCTTGTCCTCCTTTACCTGGTTCACTCACTGCCCCCTGTTTTCATTTAGACCTCTTTTACACACACTTAGAGCAGTAAAAGCAGTAGACCCCTTACTACACTCGTATCAGGTACTAAGAAATATTTATTGAAGACTCATTATGTAGCTATGTCAGTGTAAATACTTTGGTTTCTAATGATGGTAATGATAATTCTTCCCCAAAAGAAATACTAAAATCTCTGTTTAGACAAGGTTTTATGTATATTGTCTCTCTCCTTTTTTGTACGGTTGGAGAACAAATGTGAGGGACCACAGAATTACATCTCCTTGTTCTCCTATTGCCAAGACTGCAATATTTCATACAGAGCAGTTTTCTATGAGAAGCATTTTCCCTTTCATTTGGAAAAGCAGCATATCAAAGCCTTGTGCCAGTTTTGAACCGATACTGTGGCTGCCAGCATGACTCATAGCTACTTCGGCATAACAATATTTGCCAGTGACTAGAAAAGAAAATCTCAGTGATGCTTCAGGCCCAACTCTGTGACAATGATAGAGTAATTAACTTTTGAAGCTGACCATTTCAATCCATGCACAACAAGAGTAAGAGAAACGTTCCACCTGCAAGTCTGGTGTATCCCTGAACCARGACATCCAGGCCAAATTGTTTTAAACTTTGTGAATTGAAGTTAAACTACAGAATCCACAGCTGAGGAAATGGAAAAGAGATTCTGATTTCCAATAGTATCTGTTACATGCAAGTCCCGTTAAAACCTGTGGGAGGAAAAAACTCTGAAAAACAATCACTTGCTTAGAAATCTTGGCATTGTGAGAAGCACCATAGCARAGACCCTACCTTTTGAAGTCTTGCTTTCAGTGGGTTTCAGATGCGTCTAGACCACCTTTCAGCAAGACTCTTGGACACAACCTTCACAGTGTTGGGAGCTCCACTGAGGCTGTGAGCGTGGAGCTAGCAGGGAAGAGGCCAAAGGCAGCCCTGGACCATTCAGATCTCCTGTGCAAGCTGCCTTCTATCCCGAGCAATGAGAGATCCAAGATTAAGGTTTTGGAGTAAGCTGAGAAATTTGCTGAAGCATTTCAGGAGGGTCTTTTCTCRTGTTGTACCTAATAGAGCTACTGGAAAGACAGAGGGAAAAGAAAACCACAGCTTGTGAGTGCTTTTAAAGCAGATGTTAGTCCTCCATAGCCTCCAGCACATTCTTATTATTACTCTACACTATCTGTTTTACAGTTTCAGAAAATTGTGGGTAAAATGTTTTTGGCTTGTTTGTTTTTCCATATGGCAAAGACAATGCTTTCCCCTTTGCTTCCATCGGATCTAAAATTGACAAGGCTGCTCTTCTTTAACAACTCATATAGCACCTTATTCTGCCAAGACATCTTTGTTTGTGTACCAGCCACATCAAATGCAGTTAGTACAGGACTGGGAATACTGTTTATTAGTTAACCACAGCTGCAGAACTAGCAGATGGAGCAGAGCACATTCTTGTTGAAGATCACAAAAGAAATGACTATTGTTCTTTTCTTTTTCCTTTTATTTTTAACCTGTCATTTCTTCGTGATGGAGTTGTAGATTTCATTAGAGGCTACATATACTTGTACAGAAACCACAGTATCTGTTACATTTAATTACTCCCCCCCCGTTTGTTTAAACAGTGAGTGATTTTATTGAATTGAATTATTTTCCTCTGCAGCTTACATGAGAAAGGGGGATTATAACTACCATCAGGTTGGCATTAGAGTTATAACAATTGTAAGCTACAGTAAAAGTTTCCAAAGCCCTGTACAAATTACATGCATATTTAAAGGCCAAAAAAGTTTGCTCACACACCACCTTTAAAAATTTCTTCCTCACTTCTGTGAGCTGAAACTGAGATCCCAGCTGAGGTGTAACACATCAAAATGGCCAAGTGCCCAGCAAAACCTGTTTCCTCTGAGAGCCCCCAGAGCAAAGACAATGATACAGCGCAAAGGAGACAGCAGTAAGACTAGGGCTGCTGGCTGTTACTTAGAACAATTCCCAATGGTTTAACTAGGTTCCCTCCAGTAAAACAAACAAACAGAAAAACAAAAAGTAAGATTTTTTTAGTCTTTTCATTTGTAGCATCCTGTCCAACAAAGCAAGTATGCTGCCATTGTTCTTAATCCCCATGGTTTCAGGTCATACCAGTTCCCTTTTTCTTATAAACTTCCTCTTCTATTTACAGTCTGCACTGGAGCTTCCACACCTCCAGACCTGTAAGCTTTAGGAGAGATCAACATGAAGAATCAAGATGTCTGTCCCAAGGGCCTGGTATCAGAACTGCAGTAACAGCTGTAGTCTCTGAACTGGATTTCATTGCCCTTTTCGTTTTAGCTGTGTATCCATTACTTTCCTTTCTTCAGAAGAAAAAGAGATATGATTGGACACTAATGTTGCAAAATGCTAAGAATCAAACCTATTGCTACATCCTAGAGTGCACATAGAGCATTAAGCTTATACTCATAGTCTACATGAATAAATGAGTTTTGTCAGGGCTCTTGCTCCAAAACACATCAGCAGAAATATTAATTCCATTAAGGATGGAATATTAGCTCTTCTACAAATGAAAAGTGGATATGAACAAAAGGAATAACAGTGTGATGTGATTTTTCACAAAGGCTAACAGAAAAGCGGGGTGAATAAGAGGAAGTTTTCTTTTGGTTGATATATCAAAAGAGCTTTCTACGTGCTGTTTGGGGGAAAAGAGAGAGAAATGAAGGCTGGGTTTGGCAGTACAGTCATGAGATGATGTGTCACTCAACGGGTAATACAGTGGACTAGGAGAGAGGCATTTTCTTACAGCTCTGCTATTGCCCTGCTGCCTGCATTTGATTAAGACCCATGGGGCTCCTTGTACCTGTGCTCTGCTCTCCTGTTTGTTTGGCCTTTTAGATAGGAGACTGCAGGCAATAAGTCTTTGTACGTGGCTCCACCACAACAGAACACCAGCCTTGGCAGAGGGTTATAAAAACTACCAAAAAAAGAAAGCCTATCCAAAAAACCTCAAMTATTAACTAGTTCTGATGTTGGTATTAACACATTCCCAAGATGCACCTTTACAGAACAGAACCTGCAGAACAGACTGTACCGACAATAGCATGCAGAGAGAATTTATGGTGTGTGCCATRATTTCATGACTGAGTCTGTCAATGCTTCAAACATCCAAAGAGCAAGTCATTTTAGTGTTTTGAGTCCTCAATGAGACTAAGATGTTGAGAAATAAATGCCAAATGACAGAAATCATTCTAGCTAAAGCCAGAGTTGAGTGTCTGTCTAGAGCAAAACCTTTATAAAACTTGAAGGAAATGAGCCATGGCAAGCAGAACTATTACAATGATGATAAAATTCTACATTGCCAGTTTGTAACTCAGCCCCTGGACAAGAACCACTGAGATCAGCAGTGGGACCCATCTCTGTGGGCAACTTTTATTGCACTGAGATCTATTACACTGGTCAGGGAAAGCGAAGATGCCATATCTCTCTCTCCTCCAGAATTTCCCCAAAGTGTCCCTTACAGCACACAGCAAGCCTGCAAATGTGGTTCTGCACCAACTAAATGTCCCTCTATGACAAGAGAAACCTTTGCTGTCCATTTAAAGCAGCTTTAGCCAGCACCAAGATATAGGTCTTTCTCCTCAATAAGAAAATAATATATAGTGCAGGTTCCTTCCATGAGCAGCATTTTTCAATCTGAGTACATTGCTCTGCTTGAAGTTACGGGTATCTTGAAGAAAAATGGGAGAGGTTTCCCAAATTCAGAATTGCTAAGAACTGCTAGGATTGAGACTCTCTGAAATCAAGGCTCTGAATACACAGAATCAGAGTCTGCCAGCAAACACTGCTGCTCCATRCTGTCCTAAGGATGCTCAAACCCAGCTCAGACAGTCACTTAACCAGGGTTAAGGTTGCTTTGCTGTGCAAAATAACCTGACTGCACCTCTGGTCCATAGTGCATGGCTTATCTCCAATATTAATGTGTTATTGATGTGAAGTTTCACACCAATGATAGTCATAAAAAACGTGCATCTTTTATCACCCTGATTGATTTGAAGGAAGAATGAATCCACCAATATCTCTCTACCAGGCATTACCCTGCACCATGCTCTCTGACATACACGTTACATCCGAGTCAAGTGAAGCATGAAGCACACAGCTGGCAAAAGATGGTTAATTCCACAAACAGACTAAGGCAGCCCGGCTCTAAACACAGGGGAAATGCTGCAGATGAAACCCTGCCACAGTGTATCAAATACAGGTTTAGCCACTGTCGTGGTTTAACCCCAGCCAGCAGCTAAGCACCACACAGCCACTYGTTCACTCCCCYGCCCYGGTGGGATGGGGGAGAGAATCARAAGGGTAAAAGTGAGAAAACTCATGGGTTGAGATGAAGACAGTTTAATAGGGAAAGCAAAAGCCGTGTGCGCAAGCAAAGCAAAACAAGGAATTCATTCACTCCTTCCCATCGGCAGGCAGGTGTTCAGCCATCCCCAGGAAAGCAGGGCTCCATCATGTGTAASGGTTACTTGGGAAGACAAACGCCATCACTCTGAACRTCCCCCCCTTCCTTCTTCTTCCCCCAGCTTTATATGCTGAGCATGACRTCATATGGTATGGAATACCCCRTTGGCCAGTTGGGTCAGCTGTCCCAGCTATGCTCCCTCCCAGCTTCTTGTGCACCTGGCAGAGCATGGGAAGCTGAAAAGTCCTTGACTACTGTGAACACTACTTAGCAACACCTAAAACATCAGTGTGTTATCAACATTATTCTCATACTAAATCCAAAACATAGCACTATACCAGCTACTAGGAAGAAAATTAACTCTATCCCAGCTGAAACCAGGACAGCCACCTAGCTTTTACATCTGGGAAACATCCCTCAGCAGCAGCTGGGCATTACCTTTGCTCTGCAGAACCTGATGATGACAAACTCAGTAGAAGGTTGGACCCATCCATCTCTCCAGGATCATTTCTTCTTGCAGAAACATGAAGTTCTCTCAAGCAAAAAGAGGAGAAGAAAACAGTGTTAGGGTCAGAAAATTGGTTAAAGACTCATGGAATTCAGGCACAGTGAAATTCCCTCTGTTGCTCCTCCCAGTAACAACATTTGTCACAGACACACACAGCCTGTATCTATTTACATACTAATCTCTATAGTAGGAATTTGCTTTGCATTCTAGCAACATGTCCTCAGCAGATATGTCCAACCCTGATTAAACCAAAGGAAACCAACAAATCAATGGATCTACATCCAATTGAGAAAGTTCTGCATTTGTCTTCCCACAGACTTCTTGCAATTGCCACCTGCTTTCTAACCTTTTCTGTTTCAAGCCAAGAAGAGAACACAGTAGCTAGCCAATCGAACTGCAAGATAGTGAAATAAGTCAGAAAACTGCAAGGTATCATTAAGAACAGAACATCGTATGCAACACATGAGATCTTTGATGCCTCATTTCCATGACAAAAAAAATGTTGTGCAATCCTAACATCATCCAATGTTATTTCAATCCACTGGTAAACTGTATAACTAGAATGGTGAGTGCTGGGCACTTAACCTGTTCTCAGATTGGATTTCATACTAGTAATGTAACCAAAAGGGTTATAGCAATTTTCTCAGAAATAAATTGTTCTCTCTGAAACAAGCACATATGCAGCAGAGAATGACAAATCCCTTCCATGTAGAAATCTGTAAACAATAAAACCAAAATAGTCAGTTTAAAATTATTTGTGTTTTACTTCTGTGTATAATAAGATCTCGTAATCTCCAAGCATTTGTGCAAACTGGGTTTATCATTTTAAAGCATCTTTAATTCAGGAATTCTAGAAACCAATCAAAAACTAACTCAGTATCTAGGGCAGATAAATCTTAGAGGACATTTACAGAACTCTCTGCTCTTGAAATAAAATAAGCTTGTATATCCACATTCTAAAATGGGCTACCATGTATCTAGAGTTAATGAGGTCTTAGTAGACAAGCTGGTATAAGAATATTTTCCAATTAAAATATTTATGTGTATCTGTATCTGATATAGGTATACAGATGTATAAATATCAGATATCTATATTAGATATAGATATATAGGGAGAAAGACACACACTGGAATTTATTAAATGATCCCATTAACAGTTTTATAACTGCACAGTGTTATGTACATGCCATGCACAGCCTGAACATAAGACATCATCAAAACATTCTTTAAAAGTGTCATTTTTAATTTCAAAATAATTACTGGTACTACACTTTATATGATTTTAAATAATTAGGACATCAGTTTAAACTTCAGTGTTCTCTTAAAAGTTATAGCTCCAGTAATTTCTAATTCATAAAAAAAATAGTTGAAAGCTTTATTATGCTTTAGGCTCCCGAATACATAGAATTTCTCCTAGCAGAAGAACTTAAAGGGTCTGGGATGAGTAAGAGATATGTTTGATTTATTGACTTATAGGGACATTTGTAAAAGGGATTTGGCATTTGGCAACCATTCCATGAATCTTGAGATATGATTGGACAGCTTGGGAGATAGAGTAAGAAAAAGAGAGTAATACTGTTTAAATCCAAACCCAGACAGAGGAAGAAGTCCTCCATCTCCTTCATCATTGATCTTTCCTATATATACATACTAAAAAAAAAAAAAAAAAAAAAAAAAAAGGGGGGGGGGGGAAGAGCACATTATTACCACAGAGTTTGGAAATGAGTGTGCATAATGTGGAAGCAGGAACATGGTCGTTAGGAGCGGTAATAACCAGCCAGAGACCCAGAATGGCTACCCAGCACAAGCAACTGCACTGATTGCAGATATGTCAGGCAGATACATTATTATTCTCAGAGGCATCCCCAGGCCTTCAGGTTAAAAAGGGTTTGAGCCAATTTCTAAATGTATTTCTTACTACTTATGCACGCTTTTGGCTACTTGGAATTGCTGTCAGAGAAGGGAATCCTTGAAGGAGCCTTAAACAGTGTGGTCTTCCATACAGCCCAAATCAATGGCTCTGGGAAGGGAACCTATCATCCTGTCACAGACTCAGTGGCAGATGCTTGGCTAATTTGCTCTTGAAAACCTCCAACAACAGAGAGTCCCATCTTCCCCAAGCAATAAAATCTGATGTTCACCCTATCTTTGTGAGAAGAAGGCTTTTCCTAGTATCAACTTACCTGGCACTGATAAGCCAAAGCTTCTTATTATAACAGCACAAAGAACATTTTTTTGGGTTTGGTTTGGTTTGGTTTTACCCTTATTACATATTTGCAGGCTACCCTGAGATGTCATCACATGCATGCACATGGATGTGCACCACTGAGCGGGAGAAGAACTCTCACAGAAGTAATACAGTTCATCTGTTTGAAAGATGCTCCCTCTTTCCTTCTGCTAATATCTGTCAAGGTTACGCTGATTACATATAGCCTGGTAGATGTGAATCGACAGTAGCATCCAAAAACTTCTCAGCTTGTGCCACGACCTCAGCAGAGAACCTGCAAAAGGCTTCATTTTAAAGCCATTTACCAAGTCTTTCACTACAGGCATTTTCGGAAGGTCAGGACCCTTTCAAGTGACTCAACCTGGGAACCCCAAAATGCAGATCCTCAGAATGATACATACCTGTGGAGAGCGTCAGCCAGGGAGTATATAATATGTGCTCAAGGAAGTCAATGTTCATTGAGGCAATTAAATATCATGCTTTATATTGCTGTCACTTGTAATCTAGTTAGACTGGAAATGAAGAATGGGTTGTCTATGCAATTGCTATGATAAACATCACAGAAACTGTGTGGAAAGAGTCACAATAAAATACTAAGTTGCTATTATCTCAATGGCATGTCTATCCTCTTACAGAGCGGTAAGTAATAACTTTCACATTTGCAAAAGAAAGCAATATTTGCACTGCAAGGATATGTCCTGTTAGTTTGAAAATAATGTCAATAAGGTGCTCTCCTTAGAAACATCTCCACCATCCAATTGTTTCCCAATCACAATTCATTTACTCAAGGACTGCACTCTGCTAGAGAGTAGGAATGATCCTGCTTTCATAATTACTACTCCTGTGTGCAAACATTGACAGCACACAGGCAATTCTGGCTGATTTAGCCAAGCAAAAGGTTAATGCTGGGTAACTGCAGCCAGAATATTTCTTCCAGCAGGAAGACATTCAGTGTGCAATAAAAGTTTCTGCCTGCCTACTGTTAAGCCATTGTGCCAGGTCCTTGCTAAACACGGCTTCAAAGAGAAAGCAACCTGAGACCCACACTGAATTTCAACCGCTGACTTCTTAGGATGCTAGTCACAGTCCTGGCCTCAGTGAGGTGAAGGATCCATTGGGAATTTATTCTAGTCAACATTTGTGCAGGCAACAGGTGATCTAGGGTGCCCCATGTGTGATGGTTTGGAGGGGACTGATCTTTAGAGAACATTATCCAGTCCTCCGAAAAAAGCATACCCTTGCATCATGTCTCACACTGAGCAGCCAGAAGTGGATACAGCTGAACCACTGCTTATTCCTGGTCTGCATTTTGAAAGACAGAGGCTAAATCAGATATTGACTCTGAAAGTTAATTCAGGATGTTTTAAACAAAAATAAACAAGGGTAAAGGTCTAATATTTTGCTATGTTTATTAAAACTCTCAGCATCTTTTCAAGGAGGTTATACTCTCCTTTGATAAAAGACAACTTTAATTGCAATAGGTGTAGGTGGCCACCTGGTGTATCAGTTGCTCTGTCCTTCTCCAGTGAGCTAAAGCAAAGGGACTTGAAACTGGTAATGATCATGCATATGAATACATTAGACAGCGACTAAGTTAGTTCTCATGTACATGTACCGCAGCACAGCTGTGAGTAAAATGAGTATTTTTCTTTAACAGTAGCCCTATTTACTCTGTCATCAACCAAGTATTTTTTTATCATTCTTCCATAACCACTGATAATTACCTAATATATTTTGTAAACTGCAAGTCCATTTTCAGAGCAGAAATGGCACTTAGACACGGATTGACTCCAATTGGCTTCGCCGTCTGCTCCACAGAGGAACGGCCATCATATGACTTTTAATCTCATATGAAACAAAAAGATTAAACTGTCAATATTAGGATGAGCCACCATGACGGCTGCCCTGATGGAATGGCGCTTCCGAACTGCTCCTAATAATATGTATGCAAGGAATAGATTTTTCTTTATAATGCATGTAATTAGAGTACAGGACAAAATGTTCTGTTCAAATTCATGACATGCACAACTAATAGAGAAGGAGAGAATGAGGCCCTTGGCTATTTATTTGCATGAAAAGGCTTCAATATAGGCTATACTTTAGAGAAATTAGTTTTTAATCTAGGTGACTAGATGAGATTTTGACCCTGAACTGTTTTTGAGTTGACCTGGGAGAATTTATGCAGAAATAAATGTGATGCCCTGGAAGCCAGACGGGTGTCACTTTTTTCATTAATTTTTGAATGTCTCGTGTAGTCAAGAGGAGCAGAAAATCGCTCCTTTTAAAGGCTCACCTTATGTGAATTTGCTTTGATGAGACACAATCAAAAAAAGCAGATAGAAATCTTAGCAGGAATGTATTCTTTGTAAATTTGGGCGTTGCAGGAGTTAGATACATTGATTCAGCAGTGATTCCCCCTGCTTGACCTGTATAAAAGAGAAACCTACAACTGTAGCTTTCTATGAATACATTAAGTAGGGCAACTTACTCTCCCAGCACAAGTCTATTACAGAGAACTATTGTTCTATAATTTTAATAATAACTGATCCAACAAGTCCTTGAAGGAGGGTTTCAGAACACAACTACTTTTTAAATAGCGTTGCTCATTTAATGGCTGATACAGGAAATGTATGGCAACTGCAGGAGATTTTGTATCAGGTCAAGGTACAAACCTCACATCCCCAGGGAAAAGGTACTCTGAGCACACCTGAGAAGGACCTGCATCTCCACCGCCTCACACCTTGATGAATCATTGTTAACAATGCATGAAGTAGGGACAACAATTATTTCTAATGATGTGTCAGACCATTAAACTATTGCTCTTTCTACATGTTATTAGTAACTCTTARCTTGAAGTCAGATCTTTCAAGTTATTTTTATACAAAAGCAATCTTTTAAATAATTGCCAGGGACTTAGGAGGCACCCTACTCACTGCTGTTGGTGTTTAGGGTGCTGAGTGACCGTGGGCACTCATTAGGGCTGATTTTTGCTTACCTGTTCCTCTTCACCCAGCACTGCATATGAGCTCCAGGAGAGACCCAAAACCCCACAGTGATAGACATTCAGCATCTCCTCAGCATCGCACCACTGGGAGTTAATAGCACATTTCTGCTAAGGGGAGTCCTGGCCACCAATGGAACCAGCACTCAAACTTCTTCAGACAGGGAAGGAGTAACATAATGAGCACACAAGCCTCAGCAGTAAAGGACATGGAGCCATAAATTATTTCTGTAAAAATCACCACATTAATTAGGGACAATATATCATTTCTTTATGGTTTTAGGCTTTGAGGAGGGCACAGAAGAAAGAACCTTTGATGGCTGGGGAAAGGCAAGGGTAAAGTGTCTTCTAGTAGCTTGATGAATGAACAGGTCACAGCAGCAGAGGGAAAGCGAGTATTTCTGTTCTAGCTGATGAAAAGGGTGTTTCTGTGAGCAATTGCAGAGGTTGGAGCAGGCCAGAGCCATTTTGGACTTTGCCTAAGGCTTGGGCAGTTCAAAAGACAATCTATCCACAAATTTCTGTGCTAATTGCTAAATCTGCTTTTTAGGAAACCCATCTTCCAGTCTTTGCTCTGCCATGATCTCCCGTGACACCTAAAGCATGCTGCTTACATGCTACACAGTCCTGCTTGCAAATATAGGAATAGTAGCCATTGCATAATATCAGTAATAACTCACAGAGGCACTGTGAAGTGGCAGGTGCTACAGTAATGGAAGGAGGGGTAGGAGGCAGGGATAGATATCCCTTACTCTTGTGCTTCCTCATCTGCAAATGTTCTTCTATTTTTGGAGTGCACTTGGAATTCAGCATCATATAAAACTGCTCTATTCCTGATTACTGCTTGTCATAAATTTTGGTAAGAAGAGCTGGTAGACACACAGCTCATTAGATGAAGCTAAAGGAGTCTCCCATCTTCCTTCCTTTCATCCCACAGCCATCACGCTGTTTCTCTGCAGGGTCTGGAAGCAGGTGGATTTGCTGATGTGCACACTTCTCTGCTAGCAGAGATTCATCTGCCTCTAGATTTGAACCTGATGTTGTTGTCTCTCTTTTCTCAGAACTGAGGCATCTTTTTAAAAACCGTGGTCCATGAGTCCTCTCCAGTCTGTATCAAATAGCAAAGCAAAGACATGGACTTAAAAGAAACTGCACCCTGCTATTAAACAAGGGAAACACGGGGACAATTTTACAGCTGTGGCATTTAAGAAGGCCTGGGGATCTGATAAAAATAACTGGCCTTGGGTAAAGGTTCGACAGGACTTTTGTTGCTGGGGGCAGTGCACCCAGGTTGGTTTCTCAGCTCACGTACAAGCAAGGAAGGAGGAGAGATGTGGAAGGTGCACCCTGGAGGGGGAAGAGCCATGGGATGGGCTTTCTGAGTGAAAGGACATAGAGGGCTGAACAGTATGCATGGGACACATACTGCCCTCCCCAGCCCATCCCCTCTGCGGGCCGTGCTGGTGACACTGCCTGCTCTATGCCGATCACAGAGATCCAGGCTTTCCCCTCTTAGCCCCCAGCCTTGAGCCAAAGCCTTTCCCCCTCCACAGTGCTGTCAGAGGCACTAAAGCCAAGGGAGGGACGGCTGAGCACTTAGACCCTGCATCATCCCCTCCTGCAACACTTGGACACTCCTTATTTATACACTGCCCCAAAGTACCCTTCCTCCCAGGCCTTCCACACCCAACATATTCCTCAAGGACATCACGAGGGTGTCCAGCAGATCACCACACTCAGCACAACAAGCAAACCCACCTCTGCCAGAGAAAGCTCTTACAAACCAATCTGCAAAACCTTCAGGCAGGTAACATTTTAATTGCAACCTGCCCTACTTCCAAATCTGAGAACAGGAATGTTCACAGTGAAACCTTACATCACCTAGACTTCACCCAGTCCATCCTCAAGCAAAGGGTTAGGTCACTTCAAAATATCTATGCCAGATAGGTATTGCTCTAGAGAGGAATTTAAAAAATCCAAAGAAGTTATTTAGGATCAAAACCAGATTGTGCTGAAACTGATGGGCATTTCCTTTTGACCGCAGTGTGCATGCACCAGCCTGTGAAGGGTGACATCCTGGGTAGAACAAAATACTTTCTGATTGCTGTGAAGTCCAGAAGCAAGAGATCTGTAGGCAGCTTGAGAGCTTTCCTGAGCGTTGAGCACATCTGTACAGCACCTGGCACATCTGGGTGGTGTATTTCCTGCAGCGACCGTGCTTGYGCTGCTTGACACAGTCGGATTTTTGTTTTGTTTTTCTAGATGATCTTGGCTGGTGAAAACGGGAAATGCAGACAGAAATGCATTTGGAGAATGGTAATGAGGGGCCATAAAGAGTTTGCTAATACAGTTCATACATTCATTGTATCCACAGCTTTCTTTATGGGCTAATTACTATGCAGGCTCATGTTTGGTTTCTGAGCAGTTGGGAAACTAGTTGGAAGGTGTATGCTGAAGCTACACTGTCTCATTATGCTACTTGCTTCCTCAGTTGGAAAAATCATCTCTGACAAGCCACTTTCCTGGGTGCAGAGCTCAAAAGACGCCAAGAGGCTTGGGGCTCGATGAAAGGTATTTGATGTCAATAGCATTTGACATATGCGGGTTTGATATGTTCCTGGCTTCTAAGTGATGCCAAAAATGCAGCTTATGAGAATAATACAAAGACAGAGGACAGAGATCTAACCTCCTTCAGATAATTGCTCTGAGTTGTTGCAAGGTGACCTTCATCCCCACACAGACAGCTTATTGGTGAGAGTGCAAAAATATTTATCTCTCCCCATTTTCCACGGGCACGTAAGAGGCAGTCAATGCTGCTGAGAAAACATTGATGACCCTGTGTCTGCTGCGCAGGTAGGTTAGATGGTAGCCTTTATACGAGCACAAGTGTAGCTGTCCTCAGACTTCCAAACAGTTACTGTCTGTGATGCTTTGTAGAAGACCAAAAAATTTGGTTTGTAAGCAGAAACAGTCCTGCAGCATGAAACCTTCCAAAGGTGTAAACCCACCTCTCCCGTCAGCCACCTCCTTCTCCTGGGCACGTGTCTGGGCACCTGGGCACAGAGAAATAGGTGCTGAGGGCCAACACTGCTCCTTTTTCCTCAAAAAGCAGGAGATGAGGCTTTTGGGGCGCAATCCTGCACATTCCCTGGAGACCCCAGCTCATGTCTGCATCCCCTTTCAAAGGTGTGATTTACTGCAATTAAGCGAGTCCTGGACTGGGCCATTAACTGATTATAATTACATTAGAGGTGAGGCAGGACATTAATAACACAAAAACACTCAGCGCCTGCATGCTGAGCTGGAGGCTCGCTCTTCCCCCAGCAGTCACGCAGAGACAAACACTGACATCGACACAAAGGGTTCCATTTCCTACCACCCTCCTGTGGCATGGCAGTCACCGCCTTTCCCCRAGGACCAGCACAAGGCTAAGGAAACACACTGGGGCACGGCATGGAAGGGGAAGCTGGGTCTACGCAATTTCACAGTGTTATTTTGCTGTGGGTGTAATGMTCAGGGGAAGACATCCTTCCTTCCTGCCTGCCCTGTGTTGGCACTGCTCACCCTACCAAACAGCCCTGGGCAGCRCCAGGGCAGCTCAAGGCAGAGCCGACAACCCGCATGGCTACTGAAACCATTGCCATGTCTCTAGATGGGAAGGAAGGGCCTCCAGCTCTCTCCTACCTGCATGGTTCCAGCCTCCCGGTCAGTCAGCAGGGCTTCAGCAGCCATGCCAGTCCCTGTTGTCACYGGTGCAACTGTGGGGCTGGCCGCCATTTTGGTCTGGTGCCCTGCCATGAGGAGAGGCCTTCGAGAGCCTGAGGTAGACGTGAGCTCMCCACCACCATTCAGAGGGCTCTGCAGCAGGGAGAGAAACCTGAGGGATGTGCGTGTCCCCCAACAAACGTGGCATTTGCTATTTCACCGTCCCAGTCACACGCTCCTGAATTTCTCCTTCTAAGTCCTCAGTTGCCTCCTCTGCTCAGTCCCTCCTGGCAGACCTGTGCCTGGGACAGGCTTAACCCCATGCCTGGTAGGAGATGCCGGTGCCCAACACCCCCCACAGGCCCTTCTTCTGTGTCAATCTTAGCAGAGAAACCCATGGCAGGAAAAATGAGATCACTCCTCGTGATGAGGGTGAGGGATGGCTGAGGGCCCCCCCCCGGGACAGTACGAGCTGCCCGCCCAGACTCAGGTAAATGAATAGCTGTAATATACAGAGGAAATCGCACAGAATCTTGTTGTCTGGACATTTCCATGAAATTTCGCTCCAAGGTAAAAAACTGCTTTTCACACCRCGCTCCCAAATGTAGAAATAAACAGGAAAAACAAGCTTCTCTTTTACTGATTCATTTTCCTCTGTGTCAAAGCAGCACAGAGCCACAAGTCAGGAATATTAATGACGCTCYGTCTGGGCTGGGCAGCACTACAAGGCCCCAGAGCCCCTTATCAACACGTGAATCAAACACCGGGAGGGGAGGGGGAATAGGTTTGTGCCTGCCTTTCCTCACTGAGCATTTTCATAGGTGTATTCCTTCTTTCAAATGTCCAAGAGTGACTTACCTCTCCCCAAATGTCATCATTTGCAGTTGGTTCTCAGCAAATTGCTTTGCTGTTTCATGAGACCAACTTCCATGCTTGCTTAGATTTTGCATCTCCTACTGTCGGGGCCAAAATTAATCTGTCCTTCCTTTGGGAAGAATACTTTATGTCCTCCAGCTGCCCCTGTTCAGATAGAGCTGTCTGCTGAAAGCCCTTACACCCATGTAAGATGCAGTTGTTCCCAGTAAAGACACAGACCGTTTAAAGATGTCTTCGAAGCCTAGTTCACTTAAAAACTTTTGAAAACCGCCGCCCTAAATCTTATAGCTAGAAGTCATGGATGGAGGCAGGACAYGGCTGGGATTTTTAAAGCAGAGTGTAACGTACCACAACACGCTTCAGAATCAAGCCCTGTACATGCAAGAAGTGGTATTGCATTCCCAGGGATATCTTGCTAAAATCTCCAGAAGAGAAAATCGCTATTTTCTACCATAAAATTCTAAATTCTATCTGCCTCTTTCTAACCTCTTTTTGCAAGCTGCAATTCCCATCTATTCAAATTCATGCCTTTTACCCATTGCTACAGTATTTTACTGAGAGCTTGTATACTTCTAAATACTATGTATCATCTAACTGTTTGAATTCCCTTTGGGCTAGGATTGTATGTACAGATAATAAGACATAATCCTGATTTGAAAGATGCAGGCAGATAAATGGTAGGGTACAAAACTCCAAAGTGGAACTCTTGCATACAGTTTATATACTTCATATAGGTCCTACAGCAGCTACACATCACTGGAAATCCAAACATCCAAACAGACCTGGAAATCAGTTTTGAAAACACAAGCCAAAGAGAATGAGCAATTTACCAAAGACATACAGGGAATCTGCGAGAGCACCAAGAACAGGAGCAAGATCTCCCAACTGAAATTTAAAATGCTAGTCCTAAAATTCTCCCTAGTACAGTACTACACATCTGCTTCTCTGCTTGCTTTCTTGGGTATTTCATACCTGCTTCTTAAATATCTTTTAATAACATTAAAAAGGAATAAAAAATATGCAGGTGCTTCTATTTATGAGTAAGAAACTTTCTTAGAATTTCACAAGAACAGAAAATCAATGTGTGTTCCAAGGCACAATAAGATTTCTGAGCAAGCCTTCTTTATTATTCAATTTAAGCAGAACTAAAATATATAGCTGTTTCAAATTTGGTTCCTATCTGAAGCATGCCTTGTAGAACAATGTTTCTCTCTCCCTGTAATTCTGGCTCCACAACACCAGTTTTATTTGCCAGGCCTAGTGAACAATGATCTATCCATCCACGTCATGCATATTATGTCAAATTTATTACAGCAGCTTTTCAGCATATTTCCAGTCAAGGCTTCATTCTTCTTACAGATTCTGCAAATGAACAACAGTTTTAGTTACAAATGCCTCCCCGTGAGGCAGCACTCCTGACAATAGAACTGAACTTACTGTATTTCTTGCAGAATTGTGACACCCATATAACCAATCATTATGACACATTGCTGAGAAACACCGTTTTGCTCTGCGGTTGATATATTCCCAACTCAAAACGAACAGGAGTGATACTGGGAGTCATTCAAGCCTTGATTAGTACTTGAATAGATCAAGCATACATCTTCATGTCCCGATAGGAGAAGACAACCCAAAGAATTAGCTGCCCACAGCCAAGGCCCTGAACCTTGGGAGAGGTTTGTCCACAGAACAAATGACACATATGTGGAAACATGAATATCAAATATGCACGGAGCATATCACAAAACAGAGAGAACTGCAAGATGTTCTTGACAAATGGTGGCAGTGCTAATGAGCGTCTGGACTAAATGATTATATTCCCTTTTTGATTGAAAGCACTTACAGATTTACATTAGCTCTGACCCAGTAAAGCATTAACACCTGTTTATAGCGAGGCTCACTGACTGCGATGGCAGCACTCACGTGCAGGTAGATAAATGAACAGCGGTTTGGGTAGGAAAACGCCCTGCCTGGGTCTTCCCAGCTGGCAGGGCAAGCACCCAATAAATGTGCCAGTGAAATACTATTTTCAAATCAGGAAATAGAGTCCTTGCTCTGTAAACTCTGAGCTGTGAAAAACTGTGTGGAGACCAGCTCTGAGCTGCACTTATAAAAGAACAGCTATAGCATCCCCCACAACACCCATTGCCTTCTCCTCCCTGACCACAGCTCTCCTCTGTGCACTTCTCCCCTTCCTACGCCCAAGCGACCCAGCCATGGTCTCACCTCTCCGTTGGTTTTGTCTGCAGAGGAGCCTTGAGCCAGCTCTGGGGAGTTCTGTATGCTGAATGCAGTGCAGACAGCTGTGTCCAGGAGCCAGGCAAAGTAAGAAATGTTTGTGAAAAACTCTTTTTCATTTTGCTGAAGCTTTAACTATGGTTTCCCAATCCTCTCAACTCTGCAAGACTCACAGTCCATGCAAAGTGTAGCAACCCTGGCATTTCTGTTGGCAGAGGTAGAACAGGGGGCTAAATGCTTTGGAGCATTAGCATACATGACAGTCCCTGCTGCCCTGATAATCTGCTTCTCACAAAGGTATKCTGTATTATCAGTATCAGACCCAGAGAAGAAGATTAATGTGATTAGTCATAAATGGACCAAGGAAAACTTATTTTGGAGTTTAGAGGAGTGCTATTGGTTGCTCTTGGAGAACTTGCAAGTGCAAAGATATTGAGCATCAAATAACTGTTTAGCCCAGTGTGCCAGCATTTCTCTGTGTTGGAAGTTTRTACTAGAAACTGAAAAAAGCAGGATTTAAATAGCTGTCAGAGAAACTGAAAAGGCTTCACAGCTCCAAAGGTTTGAAGAAAATAAATGCAAGCACTCAGAGTATTTTTTAAATCATGGACAAATGACATTGAATAAGCTAACAATAGTGAAATTCATACAGCAGTAAATAGAAATATCACTCTTCAGCCTTAGATTTTACAAAAGAAACCAATGTCCTTTGGCAGATAGCAAATTGAGGTACAAAGAAATAAAAAGTTTCTTTCTCCTGGTCCCCCAGGAAACCAGCTGGGAGTCATGAACAACAGACAAGTCTCCTGCACAGCATTTCAGCGCCTTTCTTACTAAGCAACATTGTCCATCCACACAGCTTTATATCTACTGATGATGATGCTAACTAATACAGCAGAGCTCAGTTCTGCAAGGCGCTGAGCTCCTTCATTGCCATTGCAGCGGGGCGAGCCTGTGAGTTCTGATTTCATGCCAGCTGGCACTCCTCTCTCTTTGGAGCAAGCATGCAGGCTAAGCCATTCAAGTGCTGACAACTGCTAATTCTCAGCCACAGGGCAGCAATAATTTTATCTTCCAAATCCCAGTCATCTCAGGACCTGTACCAGATTTTTCAGCACACTGGGAGAATCACTGAGCCCTGTGGATGTGCTTTGAGGGATGCTAGAGTATGTGGAGTACCGCACAGTGAAGGACCCTATATCGTGAAGGGGACTCCCCACCAGGTCAGGTCACCAAGTATTAAGCCATGGGTGTAGCTTACCAGAATCAGTTCTCCAGCAAAAATAGCCTCAAAGCAGCCGTGTTGGGTGGCAGCACTTAGAACCGGACGCAGGGGGACAAGGCACTCTCTTCTGAGGGGATGCAAACAATAAACTCCTCTGCAAGTCTCAGTTGCAATACAGCTGGAAGTAGGTGAAAGTCTAATAAACCCCTCAGAGGACAAAGTGAACTAACAAAACCATCAGCATCCATCCATYGTTTGTCAGGGAACACAACTTCTGTCTTCCATCTTTGTTTATAGCAAAGCACATGCTTAAGTGGTTTCCTGCAGCAGGATGTCTTTGTTGAACCGAGGCCTGCAGGAGCCATTGATCATTTCCACTGGTAAACAACCTTGTTTTTCACCAAGCAGAGAATACATGGATGCAAAAATGCAGGCTGTGGACTAAAAGGCTTTGCAGCAAGCCCAGAATCTCAGTGAATAACTCTGGCCTAAAATTAAAAAAAAAAAAAAAAAAAAAAAAAAAAAAAAAAAAAAAAAAAAAAAAAAAAAAAAAAAAAAAAAAAAAAAAAAAAAAAAAAAAGGAAAGAAAAATTTGGACTCCCCCTCCCTCCAACATCCCTTGGAGACCAACAGCTTCTTTTCCAACAAAGTACATGGATCAGATTCCAAAATGTAACATCATAGGTAGAGTACAATTCATGCATCCAAAGTTTTCTTGTCAAAACCAGAAAACATCCAGGAAAAAAATAGATGTTGACTCTGCCACGGGAAAGCTCAGGTTTTGTCATGTGAATCAATCAAAACTAGCAGAACATTCATTTATTTTCCATATAAACTGTTATTTCCTAACTTTCAGTGAAAAACATCCATTCCAAACGGTCGTTTGTCTTCAAGTGCAAAATCAAATCTTCAACCACAGTACTTCAACTGAAGATTATTGTTCTCATAGAAAAAAAAAAAAATCCCTTTTCCAGTCACCTGTGAGTAAAACACTTTGCTTCCTAATTCTAGGTAGAACTCTTCTGAGCAGAAGGTTATCTGTGACTGCCAGATTATGGGTATGAGGTGCTTCAGGGTTGGTGTTTTGTTTTTTTTTTTGCTTTGTACTATATTTATTTTTGTGGCCTCTAAATGTGRTGGTGTGTAAAAGATATTAGCATTTCTAATTAAAACCCCCATTAATAGAAATTTAAACAATTCCAGGGTCAGGAATGTTTATTTATTTACTGAAGATAACCAGGATCATTCAAAATATTCTCAGTATCTGAAACACTGGAAATTTCTTGGCCATTCACATGATTTGCCTCTAGTGGGATTTTTCTTTTTTCTTTTTTTTCTCCAGATTTCTATATTTTCAGACTTATTTCCAAGACTGACCAACATTACCCGAAGTATGAGAGCTACAGGAAAGCAAGGCCAAGGAAAATAGCTTAAATCAATATTTTTCATATGGAGATATTTTTTTTTTTCTTCCACTCAAGTGAAAAAAGCAGAATGATCTCTGACCTCTTACTTTAGCAACTTCTGAGTATTTAAGAGACCATCAGAAATTTAACAAGCCAGTGCTGTATTTATCCCCAAAATTAAAAGATGCCCTTCCTAGGGGTTTAAAAGATTCTTCCTTGAGTGCACCATTTTTTTCAAAATACATACCAAGATGTTATTTTCTCCTTAAATTTCCTTCAAAAGTGTTGCCATCTGTCACTGCCTGCAAGTCTCTTATACCTTAGGGAAAGGATTGCTATAAGCTGTGTTTTGGCTATCCCCAGTTACACCATAATTGCAATGTGTTTAAACAGAAAAAGGCTGTGATTTTCTGTTTCATACGGAAATTGGAACCAGTGCTAGAGCTCACCCCTGACATTATGGCCAGGCTCTTGGCTGACTTGTTGATGCCACGTCCCCTTCCCTCTCATGGAGGTAAGGCAAACATGGAGATAAGAGAAGAAAAAAAAAGAAAAGAAAAGAAAAAAAAAAATTTAAAAAAAAAAAAAAATCGCTCTCAAGTTTCTTGAAATACATCCCGCCTTGCTTTGGGCTGTTTTTGATTGGCTTCTGTATAATTAGTTCCTGCTCACAGTTTCTGTGATAATTGCACTCTCTATTAATTGAGCATATATTGTACTCCATGCAGTCAGCAAGTGATGAAGTTGTCAGGATTTTGTTAGCTATTACACTGCCTGATTCTTATGGGCTGTTTGATATTGGTAACAAATTARCTAATTTATACGTCATAAATAAGATTCAAAAGCCCTGCTTTATCAGCTGGAGAGAAAAATACTGTTATCTTGGTTGACAAAATGCTTGTACTAAGATTCCCAGTGCTTTTTGGCAGGAATTCATCAGAGCAGATGTATTCCTTCTATTGGGCACCATTTGGTTCAATTATTCTTAATGTTTAATGGCAGAATAATTGGACTAAATGGTAATATATACTCCAATAAAATACTTTCATCAAATGCTTTAATTGCTGGATCTCTATAACTGCAGTGCTGAGCTCTTTATTCTGCTTATTGACATTTGACAGACCATGATCTTAATATGTTACTTTCATAGATCTCTTGATGAGCTTTATCAGAGGTGAGCACTAAACCCGTGGAAGCAGGTCCTCCTCTGGTAAACGGGCTGGGGAATTGGAACTAATAGGGGAAAAAGTAAAGGGACATAGAGCTGCTTCGTCATAACCCCAGGCACTTCTGTGCAGCCACCCTAGGTAGGAGGAGGAAGGATGAGGGAGGCCATGCTTGTCCTGTGCATTCAAGACATGTTCCAAACATCTTCCCCTGCTAGTGAGCAGCTTGGTCTAAGTGGCAGAGCAGCTTCTTGTTTTCTACTTACCAGGCATTTAAAGTGCTTGTGCTCAAAGTCAAAACTCTTGGGCAAAACTCTCACTAAACTGACAAGAGTTKTGACAGCGATAACATGGGGTCTGATCCATGCTCCATGGAGTCAGCATAGTCTAATGATGAAAACAAGGGTCTAACACCCTCCTGACCCTCCACTGGTATTCTGGATTACCTGGTGACTAGAAAACAAACAGCAGGAGGATGCCAGGAGACGGAGTGAGCAGGAAGGAGGTGCAAAGCCAGGGGAGAAGCTGTAGGAAGGGGGTGGATAACTGTCTTCACTCCCTGCTGTATGCGGGAAATAAACATCTATCACCAGGGACTAATGGGGAGAAGGAATGGCTTACAAGTCAGGGGAAGACTTACAAACCAGAAGAGGATCGCTGGCTTTCCAAGGCACTGTCTGACTTCAGTGTTGTTCRTCTGGATAATTCTGGGTACAATGGGCCCTTGGTCACTGATCAGGGCTCCTCGCTGCCGGGCAAAGAATGCAGTAATACATTTATCATGCGTCCAGAAACGGCCATAAGCCAGTGAGGAGGAGATGAAGCTGCTTTCTTCTTGCTCCTGGGAAACTCTCAGGCTATCAATAGTGACAGACCTTATTTTTAAACTGAGATAAGGGAAATGCACAGAAATACCTGCCAGTGTTACCTGCTTTCACATAGCCATGTCCTGATCTCCACACCACCAAAATCACTGCAGGCACCACACTGGTTTCAGTAAGTGCACCAGCTCTGGGACACGGACATGGTTGTGCAACAAGGTGACATCTCAGTTTCTGCAAAAACAGGGACTGCCYAGGAGGACGGAGCAGCAGAGAAGACAGCCAGAAAAGTGCGTCCCTCCTGGGTCCCCAAACAGCCCCACTCTGCTGAGACACCTGTTTTAACTCCAAACACTGAGCAAAGAGTAAAGTGGTGCAAAATCCCTTGTGAAGAATTCTGCTGGGGGTTGTTAGAGGATTAAACAGAGCAGAAGGAATGGGGAAGAGATGCATTTTTAAAGCTTCTCAGTTAGTTTCTAATTGCTGGCATCCAGCCAGTCTGGAGAGGCAGGGAAGGGATGGGAGCCGAGGGGCCGCAGCAGCTGCTCCCACCGCAGAGTCGCCCCACGGCCAGCGGAACAGAAACACCTGGGCTGCTCCGGCTGTGAGCAGCCTTCACCCCGCACACCCACTCATAACTTAGGCCTGAGAAATGAAACATTATACTGTTATGGATCTATTTACGTGCCTAAATGATAAGTAGAATTTTATCCAAAAGTTGTTTTATTTTTACCAGTCTGGTATCTTTTGTTGTTTCTGGGGAAGGACAGAGAATTGATTGAAAATTGAAGGGGAAAAGTGTGGTGGAAAAGTCCTACCCATTAAACGCAATATTGTGATGAAAACATTATTTATACTACAAGGAAAAGCAGGAATCTTCCAGGGATCCTTTGGGTCCAAAAATCAGTTCTGACAGTTCAGTTGTGAACAAATCTAAATGTTGGCCAAATTTTGGCACTTCAAAATTTTCATTTTACCAAGAATCAAAATTTCTGGTAAAAGCTTTCAGACAAACATTTCCAATCAGCAAATACACCAAATTGTGTTTCACCTGTCTGTGTAGCTCACAAAACCCTTCAAGCAGTCCCATTAACAACTCCATTGCTGCCCCTGATGGAGTGCTGCAAACATGTCAGGACTTAGCTAATATTTACCCAGAATGTCTCTGGTGTATTAACAGCATGTTCAGAGTAAACTCCGCTGTCCGGCCTCCACAGCTGAAAGGCCTGTTACGTCCGTTCAATAAAGCATATAAATTTTAACACTGGTTTTCTACAGCAGAGATATTCCACAGTGACTGGATTTGAGACATGCAACCAGAGGACACATTCAAAAGGCATCTTTCCACAGCCTCCATCACCCATCCTGTAAAAATATCAGGCAGAAAGACCCGGTGAGCGCATTTTCAGTTCAGAGGCAGCTCAGCTTCACTGAAATAGGAGGGATTTACAGACATGGTAGGTCTCAGTCAGCTCTCCCTAGTGTTAGAGCAGACATGGTACTGCTATGCTAGGAGAGGRAAGGGAGTTATTGCAAATCATTAAAGTAGCACCTACTCTTGAGTTGCCAAGTTAATGTTTCATTGTGAACCACATATACCAAGTTAGGGATGGGGGGGCCTGGGATGTCTGTAGAGATACTACACAGCTGGTCCTGAAGGCTGGGAGTGACACAGACACTTTCTGAATTACCCGCTTTTAATACCTATCTTAGAAGAGGCTCCAACACAGTGTGTGGGTGGTTCTGTTACACCAACAACAGACAGCAGAATGAAAGGGACTGTACATAAAAGTCCTGCAGTACAGGCTGCAAACATGGGCTTTGCTTCTGCTGCTGTTGCTGCATTTTCAGATCTTTGCAAGATCTGGAAACGACTGGGGAAGAACTCGAGCTGTGATGTGGAAAAGCTCAAGCTTAATGATGAAACCTGGAAATCAATTGTTAGAAGGAGGCACAGCTCTGGCAGACCCCTCCGTGTCTTTTGAAAGCAAGCCATTTTCAAAGGGCAGCCTCATGAGGATGGAGATGGGAATTTCCCAACTAGAAAAGCCAATGCAGCTGTCATGCAAGAACAGGCTGGCTTCAGCAGATGGAGCATGACAGCAAGAATTCTTCAGGCTTGCGTGCAGCAGTTTCTACAATGGGTATAATCCAGAGGATAGTGGAAAAATCAATAGATGGATAATGTTAAGGAAATCAATAGGATTGAAGCTCTAAGGCTGAGTTGTACAAATGGAGAACTGACACTGACACTAGTCTGCCATTGTCCTCAAAAGTTTTGTCTTAACGAGGAAGCACTCAGCATTCTGGACATCGGCATGAGAGCAGCAGTATCCTGCACCCATCATGGCGATAATGGAAAAAGATTCATTCTCTTGCAAGTGACATTCTGCATGTCTGAGAAAATTTACTTTCTGCTCTGAGTATTGTCTGAAGCGAATTTAAGGACTGATTACCAGATGTTCAGCGGACAATCTGTGGAGGTGTGTTATGTCAAACATTTCACCAGGGCTACAAGACAATAGTTATGGAAAATTAAATGCAAAATAATGTATTGCTTCATTTTCCCTGTGTTTTGCACATGCTTGTTTAGACCACAACTCAAAGGGGATTAACATCTTCACATCTGAAGTGTTGTTCCTCCTGCTGTACGATGTAGGAAAAGCACTTGGGAAAACAGTAGAAAAAGCCACTGACACTAAGGGCTTTCCAGCACCTCAGGAACTCAGGGGTTAGGCTGAGCAGTGCTAATCAACGAAGCTGAACTTCAGTGAATGGACAGGTTAAGAAGGTCCAAGAAGAGTATTGGGAATTTGTCTGACTTCCTATTAATACTGGTTTCTTTGGGCCAGCCCTAGCAATTTCTATTGACATCAGTCAGAAATGCTCCTAGGAACGCTGCAGCCAGAATTCCTAAAAAGCCCTTCTTTTCATGTTTGCCTCAGAAAATGGAAAACCAAAAAAGGGCAGAGAGAAAAGCACCCCACAAACCCTGGTGTGAGGCAAAGAGAGGGCAAGTTCACAACTCAGCTTGCCCAAACATCTTCAGGAATTCCCTGCACAGAGCTGCCAACACCGACCAGCTTCCCTGGCACCCTTTCAGAGGCGACTCAAGCACACCCTAACGACCTACGCAGGAGCAGAGGATTTTAGGCCCCGTGTCTTCTAATGACAAAGAAAGGATTTACACCTTCATAGTAAAGTTTGAGCTTGACTGTACATGGCACAGAGGCGCAAAAGGGCAGGACCCACCTTGGTCTGCGTTTGCTATGCAAACGCCATCTCACCCATTGCTTGGTGGCAGAGGGAGGATGAGCCCTTTGAGGTTCAATGGCAGTGCTGCTGCTCTCCTACTGAAACACAGCATGAATCCCTCCAAAGCTGCAGGTTGTCTGTTTTCACAAGCCTGGCTCCCCCACAGACCAGGATATTACAGCTGTAGGAGATTAACACCACACTGCTGCYAATATCCTTTGAACGAAGCCTCTGGTCCCACGTAGTTGGGGCAAAAAGTCAGTTTTGCTAAGCAGGCAGCACAGGTAAGGCAGGGCACCAAATACCATTTATTTCCTGAACTGTGCTGCCTTGCAGGGTAAAGTCTTTTAATGGAAGCAAAAGGGAGGGTTGTTACGGGGACTGAGCTGCTGAGCATTGGCCAGTGTTCGGTCATGGAGCCAAACAGAGCAGTACTTGTGAACAAAATGGCATTTTCTAAACCCCTCTATTGACCCATCTGTGAAACAAAGGAGGAACGTCTCTCCTAAGTACTTGCTGCAATGCCCTTTCTTGCCTGTTATTTTTTATTTCTGTTTTGGAGCGGCTGGAGAGCAGCAATCGGCATCTAGCTGTAAAGAGGCTGCCACATGCAATTACAGAGGGAAAGTCTTGAAGGACACAGTGCCGAAGCAGGGAGACATTTGAAATAAACTTAAAGGGAACAGCTTTGTTTAGCTGCCTGGCCTTTTGCTGCCCTGTAATTCTTTATGTCGATTATAATAGAAAGATCAAATTTCTCATTTTCCCATCTCTGTATCTAGAGAAATGCAAAAACTTTTACACTTGATCTCTCCGAGCCCTCCTTTCCCAGATTCACTTACTGGTGCTTTGTCACTGTCTTTGACGATGGCCTGCTTGCATGCATGCATGCGTTCAGAAGGGTTGCTCTGGTAAATACAAAGGACCCAGTTTCCAAATCCCATCATGCTGCACATCCCAACAGCACTTAATTCGTAGAGTAACCTATTTCTGTCAGTTGCTTCCTTCTCTCCAGGCTTGGCTATCCCTTCTCTCCAGGCTTGGCTATCCCTGTTAGATTTCATTACAGATTAGCTGGGATTTAATTGGGAATTGAGGTCCAGGCTATTTCCCCATCTATGCAGACACAAGGAGGTCCAGAACGATGCATCTCCTCTGCCAAGATGATGGGAGAAGGGAATACTGTCCTCGTGGCATTGCTCTTGATTTCTCCTTCTTGATGATGTGGGAGTACTCCAAGGACACAAGGAGGGCAGATATGGGAAACCATCACAACTCCAATGTGGAGCTTCTTCCTTGCAAGCAGTGTGAGATACAGAAGACGTGTGGAGCAGAGCCTTCCCTGAGGCCCAGAGAGGATCCACGTGCCATCTCCATCCAGTCCTGTGGGTTCCCCCCAAGTTCTTTGCCCTCTGCCTGCCCATCAAGGCCACTTTGTACTTACATAAACAGCACATGGAAAGGGTAGCTCATCAGAAGCATTTATCCACACACCAGAATGGAGGAAAGTCCTGTCTCCAGCCTGGCACTGTGATCCAAGATACACAGAAAAACCTTTTCCCTCTTCAATGCTCTAAGTCCTATAGAAAAGGAGTGGCCCCAAGAAATGGGGAGCATCATATGCTATGCAATGTTCTACTATTACCGTCCCTACACCACTCAGCACCCACAAACATGGGCAGAGTAGGGAAATGCAAAAGGCCAAATTCACATACGCACTAAAGATCCTTCTGCAGTCTGCAGGAGGGGGCTGCCAGGTCTTGGATAAGTCAAATCTTACCTTATAGTAGTTAACTCTGAGGAATAACATGCAATAATCCATGTATACTTTTATTTTTAATCTTTAGCTGGTACTTTATGAGGTTGAACAGACACAGACGTGTTCAGGATTCTACCAAGGGTGCATCTGTCTCCAGATGAAAGGATCCTGACATCAAACTGACTGCAGCTGGGCTGGAAAAAGTTTTAAATCACTGCGATCAACACAAGTTTTGCACCAAAGTACAAATACACATACCGTGATTTCCTCTGGGTGACAGGCAAATCCTGTTATTCTAGTTATGAATGGGCCTCATTAAGTAGAAAAAAAATTGTTGGTGCAACCTGTTCCTTTTTAAATTAAACATATTAAAGTTGATAGATACCCCTAATTCTCTGCTCAGCCTTTTATGCATTGCAATAACACTGCTCCCATTGTTAGGGAAAGTCTTGAGTTTGCATAATCTGCTTTTCATTTCCCTGGCAGCTGCAGATCATTCTTGGTGACTAAATTAAAAACAGTTTCTTTCAAGAATCCACCAGATCTGTCCTCCTTTTTCCTCCCTGTACCTACAAGTTAGGAAGAAAATAAGAAAACAAAACCTTACCAAGAAGCATTAAATCSTCTCAGATCAGGCTGGAAGGTCACCTCATCCATCCCTCTGCCCAGAGGCAAAAATCAACTCTTCTTAAACCATCCCTGACAGATGCTCATCTAACTCTAAAAAACATCCATTGACGATTTCACAGCCCGTTCCATAGCTTACCTYATGGCTACAAGTCTGACCTAAATGTCCCTTACCACAGTCAAAGCTCCTCACTGCTTGTCCTGTCCACACTGGACTTGAGGAAGACTATTTCTCCTTGAAGAAGAGTATTTCTTCTCTCTTTGAAGCAGCCCTTTACATGCGTGTCAAGCTTTCCCATGCTTTTCACTCCTCTTATCCCTTACGAACACATCTGTCTACAACTTTCCTGAAACACAGCCCCATTTCAGAGCCCAGCACTCCTGAACAGGCAAGTCTAACTGCTCCTCGGCCCAYTTCTGCTTCTGCATTTATTCCTGTTGTATAGAAGTGAGTGGAGAATGCAGGAGGTCGAGGTCTTAGCCTCCCCAGACAGCAATGGACAGGTAGGGAAGACGCATTGAGAGGACCCTAGGACAGCTTTTAGGCTGGCGTACACCAGCCACACCCGGTCGCTGATGGCTGCTGGCAGCACGGTGTTAGGCTGGCGCTGGCAGATGGGCTGARCTGAGCACACCCAGCTCCCAGGCAGGCGGCTGGGTGCTCACACAAYGCATCCAGCTCCAGACCAGCCAGCCCAACCATGCAAACCTAGCAAAACCCAGCGGTGTGGTCTCTGCCAGTTTTGAGGACGACACCGTTAAGTAGTGAGGAAGCACAGGGAGGGAGCTATGTGGGTGGAAAAGTGGGGAAAAAACCAGGAAGTTTAGTAGAGGAAGGGGAATGAAACTGAGATAAGTCAAAATGTGCAATGACCTGCTTTCCCCCACTTGCCCCTTGCTAGAGCTGACCTTGACTTCAAAAGAAACTCCAATTTTCTGAAAGGCAGCAAAAAGAAAACCAAGGCATGAAATCTCGCAATCAGTTCAGAGGCTTACAGCAGCATCTAGTACTAGCATTTTCCATGTCATGTAATAAAGCACTAAGCCTAGGAGGTTTTTGGATTTCTGTAACTAAGTTGACAGCTTTTATTATAGGACGTGGTTTTGCCAGCACCTAGCCTTGTGCACACAGACTTCCCGGCTCTTCTAGCCCAGCGAGGCTGCTCAGACCTGTGTTTCGGGCCACTCTTAGTACACTCGGCATGTACTGTGCTCAGCTCTCAGCACAAGGGAACCATCTGGGCCAACCTGACACGTAATAACCAGAAGTTATTGTAGGTGCCAGGTCTGAAAATCCCCAAGGTCACCAGGCAAGGCTCACCTTGGAGGGCAAGGCAAGCGGCACAGCACTGCTCTTGACTGGGGAAGCAGACGCCGCTGCGAAGGGATGGCCCTGCTCAGGATCTCATCTGGTGACTGATGTGCACTGACATGCTGTTCCAATCACAGCAATTTTGCATGATACCAGCTGCTTTTCYGGATGCAGGGAAGAACAGGCCTAACAAATAGGATACTATAAATGCACGTTAAGGACATTACTCCAGAACCCCCAGCTGTTACACTTTCACTGTGAGAATTTAAAGGTATTTTGTTAAAGATGTAACACAATGTCAGCATTAACAGTTTCCTCCTGTTTTCCCTTCTAAGTGCCCAACCCTACAGAGCTTTACTAATACAAGCTGAAATTTCAAGATTTAAAGGCTAACTAAATCCCACTTAAAACTTTCACAAAGGGGATTAACTGGAACTTACCCGCTGCTTACATTGCTGTTCGCTTTCTGCAGGAGGGGCAATTCTCATGTATGTGCCTTTTGGGTTTAAGCTGTAACAGGCTGGCTGGAGCGGAGCTTGCATCCAGCCCCGCGGAGGTGGGGGGGCAGCAATCAGCTGCTGAGGACAGCAAACCGCACTCCTGCCAGGTTGCAACTCTGCATGCTTGAGCAAAGACAAAAGCATCCCTTCTAGGCATTGCGTTTACTTGCAATTTATAACAGCTAAAATCACAGGAAATGTAACTAAAACACCTTTCCAAGGGAGACCAAAACTAACTTTACACATTTCCATACACAGAGAAATGACCCATGCAAATAAAAACCAACCAGTCTACAACGCCACACCAAGCAAGCTGAGCAGAGAAAGAGAGCCTGTGGTTACCGAGAGCAAACACTGCCTTGGTGCAAGTGAAACGCCAAATGTTCAAAAATACAAACCCAGAACTTAAGAAGCTTTCCCTATGACATCTGAAAATTAAAAAATATACTGTTCTATTCTGTATATGGCTTAAGAGGAGTAAAACTTGTATGTACTGTCATTAGCCTACATATAAGAGAAGATATATATAGAGATAAAAAGATTTACTTTTTTAGATAAAAAGCACATATATAACAGTATACCAATATTACCCAATTGAAACTAAATTCCTATGCATCTGATTTCACCCACCTGTTAACAAAATGCTGAATGGAAGAATACAGAATACAATAGACAAATTAAACAATTTCTATTTTATAGAAAGGACAAAGTCATTAAATGCGTTCATTTTTACATTTATTTGACGAAACAGTGTACATAATGTTAATCTTTGCAGAATAATAATCACGTACACACACAATCAATGGTTTTGAGACCAGAAGTTAGATACACAGTGTGCGACAACATTGCATAAACAGTTCTTCCACAGAATGCTTCTATTTCCAGTATTAAATATATAAAATAGAGTGKGACTTTTTTATTTATTGTGGTGAGGTAATCATTTCTTCCTTCAAAGCAGTGTGCTTCTATGCACCTTCACAAGAACTGCTAACGATAYCCTTTCTCCTTCATTCAGTCAATAAGTACATACCTAGTGGCATATTTATTGCTATTCTAATGGTCATACATTTTTTCCTTGAGCAATATGTAGAGAAAGGAATGGAGAAGAAAAAACCTACAGTAATTGATGATAGCAACCTATCTATACTATTTGTGTCAAGAGCCAGAGATTAGTGCAGATAATTTATTTTGAATGTAACAGTTTTAATGGAAATGTCAAGAAAAATTTATTTACATTTTTCTAAGTAGAACACGGTATTGATTAGAGCCGCTCAAAAATCACAATTAAGAATTTATTAGACAAATTTTTACCTCTCTGCCCATTTACAACACCAGATCATAATATCCACTCATTTGTTCACTGTTCAAATGTATTGATGATTTTCAGCATGTAATTCCTGGGCTGAGTGAGATTTGTACCAAGTTCTTTAGCTACACAAGCCATTTGGTATTGTCTTCTGTTCCCTGAATGAATGATTTGTGTAACTAACAGCTTGAATTTTGACTGTTACAAAAGAATATATAACCAAAATACATCTCGGTCAATATCTGAGTACTGAAACTTTTTTTTTTCTTGTACATATTTTTACTGATGCCTGAGAAATCAAATACTTTAAAAATTGAAAAGTTCATTTGTGTTTTATTCCTGATAAATCAGAAATGGTTTTTGGAAGTTAAATCAATTGAAGAATACTCCATGCTCTGGACAGAAAACTGCTTCAGGTTCTCATTTTATTTTAAAACCTCACAGCAGTGACATACTTATGAAAGAGGTTATTTCAAAAAGTTAGCAGCCATTTTCTTACTGGCAGACACATCCTCCTAGAGCTCTCTGTATGGCACTGTTACACCTAGAAATACTGCACCTCCTTTCCAAAAACTAGAAAATAAAATGAATCACATTTTGCCAGCTTATAGGCACAGTATAAGAATGGAAGGTCCTTTCACTACCAATTATTCAATCCCTTCTCCTATTGTGAGGTATACTTTGGCATCTACAAAAGAAAATCATCTTAAGGCAAAATGTGTGATTTCTAAAAAAGAAAATAAACATTATTCATTTGAATAAAAATAGATATTGTAAGCACAATTGTTTACATTACTGTAAAAGTCCATAAAAAATACAAACCCATCATTAGTTTGCTGACTCTTTACAATATAAAAAAATGAATGAAAATATTGTGAAATAGGTGAACTACGTGTGTTTGATTAAAGAACAATCCTGTTGATAGAAGTCAATTATTAATTATTGTATCTTATCATGAGTTTATCAGTGACAATTTTGGAAGGAAAGCAGAAAAAATAGTAAGTATTACTTATTACAATTCTGAACAACAAAATTACCAAAATTAGATGAAGACATACAAACTTTCCAAGAACGTAGCTGCAAAATTTCTGAAGCCTATCCTGCAAGCCTATGGCCTGAGTTTGCCATGTATTACAAATTAAGTCCACCAACAGTGATGACTGCTTAGAAAAACTCCAATAATCCTCTTTGAAATAACAACAGGAATGACGTCTTGTGAAACACACACACTTTCCATGAGAACAATCTTCAAGTTGTTATTTTTTGGCCACACTAGCCACTGCCTTCTTTGCTGCATCCTCAAGGTCATTTGCAGACATGATGGGGAGTCCACTTTCATTCAGAATACGCTGGGCTTCATGAACATTTGTTCCTAAAAAAGAACATTGACTATAATTAGTAATTAATATTAATGAATAATGAGCATCTTCTATTAAATCTCTATAAAAGTAGTTAAAACTTCAAACTACACATCATTTCAGTTTAACAACAGATTCAATGAGTGGTTTAGACTGAGCTGAGAAGAAGGAACTCTTAATTTCAATGACAATTTTGACAGACAATGCAATCTGATAATAGCACTTGCATCCACAAGAGGGGCTTTGTGAAGATTAGAGGGTCAATCCCACATCCAGAGTCAGTAGGGACATCCAGCAAGAGCAGTGGATAATGGATCACGTATCAGGCCTTTAAGACACTCAGAAGATTTAACGCATTTATTAGCAACAATCAGCTACAGCTAATCAGCAGTCAGTGAATCAACTATAACTAAAATTTACCCATGTTAATGGAAGGCTGCAAAATGGGCTATTGGAAGACAAAGATTTGGGTAATTCTGAAATCTAACTGGTTTTGAGTTGCTATTGAATACACTTTTTTGCATTTCTGCTAAAAAAGGGGAACATAGAGAGCTCTGAAGCATTCAGCATGACCCCATTCCCTCCTCTGCTGCTGCACTGTATTATTCCACATTGAAGGAGACTGTACAGCCATACAGTACAAGTGCTCCATTTTGTACATGAACAGCTCAAATTTAGTCAACAGACTACACGCACACTAAAGGAAAAAACCGTAAATTAAAAAAAGATATTTCAGGAAAGCATGTTTTTCACACTGTTCACTTGTATGGAAGACAAATGCATCACCTTCCCATTTACTGTCTTGACAGAAAACAAAGACAAACAGAAAACGTGAATTCTCCAAAGCTTTGATCACTGATATGTTCTGCTCCACAGAAGAACTCGGAGTCAGACACCCTACTGAGGAAGTGGAATCCACACTTTGGGATCACACCGCTAGTCACAAGCACAAGACCCTGAGCTGATCCTCTTCAGGATCATTTCTAGCCCCCTCCTCCACATCAAGTTCCTTGTTCATTTGCCATGTCAAAATGCTTAATTGCTTTGTAATTCCTAGACCTAGCAAAATGAATTTTAATTATATTTGGAGCTATACACTAATTATACCCTTAATTATTAACCAAGCAAGGAGCATACTCTTTACTATGCAACTTCCAGAATGCTCATTTTAAAGGGTGATTTTGGGTTTTTGGCAGACTTTATAAAATGTCTGAAATTGTACAGCAGAAGTAGAGAAATTCAGAAGTCTGTTTCATCAGCATGCTCAAGTCAGGATTCCCACTCCCGGCACTGTCGCAGCAGGCCCCAGCACTTTGTGATAGGAAAGGCAGGTGTCTGGAAGAGGAATGTGGGACCCCATCTGCTAGCTGTTTAAAAGCACTGGCAGAAGAGGTCACGCTTCCCATCGATATGCAGAGGACACACTGTGGGACTTGTGTAGGAAGGTCAAAGACATCTGAAATCTCTGACAGAAGGGGGATTTGGTTGCATAGTAACATCCAGAACTGTACAGGACTTTCCCTACAGAAAAAAGAATATTATGGGCAAAAAAGAGCATAATATTTGATTTTTTTTTCAACCATCCTATATAATGTAATGTGGAAGCTGTTAATTGCCAGTACAGAACAGTACAGGGCAGTCAGAAGGCATTACGAAGGTTCTCTTCTCTGTTAAGTTCCTCTCACTTGTACAGCGATTCCTATCAAGTCTTGAAGGTTTTATCTATTATTTAGATATAAGTGTGATAAACATTTAAAACAGTCAAGATTGTACCAATCTCTCAAATAGGATTCTACAAGACAAAGTGTTGTGAGGAGAAAAAAATGGAAAGAGGGAAAAATTTTCCTGGAAGTTTTCCCGCAGAGAAAAATATTATGCTGTTTGCAATAGCCACGTACTTAAAACTAACTTTTGCTCTTCACCAAGTGGCCAATATTAATTTACTAACAGGTCAGAGTGGGAACAATACATTGGATCTATTCTGCACTGCATTGATTGCTCTACGCACCACTTGTCTAACATGCATTACAAAATCAATACAAAACACAGTCCACTAAGAAGGGAGGGGGGAGTTTATGCAGACAAATGAAAATATGAAAGCTGAAAAAAATCTCACTGCAGTCAAAAGAGTACGGGTACATTTTGTATTGATTAAATACGAAACTGTTTTATAGGCAGGCCATACAACTAAACATATTTTTCAGCAAGCATTTCCTTTGCTGCAATTCTCTTCTTTTAATGATAGCGTTTTATCCCATTGTGGTAAGTATTTTAGATATATGAAGAATACAGAAATTATAATGAGATCCTGCTGAAAGCAGAGGTAAGAGTTTTAAAATTCAATGTTCAGAAAACACTGGAAACATTTAAGAATCTACAAAGGGTATCATCTTATTGCAGTAGACGTTAAAATAAACAAATAAATAATCCCACTATTCTAACATTAACCTCCTGCCACTGGATGGTGTCAGAGAACTGTAAACAGAATCCCATACACTGGCTATAAAAATAACCTGCCCTTCACCTACACTGTAGCCAACTGAGAAACAGTGAAAATTCACAGGACTGAAGGCTATAGGGCTTTTGTTGTTGTTGCTGGGGGTTTTTTGTTTGGGGTTTTTTTGTTAGKTTKTTTTTTTTTTTTTAAATTTGACTCCTACTAAGGGAATGGCTTTCTGATGAGAAAAAGAAGTTTTTTCCTTCTGACACATATTACTGTCAGTGACACTCCACGGAAAAACAGGAAAGATGTAATTTTATCAGCAGATACTTTCAGGCTTTTTAATCTAAATATCCTCCTTCTGAAACCTGGGTTCTGAAACAACCTCTCTCTCTGTGTACATGCAATCGCTCACATTTACACTTCCATTGCCTTGAAAGCTCTGCTTTCACGAGCAAAGTGAATCTATTCAACTTATTACCTAAAAATCCTAGTAATAAATATTCTATCTAAGCATGTTTCTATAAATTGTAAGATTATACCAGCACATATTGTTACAAATGAGTCAAGAGGACTGCATAGGTTGAATGAAAACAAACAAATAAAACATCCCCAGCCATACTGCAACAGGATTTTGATAACGTCCATTTATTCACTTGCACTGTCATAGAACCATTAGGAACAGGCTAAATTGCTACTGTTTAATGCTGATGGCTGGAGAGCATGCAAGACTCTGCAACGCCATTTCTAGCTTTTCAGGTAAATAAGATATAAGGGGAGAAGACAGAGTTATATACATTTGGTACATCCTAAGAAATAGAAGACTAACATAAAAAATAATCTGATCTACCCAAAACATTCTGCTATGACAAAACATTTCACAATACGCAGTACATCTGACAACATTATTGATGTGAACACATTGTGAGCATGTTACATTATCAATAGTAATGGTTCAGCTTTGATATGCCACACTGATGAACATATTAAGAGCTAAATTTCCCGCCCTGGCATGGATACAGGTTATACAGGTCTCAAAGACAGAGGTATTGGAGAATAAGGGACAAGGTTTAAAGTTCATCACTAGCTAACCTTTAGTCAACATTTGATTTGAGGTTTGGCTAGGGATCAGCTTTAAGTAATGATCTTTAGCTAGGGAACCTATGAAGTTTTAGTGGCTCACACATCTTGTAGCTGTTGCCTCTGCAGTCAAGAATAAACCAACTTTCACTTTAAATATTGTCTCATAAGAGACAATTAGACCCTTCCTATTCTGTCCACCCCATTTGCCCTTTTCTATCTTAAGCTTTTCCCAAAGAATATTTTAACCTTTTCCCCTGTCCCATTGTTTACATCCAAACTGGGAAAGACTCAAGCACATTAAACCCAAGATGTCTGAAGAGGTTGATACGAATGAAGTTCTAAATGTGACTTTGCAATACCCCATTCTTCTCTCTTGATAGGCAATTTGGGATACTAAAAATCACAGGCATATATACTAAAACATATTTTTGAGCAAGATATACAAATTGGAGCAAAATTTCACTTGTGTGTAAAAGATTTCTGAATATAATAAAAAAAAATCATTAGATTCTGAAGAACACAGAAGATCACAAATCACATGGCTGAAAATATGACAGGAAATTTTGTATTCAAACATTTGAATAAAAGCCAACTTGCTTCTAGCTGTGTTTCAACATATYAAGTAGTTCTAATTCCTCCCAATTCTTCTTGTCCTATGACCACAGAAGCAGAGAATTAATTTGTTGAAAGAGAGAGAATGTRAAATTTCTAGCATAGGAAGAGGACATCTAATTCACAATTCTTTTTTATTCTTTCCTTTTTTCATCTAACTCTGAGCTACATAAATGAGAAACAAGGTTTGGCTTCCATTCAGCACTCCTAGTTAGTTTTCACAAAACTTAATTGAAGTACATTACACTTTAAAGGGGAAAAAATGCTGCATAAAACCAGAAGTTAGTTTTCTACATCTGTAAAAGATAAAATTTGGAATATGTGGTTTCTCCATTTGTCCATGAGCTCTTTAAACAACAATAATCCTGCATCTCAGCTGGTGAGTTCTTTACTGATAAGGCAAGTAAATACGTGTAATTATAAAGTCACCATTTTCAGAGGAGAGTAATCCTTTCTTTATCCACTGGTAAAACAGCTTGTAATTATTATACAACTGAGAACAAAGATTTGTCCACAAAATCCTGCTAAATCAGGACAGATTTGACTGATTAAAACTCTAGTCATCAAGACATTTGTAATATAGTGCATGCGGGCAAAGAGTCTTTAAAGTACAGGTCACAAATCTGTTAGATTTATGAGAATAAATCATGAACCTTCTGTTGGAAAAATGTTCAAAATGGAAATCCAAAAAAGTACTTATCCTTTTTTCTCCTTTTGAAGTGTAAAATGTTATTGGTGATGTTTTAAAAAGTCTTGGGTAGCCTTATTACTTCCACAGTACTCATTATTAATTCAAAATCCCTGTATGTTTGGATAACCCGGTATGAGTTCAAAGAAGAACAACGAAGATGATTTAGGATCCAAAGGGATTGATTTCTGAGGAAAGATTAAAAGAACCAAATATATATATATGTGTGTGTGTGTGTGTGTGTGTGTGTGTGTATATTTTCTTTTTCCTTGGTTGGGTGATTAAGGAGGCAGAGAAAGCAGGAGTTGCAAGCTAACAGTTTCCAAGTACGATGTCTGAAGGCTGTAAACATCATAGCTCTTCGTTTAGGATGAATTGATGGGTAACACCAAGTATAAGAGAAGGAATTAAAAAACTTTTGGGATAAATATTATGCAAAAGGGAGAGTTTGCTGTATTATACTGGGACAGAGTTTCCTAAAGAAAATGTGGTATCCCCATCTCTGGAGTCAGCAACTAGTCTAGGAGAAGCATTATGACAAACCTAGTAAAGAGTAAGCAATCATGGAAAATGACCAAGAAAAGACGTTTGCATTAAAATCTGTGTTACTCATTCTGAAGATTCAGCTTCGGCCTCTGTGGATGAACAGCACAGAACTCTCATAAAGGTCGCAGGCACAAGGGGAACAGGCACCATGCAGTCATCTCTGCAGGGCTTTGTGCAACCCCCAGGCAGAAGCACTCCTGCTCCACACCTTCTCTGCCAAACTCCACAGTGCAGTAGCACTGGGACTCTCCTCATTCAGCCCGGGGACTGCTTTGCCTCTTGCAATCTCCCAGAAGTCACCTTAAAAAAAAATTCACCCTTACTTGTGTACAATCATGGAAGTATTKAAAGTACTGGAGAAAGGTCAAGAAAACCCAGTGGCAGACCTAGCAGACTGCRGTTTAAAATGAGCAAGTTGATTTTCTTGTTTCTCTTATACCAGTTTCAAATATTGCAATAGAAACAACTTGCAACTATCTTGTTCGTAAGGAAAACTAACGGCTTTTCCAATATCTTCACTTAAAAAATAACAGCTACAATAGATGAGAAGCCTTGCAGATCTGACAGATAAACTTTTTCCCAGCTATGACAGACAGGAAAAGTTTTTTGCTATGACAAAAAGCTAAACAACATTGCCTAGAGCTGATAAACAATGAGATTTTATGTTATGAAACTTTCCTGCTTCTAACCAACATCCATCAGTCTCTCCTTCATCCATATTAAACTACCTACTTACTCTCTTAAGGTGTTTAGTGGTGCTGCATCATCCAAAGAAAATTTTCACAATTTGTTTCTAAAATCCATTTTAGAGTATTTACATTTTCCTGCACTTACCACAGCAAAAGTCTACCGATGCTAAACCAAGAACACACTCTGGAAAGCATTCGAACCCTGCAGTGAAATGCACAGCAGAACTTTTACAGGACAAAATTGCACGTCGCGGGCTGTGGTCTCCCCTGACGTGAACTACATATCATGTGTAATGTAGCATGAGAATGAGGGATGGGAAAACCTTGCCTTCTCATGAAAGGCAAGACAAGTACCCCCCTCACCAAAGGGCTTCATGGGTAACCTGCATCTTCATGAGTCCTGGTGACTTTATTTTTTGAAAAAGTCCGGTGTATTCAGAACTTTTTTTCCTCCCCCCTCTATCATTGTGTTAAAAAACACCTTATTGTTTTGCATTTCAGGTACATAAGGGGAGGCGTTTCCTCCTTTCACCACCAATGCTGAGTGATAGGACATTTTATGCTCGTTACACACACCCAAACATGAATATTGATGTTTTTGAGGAACAGGCCTTAAAAAAACAAATAAACAAACCAGAAAAACCTCTATTTTCCAAACCTACTTAGCAAAAAAGAAATGTTTTAAGCTTACCAGAGTCATGTGCTGATTTCAATCAAAGCACTTTTTCATTCAATGGCAGAAGAGGAATCTCCCTTCCTCCTTCAGGGTACGTCTCAGAAGTTAGGGACAGAACTCCGTACCCCCTGCCATTATATTAAAGCCAGTAACTGCCAAAGAGCGCTCTTCCTTACCTCTCTATTACTTTTTTGTTTCCACTTTAACAATGCTGGATGTACTAAAAAATATATTCCTTACCGTTACCAAATCTTCTGTTTTTTAATGGATTTTAGCTGGATTGGATATTTGGGCAGAAGGACATGTTACAGTAATCTCTCTCTCACAAATACTGTTTCTAACATCTTTCTTTTAATTATGATATTGGAGTATATTTAAGAAAACTGTATGTTGCTACAGGTTTAGCAATAATGAAATTGCATTCAGTAAAAATCATTTGAAAAAGAAGCACCTCCCAGTAAACAGAAACTTGCATCAAAATAATTTCTATTTGCAATGCAAATGTTACAAGCAAAACCATAATGCTTTCATTGCAAAATTCCATTGCTTCAAGTACCACCAGGGAGCAGGAATACAGAAATGTGCAAGGTAAGAGTTTATTGACTTCATGCTATGGATGAAGAATTGGACATATTCTTATTGTGTGGGACTAATCTGTTTTGAGCTTAGAGATCGAAGAAAGCCAGAGCGGATTACTGTGCACCTGAGGGACAATTTTTGTCTGAAACCATTAGCACTCACCTTCCAGTCTGACCACCAGAGGTACTTTCAGCTCAAGCTCTCGGCAAGCTTTGGTAATACCATTGGCTATAATGGCACAGTTCACAATCCCACCAAAAATGTTTACAAGTATTGCTTCAACCTGTAGGAAAGAGAGAGAGTAAGAAATAGGTGGGTTTTTTGTTTGTGTTTTGTTTTGGCTTTGTTTTTTAAATAAACACAGGTAAAAGATCCAAACCAGGGTACAAATTCCCCCCTGTCAGGCAGGTTCTCATTTATGGAAGGTACAAGCTTCACCTCTGTACTCAAAGAACTTGATTCTGAGTCTATTGTTTCTGTAGTGTGTAGCAGTGATTGATTGCCTTGGTCTAAACTGGCATGGTAATTAATGTCATAAACACATTATTACACAGAAAAGGGGAATTTCTACTGATAAGTATAAATAAAAAGAGATTAAACAATCTATATTTTGGATTTTTTTAATGTATTGAACAATCATCAGAGATTGGAGCTCCGAAAACACAGTGTATGAATGTGCAGGTGCACATGCAATGAAATATTCATCTGGACACTTCATAAAACAATCTGGATACGCACTTTATCATAAGCAGTAYAGAGGAAAAGGTAATATACTTGCCCTGACTTGATAAAAAGGAGTAAAAATCCCTTCTAATTAACAAGGAGAGGCATGTAATGAAGAACATTCATTACAACAGATTAATTGATAACCTCAAAAACCTACTATTCATCAGTTTCTGGAAACTGAAATTCCTGCACCCAATTCACAATTAAATTACCTTTCACAACATACAAGACATTAATACATACAAGATACTAATATGGTTTCTTTGCACTTGGTAAGGTAGTATAATATTGAACCCAAGTTCATATACCAGGCTTCCCACCATGGCTTATTAAGGCAAGGGGGACACCATACAGATGCAGCTATGCTGTTTCTCTTTCCATAGTGGGGGTAATCCACAACAGTCAGGGTACTCTACAATAAGCTTCACTGGGTGTCACAAACAGCCTTTGCCAGAACCATGTTGACTCAAAAGACGACAAGATAAAGAGGGGATTAGGTTTGAAGGAATGAAATATCACTGGATTTCACTTGTGCATGATGTCAACCGCAATTATGCTTAACTCATTGCACAAGATGAACAGATTCACTTTGCCCACCTCCAGGTAGCCAGACTCATACCAGCACCAAGAAAACTCCCTGCAGTCACACGTGTTTATAGCTCTGCACAACCAGGTTTAATATTTCTTTGCAGACAAAACGTGACAATTAAATCCTGTGATGTGCAGTCACACACACAGATTGAAAGCTCACCACTGTTAGTAATACTGCCATCCACAATGCAGCAATAAAAAGAAAAAAATCTCAACAAATACTTTGCTTCCCACATGAAATCAGCTCACCGGTATCCTTCAGCAGTACCCTATACTGCAAAAGCATCCCTTACTGTAAACATATGCTGCGTTTACATTGCACTATAGAACTCCAATGCTAGCAGAACAGTCATAAAATGAAGATGGCAATGGGACTACCTCGTTGACATCTCTCATCACCTGCTGCTGCTCCCAGCTCCAAGACTTCTCATGATGCCGCCCAAAAGTGGCCAGAACAGTGCCCATCTGACCATACGGGACACAGCGCCATTTTCTCCTCTCAAGCTCATCAGACACCAACTCTTTCATCTAGTTTCCAGGCTGATGTGCTAGGATGCTGACTGCCCCTGCTACTTTTCTCCTCTTACTATTTGCAGTGGAGTCATCCAATTAAGATTTGCTCGCTCTTCTGGGCATCTTGATACTATAAACAGAATTCTTGTGTGCATTTTCAAAGCACAAAACATCTCTAAGGCTATATAAGTAGAACAATAATTAATAAACTCTGTTAAAAATCGTGATATTCAACTTTCTCCCTCTGAAATTAGGAATGATGATTCGGTACACATGACACCAACTGCTCCAGTTCATAGAGCCTGCACAGTAACAGCCTGCATATGGCTAACGACATGGCTTCCTCATCACAAGCAGAGCACACTAGGTATCAGAAGGAAATTAATAATCCAGTTAAATAAAAACATACAATTTAATTGATTTTAAAACTCTTACTTATAGTTTAGACATGGGCCAACACTTTAATGTCACGTTAAATGCATGCATTTACCAGTCTAGGGTTTTCTGGATATTAAGTTGGTGATGCCATTGCAATTATTTATTTCACCTTTGCGTTGTTATGAAATCCTTAACTTTGTAGACTCTACCAACAGTGAAACCTTAGAAGGCCCCTTCTCTGCCTTGCTCCTACTGCTTGTACACATGCAAACATTCTTGATGTCAGGAGCTAAAAACACAAAGAAAAAAATCGAGCCCTTCAAACTCTTATCACATTAACCCTTATGGTAGAGAGATATCTACGCAAAGCACTTTGATGTTAAAATATACTAGTGATGTATTCTATCAGCGGGACAAGCCACAGAAACTATTCCACCCTTTCTAATACATGCTCCTAATTCAGGGACGTTGCACCAGGCATGTGAAAAATCAACTTAACCAAATGTGTTTACATTATTAGAGATAAGGAGGAGGATTTTATGCCCTGTACAGATATTTTAATTCCTAATGCAGACATTCTCATTTAAGGATCTGCTTTTCGGCTTTCAAGCTGAATTCTAATCAGGTCTTCTAATCCATTGGCAGCAAAAGGAAAAAAAAAAATGTTGAAGGAAATTAGATGCAGCTTGGATAATTGATGTTTGTATGCTTGGCTTTAATAAAAATACACTGTTAAATTAGAGAGCAGTCTAAAATGATTCAATCAGTAAGAAACTGAATCAGGTAGAGAATTCAATCTCGGGTTTTATTGTAATCTTCCAAATAAGCCAAAAGATCAGTCCAAATGGTGCTGAGATTCACTTTAACTCCACTGAAATTTGCGTACCTTGTTTATATATGCTTCTGTAGCCTGACTAGATCTTGCATTTCCAGCTGAAAGAACTTTAACATTCAGACCCAGTAGATGGATGAAAAGGTTTTCAGTATTTCATGTGTACAGAGAATGCACAATTTCTGTATTATTTAAGCCTGTAAGAAAAATAAACCTCCCATTGTATACCAGAACCATTACATGTTAACGTGCTCAGTATCTAATGCATATGGACTATTAAACACATTAAGGAGAGAGCAAACTGTCTACACACAAGACAGGTTACTTGATAGCATTATTATTCTAATAACCATTTTTACCCAACAGCATGCCTTATAAAATTATTTTGTATTTCAGCAACGTTATTAAGGAAACTAAAGACAGCAGTATATCCACAGGTTAAGTTCTTTCCATCCACCAAAACAACTGATAAATGTGAAATCACCACCAYGTGCACTCACAAGTGATCACGGACTCCTTTGGAGAAATGAAGGAACCCACAATAGCATGAAGACATCACCATCAATAGTGGTAACAACCCACAGTCTGCCAGGTCTAAGCAGCAACGCTGGGAAGCAGAAGTGATAGCAACTAAGCGAGTGCTGCTTTATCACTGTCTTCATGCTAGATATGGTATTGAATCTTTGCAAATACTGGAAATACTCATTAATCCCACAGCTCCTAAATACTATATGCACATATATGCAGACAGACAGACAGCCTTTTCTCTCTTTATATAAGAAATTAGATATATTTATGTATAGCTATATCTATATAAAATCTATGTTGCTTTATTAATAAAACTAACAGTTTTAATTTACAGTGACTTTTTGTTAAAGTGAGTCTTGACAAAGCCTGCAATTCTGATTTGAATGTTTGGCACCAAAAAAACCCCACCCCAAATAAGTGTAATTGTATACTAACTGAAGTAATGGTGCTAGGAAATTACTGTTAGAATTATATTGGATCACCGACATAATCCACAAGGCTGCCAGCTTCCATGCAACTAAGGGTATTTTACGTACAGCAGAAGCAGCTTTAGCGTACCTGCCTGCACTTTAAAAAATAGATATATTGTGTGTGCATTTACTATATTTTATTCTTTTTTTTTTTTTCCTCTAAAATATTCTTAGCCTTAACAAAATGCATACTGACATCTGATCATCATACACTTAAGGATTAATACAGGCAGCACCTATAAAGCATTCCACCCTTCCTACAGCCCATTTATAAATCTATACACAGGACGTCTTGCTGTCTGCAGCCACTGCATTCTAGTCTGCTGAATATCCTTCAGAGTCCGCACTAACACCACAAATTCTGTACACAAACAGAGAGAGAACAAAAACTTGACACTTGCAAGTTGTTACTTCTCTTTCGTTTTGCACCTTTGTTATTACCACAGAACAATTAAACAGGCTTAGGATAACAATGTGCTGTAGCACTGAACAATGGCAGATACTTCATATAAGGTAAAGCTTTGAACCTCACATAAAACAGAAATCCAAACATGAATACAAATTAACTTAGCCTGAGGTTTCATAATCATTTGAAGATGATCTAAGTATGGGCAGCCACCAAAGAACCTGTCTTGCTTTTCCCCTCCCTGCCCCGGCACATAAACACCCCTCTCCTGTGCTCGTATTAGCATCTGCGCCGTGCGGATGCCAAAGCAGCTCTTGGATCCGACTGACCCTGCAGACAAATGAACGCTGGCCCTGAAGTGAGGAAGAACCCCCAACGTGCTGTTAGGACCTGGGATAAGGTGGGAATGTGTAAGCCAATTGTGAAACCACTTTCTTAGCTATTGCCTTTCAGGATATTGAATATTTGTTATGTACAAAAATGTGAGGCCAGAAGTAAAACTACAGAACTGTCCAATAAAAATCAACCCCCAAATCACCACGACCATGATTGTACAGCACAGATCTCTTCTGAATACTACTGAAAATATATACTGGAACATAAGTTTGGTTTTTTTTTAAAATACGTGTTTTAAAAAATGTGTTTTAACAAAGTATTTCAGAATGGCTGACATAAAGATAGCTCAAAACCATAATTATTCCAACATTCAGATCCCTTTAATCAAAGTTTCTGCTAGTGTATTTTTTACGAGAAGCTCTTTGAAAAAAAACCCCCACATTATCTCATCTGATGACAGCAGGAAAGACTTGCAACAGTTTTCCAACTATTAGCAGTGTCAGATGCACGCCTTGTGACTTTGTATGCATCTTTTCCCTTATACGCACATACAGATGCATGAACACTCACACAGTGAACTATAAATATTATTATAAAATCACCAATATAATCTCTGACCTTGCTGTAAATTGTTGCTCTGAAGCTCAATCCATTTATTTTAGTTGAAAACAAGCTATTCAGCAACTGTCAGTAAAACTACATCTGCAGCAAATTAAAAGCTACACGAGCAAAGAACTTGCTTACAGTTTGCTTTGATTGAAATCTGAAAAAAACACCTTTACATTTCAAGCTAACTGAATTCATTTATTGACCACTCCTAACTCTTTCATCAGCTAAAAGTGTACCCAGACAGTATGAAGCAGACTATATTTGTCAAGTTTTCTTCTCCAGGATGCCACAGGTCACATCTACATGGGAGACAGTGGGTTTGCATGCTACAGCTGGCAAACACGTTCCTGCCTGGAGGCTTCTACCATTTTTTGAGGTTAAAACATGTATCATGTCTCCCAATCCTTCTGGTCAGCGGGGTCTAATTTTGGGTCTGCAAAAACACATCCTTTTACCAAACTAAATCATTAAGTTGCCAGAAAATAAACAAGGAAAGCAAGCCAGCAACATACTGCCAGGCATTTGTTTCTTCTCTCCTTCCTTCAACATAATAAACACCAGTGGAAGGACAATATCTCAGATTGCTCAAACATATCAAAGAACGTGGGGAAGCTCATGTTGCAGGATGCTGGGACACATGAACTGAAGATGCAGATGTATTCCCAGCTCATGGGGGGAAAGTAAAGGGGTTGTAACCTACAGCTGGATCCAGATGTCCAGTACTGCAAACATACACAAGCCTGACAAGCACTGTCACTTAGGAGTTTTATATTCCCAATCTAATCTTCAGAGATGCTTAGCACCTCAACTCCCAGTGAATCCCAGTTAAAAAGAAGGGTATTCAACACTTCTAAAATCAGATATCCAGGTTGCAGTTTGGCCTCGCAAAGATCCATTGGCCTTCATAATAGTGATAGGCAAGAGCTTCTTTCTCACAGAGCTGGAAGATTGTGGGAACCTTTACCAATAGGAAAGCATCAAGAACTGCTGCAGTTTAGAGACGTGCAAGGCAAGATACACTTACATGAACACAACTTTGCCAGGACTAGAGAATCCCAGGAACATATATATTTTATTAGCTACAGGTAAGCAAGGAACATTTTCTCATTCAACTTTATAGCAGCTACACATTGCTTTTTTTAAGAAAGAAATCTTCAACATGACAAGGAGAAAGTGGGTCTCCTTGTTATCTGTTTTGGAGACACAGACACTGTGCAGAGAGGTAGAGAGGTGAGGACATTTTCCAAACTCTTCAGAGATGATTGAGTTTACCTGGATTACAAGTCAAATGTTCTTATGTCCCAGACAAAGATCTATTCCCTATGCCTTTTAAGAGGTACGTAGCAATAGTAAGAAAAAAAAACAAACCACTGGGCAAAATGGGATGCATAGTTCTTCACTTTGAATCTAATAAGTTGCATTTAATGCTTCCTATTATTCCATTGGTCTTTATTATTCATTCATTCACAGTTTACAAAATTTGTTTCAACGTGAAAGAAGCAGATTATCTCCAACTCTCAATACAATGTAATAAAAATGTAATAAAACACAGATGCCATACATTTGTGTCTTCACTCTSTATCTTTCTGCTCCAACTGATAAGTCAGATACAAACATTTTAAAATGTCTCTATATTATTATAACTTGGACCACAGGTCAAATGTAACTTTTTCTTATCCAGTTTTGAAATATTACTCTAATCCTCTAGCTTTTTATATCAGACAACATTTAGGGTTCATTTGAGAATAAAGATTAAACCTACTGTATCAGAGCAGTATGAAAAATTTACAAACACAAAAACAATTGCTTAAAATAGCCACTAGAGGACAGTGCAATTCAATGTGGAAAAGGAATATAAAAATCCCCTTGGAGAGAAGAGCAGGGTTATTTTTTCTACTTAAAGCCAAACTATCTCATTTTACTTTATAAAAATGACGCAAAATATTATTTTGCCTCCTTGGGATGGAATTTTTAAAGTCTGAAGGTGATAAATTTAAAGAGGTTGAAACAACAAAAAGCAAAGCAAGAAAGCTTGCAGTCGGGTGAAGAAATACTGATGCAATGCAATTTTGAATGTTTTATACTATTCTAAAACAGGTCAAGGTTTAAAATTCACTAGTATTGCACCCTTACGCCACAGCAGGAAAGGAACTCTGATGAATCCCCGAAACAAAATTCAGATTTTTTTTGTCTGGGGGGGAAAGGTAGGAAAAGCAGATTAAGTATTTCCTCCAATGCTGTTTTTTGGCCTGTATTCAAGAGGTTCCTGAGGAAAGGAAGTCTCACCGAGAGCGAACGCCCTGTTTCTGCTACATCCAGTTGCTGCGTGTTAAGCTCTTTTCTTGAATGGCTGGTGAGATGGCAGTATCTGGCCTGCGTACCAGCCCAGCACYGGAGTAAGTCCTTTCAGCAATGCGACTCCTTTGGTGTCATGCTAAGAGTCCCAGATACCACATTTTTGCAAAATCAAAACTTTGTGGCTCTGGTTTCTGATGTGCTAAAACAGTCAGCCTACAGTCTTCAGTCTTTGCTGCTTATAGCAAATTCAGGATCTAGAACAGGATACAATTTTATTGGCTTTTGCTGCTTTGAAAATGATTCCACGACAATCCTCTATTAATTGACCAGATCCAGGTTGTGGCCCTTTGATGAGGTAAGAAAAGCATGCAGCTAAGCAGGGTTCTGTAGCAGGGAGAGCTTTGGTGCCCTCCGATACCAAAGACAGCTCCCAGAATGGGCCACCAGGAACATCTCCGTCCTGGGATTTCGTCTGACTCCTCTGTAGCACTGACATAAGAAAAAAATTAAGGGATCAGAGCTCATTAAATTAATGGTATGAGATGAAATGAGGACTGGCAGATTACACACCACAGTATGGTATTGGAAACAGTCCCCGGAGACCTTCCTTTGCCCAGCAGCGAGGAGCCCGTTTTGGGAACAGAAATATTCCAATTCTAGGCGCACAATCTCCTTTAAATTCCAAAATATCATGGCAGGCAGCAATGTGACCTTGGGAACCTTCATTTCAATATTACTTTTCAGTGAGGCGAGTCTCACATTGAGCTGTTTTTTGGAATGTTTCCTCGTCTGCAGGACACGCACTCTGCACACCCTGCGCCCTGGCACAAACACATTCATCACAACAATGCCGTCATTCCTGTGCAGCCTTGGTATGTGATCACACTTCAGATGTGTTTATGAAGATGCAAACTGTCAGGTGCTTTCTATGCCTGTGCTACCGCCTGGCAAGACATCAGTCAGCTCCTGTCCAGAAACCATATACGCCATGTTAATACAGTYCAGAGTATGAGCTCATTAATCCTACTTCAGAATACAGGCAGAGCAGGCAAGTGAGTGCCTGCAACCATACAGGCATGTTCTTTCACTGATAGGAAGCACAACTACCTCCTAATGTAATCCCTAATTATGATAATAAGGGACAAGAATAAGGAAACAGAGGGAAAGAAAAATGTTGAGACCACAAAGTACTATTCTGAAGTATATTTGAGAATCAGGACAACAACTTTTAGTATTGTTTTGGGGACAAAATGCAGGTGGTAGTTGCTAGAACAATTGCATTTTTGGTGCCAACATGGGAGGATAACTTCTATCAGATCATGGGTACAAGGAATAAAAGTACGTAAATTTGTTCTGACTATCATTTAAATATCTGAGCTTCAAGGAGATCAAGCCCCTGCATGTTCAGATCAGAATGCTCACCAATATAACATTAAAGGATGATGACTACCTACATGACCACATACTGCAAGACCGAAAAAACACACATGATCCGTTCTTGTGTGTCAGATGAGAGTGCAATATTTCAGATTTCTTTTAATTTCCTCTTTGTGCACCCAGAACTGAGGGTAGTTGCATGTTTAGGTCTGATTTGGGCGATTTTATTCTAGCAAAACCAAGATGCACCCACGCCACCCCTCTTGTAGGCATATGCAGCACTGGTCATTAAGTACTTAGGGAATTCATGTTATTTGACTGTACCATATTAGCATGATCAGTTATAGATACCCTCCAAATCCACTCATCCAAGATAGTTTATACAATAACATGACTGCAAGTAGTTCTTCCACAACAGCAAAGTCTATTAAAATTGATCCAATATTTGCTGAATTTTGCCTCTGCACTTCAAATTACTTTCTCAATCAAAGGCACATAATACAGTTTCTCTAACATTTTTAGTGTCTGAAGTTCAAATTAGATTTTTGCTAAACAACGATCAGCTTTCTGAAAAATAACGTAGCAATGTGATCATCATTTAAGCAATAGGATACAACAGGTTGCATGTGTTCCTGTTATTTCAGCAACATGCTATGCCATGGGGTGCATCTGTGTACAGTTTCATCATACACACATTCATCATGTGTTAAAAGGCAAAAGGCCAAACGATTTTAAATCATTTGAACTCAAAAAATGCAATATTCCTCAAAAGAGGGAGTACCTGGAGAACACGGATATATGATAAAAATGGAACTGGTGCAGTACACAATCCACAGCATGGGTTGCTGTCAGATGAATTGTTCAAATAGTAAGTTACACTGGTCAGTGCGTTGCGGTGTGTTACAGACACTTGGCAAATTACCAAAACTGATACTATTAAATGATACAATCACAAATATCCACAGAAGGGCTTGACTAAATAGAACTGTTGATTTGATGACTAGTTCAAGTCTTCATGTTTATTTCAACAGCCAGTTAAAAATGTATGTATTATAAATTTGGAAACATCTTAAGGTGTGCCTTTACTCTACCTGTTGGCCATTGGTTTGACTTTGACATAAGTCCAGCCAGAATGTGCCTTACAGTAAACAGAGAGTTACTTTACAATTCAGGGAAGAAAAAAACCAAAAACACTCCACACTAAGATCTGAAATCTTGATGTGAATAATATTTGAGGACCACCAGTGAAATTTCCAAACAAAGCACAACATATCAACATGTCACTTTAAAACTATTTTAAAACATTCATTTTTKAATTTGTTTCTGGAGTCTCTACGTATCCAATAGCTACGTAGCCTTCAAAAGGCACATGGGATCCTATCAAAGAAGCCTGTCTAACAGGGGTGGTCTGGGAAGACAGCAAGATTTGTGTGAATACAGCTACTCTCCGAAAGRCGGCATATCTATGGCTGATGAGAATACCCACAGGTCTACTAGGTATCAAAATCTCATGCTTGTGCTCTCAAACATCAGTCATCCACTATCTGGAAACAGTAAAAAGTAATTTGTCGTGCAAGATACTGAAATGATATTTGTTCATGGCAACATTACTACACCTTTCGCTAAAGTATTTGGCAATGGCTACTTTCAAAGCAATGACTAATGCAAAACAAGTTTTGTCAGGTTTGTTCTAGTCCAGCAATTTTTAGACCTCCCAGTCTGGACAGTAAGAATTGTGCCCAGAAAAACATCAAGTACAAAACTAAAGTGTCTTTTGGTGAGCATGCTTGATATGCTTACACTTTTCTTACATTATGAACAAAAAAAGCCYGAAAACAAAAACAGGGGTCAAAAAAAGTAACATAACCTTGAAAATGATTTGCAAATGCAGCATCAGAACCAGTTTCCACAGACAGAAAAAGGAGGTCCTAAAGGAATGGCCACATATACAAAGTTAGCAACCAAAAAGTCTGATGAATATTGCTAATTCCCAGGAAGACAAAAAAGAAGAAAAAAAAAAAAAAAANAAAAAAAAAAAAAAAAAAAGGCAAGTCAATCATCATGACTTTGCATTTCTGCTCAGGAGAACAAGAAAAAAAAAAATTCTTAAGCTTTAGAACAGACTTCGATTTTCTCCCCATATTGAAAGTTTGAAACTCACTTAACATGAAGATTTCATCTTCTGTTTAAAGAAGGCACAGGAATCTAGGAGCTGGAATTTTAAGAGAGGCTCCACATGTTGAAAGATTGACACTGTAAGACTTCACAGCACCACAGTCATCTATCATTTCTTTTTCCTATCATTACATGTTCAGTTCTACACCTTGTTCTGGGTAAAGGACAGGTCCAAATACCACTTTTCAAGCCATCATGGCAAGGGACTTATTTCCTGAAACCAACAGTCATCAAAACCTATCTTTATTCCCTCTTTAGAAATAGCCTTAGAAATATAAATACTATACTTATCTAGACTATCAAAATACTAAGTGATCGTACTCATCACAAGGGATGCTCTAGAGAGACTTGGGATCTTCCTACTTTGTCACCTGGGAAACATCTCTGACATGTATTCCCCATGCAGAAGAGAATGAAATGCTACAGAAGCTCCTATCTAGGTCACACTGTTTTTCTTACTGAGACAATGGAAACTTTTAAAAAGGAATTCTGTACTTCAAGAAGCTTAATTAAAGTATAAAAATGCATTGTCATGGGTACCGAACTGCATATACACATCTGAAATCTCCAACTAATTAAAACCTGTTCTTTTATGGTAACATTGTAGTCATCAAAACCCTGAATTACTGTGCTCATTACGTTCCGAATTACTACCGCATAAAAATCAGCTAACTATTAACATGTAAGTAAATCAAAATGGAAATAGTAAAATTGAGAAAGGTACAAAGAAGAGTGACAGAGATACTGAACAAGATTTGTATATGGAAAGACTAAATAAACTAGGACTTCCCATCTTAGAAAAGGAAAGCTGAAGGAGGATATATAGCGAAGACTGCAAGTAGCAAGAGAAAAAGGAACAGGGTGCAACCATTTTGTACCTGCCTCCAGGTAATTTTATGGCTTAGTCCTTAGTTCTTGTAATGCCAGAGATGGTGAAAATACAGAAGGGGTCCTTTTACTGTTATTTTTAAATACAGCATATAGTTATTGTGTGAAACTCATTGCCACAGGATATTGTTTATGTCAAAAGCCTACATGAGTTGAGAATATACAGTAACAAATTCATGGAAGGAAAGCCACCAAAGACTCATACATACAAGGATATCAAAGATAACTAGAAAGCAGGGGGAATATATCAGGCAAGTACCCTCTCACACTTGTCCTCTTCTTGTGTTCTTCTCTAGGAACCTGCTTTTGACTATTACTGGAGAAAAAAGATCCGATCAAGACAGATCCAAATCTTACTCAATGCAGTTACATTCTTCCATTAAAACAAAACATATATCCATCATTTCTTTATTACACTTATGCACCCCCCATCCAAATTAAATCACAAAAAAGTTAATGCTTGAGTCATACGTTCCTTTATCAGTTTCAATGATTACAATACTGTCTAATCTCAGCAGTTACCACTTAATACCATCGTAGGTATGTGGCACTGGACAAGCGATCAGAATGGGTGATTTTGATTACTTCTTTTTTCATTTTAATACAATTAATTCCTTGGACTTTCCTATCCTTTCAAGGATGGGAGTCCAATCAGAAGATGGGAACTGAAATTCATACCTATAACTTTGTCCACATGGGGAACAAATTTAAGAATAGCTTACGTATGCCTTCTTCCTCTTGCTTCATTAAGCCTAAACACTAAGCAACCAGTGCTCAACCAGAGGGAGAAGAGCTAGTTCCCTGGGACGTACCAAGCCCTAGATGGAAGACAGTATAAGTAGAATTAGGACATTTTCTTCCCACCTTTCTAAACTCAGCCTGCAACATTTCCTGACCAGCAGAAGGAGATGTGGGGCAGATTACTACCCAGCAGCTAAGACTCTTTCCCAGTCTGCACCAGAAGTAGGTGACCATCAGGACCTGCTACCACCTAAACGTTAGTGAGAAATTTTGTTCCAGAAATGTCTCTTCCGATGACTGGCCGCTCTGGCATTATATATTAAAGGCATTCAGCTCGGAACAGGACTGCTGAAAGATGGATAATGATGTTTATCTTCTGCAAGGTTTATATAAAGTAATTTAAACTAAAAAAAAGTGACAGTTTAAAAATTAATGACCAGTAATAACATCCCCACAAATAGGATGCTAAGCTAAGAACTGTATTATTGCAAAATGGGATGACTCAGGAGTTGACAAAGTGGTTCTATATACTTTTTGGATTGTCTTGCTACTTGCAAAAATCATAAAATGCAACTTAACATTTTTTCCTTATAACAAGGGGGAAAAAATTTGGCCTGACTCTTTGACAAGAACGAATCAGTGATGTCACTTTACTCCTACTAATAATTTAACCTATCATCTTCATTTTCAGTCAACTTTTTTTCACCTATTTTCTGCATTAGAAAAGGGAATCACCTTCAGAGAAATAATTATTCGATAATGATCTACCAGCCACTTTTCACAAATTTATCAAAGCATCTTGTAATAAAAACAGAGCTGAATGTTTTAACCACAAGCCCAAAGTGATATAATCAGCAAACCTGAACTGTGAAAGAAGTTATRGAGCTACATTAAGAAACAGATGGAGTGAGCATAAAACAATCACAGATAAGCCAGCATAAAGGAACTTAACTTTAGATTAATCAAGGTTGAGATGCTCAAGGCAGCCATGGGGAGTCATACACATTAAAATTAACAGGAGACGCATGTAAATCACAGCCTGCTTCTTATCTCTCAACCCAGTTCTGTACAGAGCAACACATGGAACTGTAGGTCTCTCTGTTAACCATATTCTCTTGCTTCACAAGTGATTTTGCAGTAYGGTCAAGGAAAATATACCTAGGAGAGCCATTTTTTGAGTTTTCCAAGCCTACTTAAAAAAATCCAAATACCTGTTAACTTCAATGAGAATTAGAAAATCTTATGAGGATTTAAAACTCCCACATTAAATTGCAAAAAATGTCAGAATGAGTCTCAAAAGTATGTAGTCATAACACTTGAAACTAAGCATGATGAAAACAAACAAATAGCCAGCAAATACTCAGTTATAAAACCAACCATCTATCACACAGCCAAAAGCTGTCACTTGGCTTCAGTAGCAGACTTTTTCTAAATTCAGATTTTCTGCAGTGATCAATACTGTATTATATTGGCAACTTAATATTAGTTCCTTGGTGTAGGAAGCCAACTCCCAAATGAAAACTATTTCAGAACCTTATTATAGTGCAAAACTCAATCGTAATATTTAATGCTAAGCAAACAGGTAAGTCCAGCACTGTCTCATACCTTTTGATCCCAAAGTCAGATTAGCAAGTACATCCAAAGCAGATTTATGCTACCAAATTGTAGAATAGTAAAGTGAAATTACAGGTTTATATCTTCTTGTGGCAATTTTTTTTTTATTTCACTGCTGGATGATACATGGAAAGATTTTGACAACGGGAAATTTTTCTTATTTTATCACCTGAGAAGCACACCTTGTTCTCAGATACACACAGTACCAAGAACCAATCATGATCTGAGCTAAGCTGTAAAAATAAAAGCAAATTCAAAGTCTGTATTGCAAAAGAAAATAATACGAATGGTTATAAGCAAGGAAATTAATGCAGGCAGAAACAGTTTAATGCATGTATCGCATGTAGTTTTTTGTTAATTACTTTTTAAGTACTTAAGCACAGTAGTAGCTAAAGAGAATTTGAAAGAGAGATTACATAAAAATGTTTCCAAGTGGGTGTTTCACACTGAGCGCCACAGTCTGCCATAGTAGTGCTGATTAAACGGGAAAGCCTTGCCTTTGCTTTCAAGGCCCTTAATGGTCCACCATAATCTCATTCCCACCCTCTCTTTTCAAGCATCAACAGGGTAGGTTCCTGCCTAGATTCTGTCCTGCCAGTTGATGGCAGCCACCAGCTAAACTTAAACAGTCATCTTCATGCACTTTCTCATGTCTGAAAGAAGCTTTCCATTAAGATCCCCCCGTGCCACTCCACTGACACCTTTTAGTCATGACATCCACAACCTCCCAAAAACCTTACGGGCTGACAAAGGTAAGACTCTTGGCAACCTGAAACCACTGTGATCGTAGCTCTCCATCTCCATTTTCCATCTTGGACCCTTCTGGAACCTCAGGGCACAGGTTCCTGTAATGGCTTTAATTCAATTAAAGCATGAATGGAAGGAGAGAGGAGCAAAACCTTGCCTTTTCACCTAATATGACTTAGCTGTAATGCAAAGTCATATCCTAGGACTGTCAGCTCTTTGAATTAGAGACTTGGTTTTTATGCTACGTTGATATACTGTCTGGCGCAATGAAGTCCTGGTCCATCAAGAGCCAATACAAAAGGAGAAATACTACCAGTCACAACAACAGTAATGATGCTGTACTGTAACAGCAATTAACCTAATCCAGYAGCTGCAAAATGACAGTGGTTCCACTGTGAACTAACATACTGGTCCTGAAAGCAAATACCACATGCGCTTCAAGCTATTGCCTTTTAATTCACTGTTGTTGCCATTTTAGTGCTACAATTCACCTCCACAGGAAAGCACTTTAAACAAATGCAGGCACTTACAGCCACCCACCACAGCGACGCGTGGTTATATTCTCACCAGTGCTGGCCCTAAATAGAGACAAATTATAGCTCTGGGAAGCAAGTAGATGACACATGGAGGTATGCTCAGAAGACCTTATCCAGGTCCTTTGAAAGGGACGGGAACTCAGTGGTTCTCAGTGGTGCTTGCAAAAAAGACCACGGACAAACTGAACACCTTTGCAACGAGTCCCTGGTCCAGAAGGCCCTTCTTTTTTGGGTGGAAAACATCACAAATACTCGCATTTCTGTGAGACGTCAGTCCAAAGTACTCTACCACATTTGGTCTTTAGGGCACCAACACATAGTTGAAGAACTTTAACTGAAGAACTGTTTCTTGAATTAATTATTTGATTTGATAAGGCCATCTATCAATTAAGTGTGAACACACACCAAAAAACCCAAGCTGAGTACTTTTCAACAGCCAAGATACCCTGCAGCGCTCTCAACAGCTCTCACCTCGGTGACACCTTAAGAGTGTTTACAAAGAGCAAACGAAAGGACTCTGGTTTACTTCTGCCTAATTAAAATGTTTTAAAAGAATTTAATTACAATATGCCAAACTACACAAATGTAAAGATCTTTCCTACAGAGAATTAGTGATGAATTGAATGATTTTTTTTTTTTTTTTAATCAAACTGTTGGCAAGCAGTGTGGGTTTCCTGTTTGTAAACAACCATACGAATGCTAAACATTTATTCACAACTTGACACAAAATACAGCTCTGTAATTAATCATTTCCCTATCTAATTCAGACAAAATAAAACCCCAAACGTGTACCCCTCTCTTATTATGAAACAGTCAGTTACACATAAATGAATAATTATCTGAATTATCAACTATCTACAGATGCTCTGCTCTTTTCAGTCCAGACAATGGCATACCCCTGATGCATGCTGGTAATCTCGCACACATTCACTTATTCTTTGTTTTAAGTGAGAAAATCTCCTTATATATTAAATAAGCTCAATCATGGGCTATTAAAACTATTGTTTCAGGTTATCTATTAATTGCAGGCTTCCCTATCTATATTCATTGCTAAGATGCCAGCCCTCTTATTAATGGAAAAATGCCTGCGTGAGTGGGTAAAATGTTAAAGGCCATGGGTTAAGACTAATTCTGTAAAACTAAGGTAACTCTTAAGCTGTCATTGGAATTAACTGCTTGAAATCCTGACTTATTTTGAAGACACAAAGGCTGAGTTTCAGATATAAAAAATATTCAATAGAGCTTATTTAATTTCACAGGCTTAAATAATTTGCAAGAATAGTTTGCTTTCCATATCAACAGGTGTTTAGATCTGAAAGACTGTACAATTACACTTCCTGTAAAACCTTATTTTCGTCTTCTGAAATACAACAATTAGGAGTCAATACATAGCAAACTATGTTGCTTATGTTAAAAGATTAAATTCTTTGTAGGACTGTTATATTAATCCAAAATAGACCAGAAATGTAATCCGCTGCTTGAATACYGTTTTGAATATAATAGCAGCATTTGTATGCTTTTTTTCTCCACTTAAATGGAAAAAGTAAATTTACAAGATCTTTACAAGCTCATTATGTTCAAATAGAATAAAAGTAATATGCAGGCATATTGCACAACTGACATCTTTGACAGACAAAAAACTTCTGCTGGTAAAATAAACAAACAAAAAACTACAACACAAACAATTAAGGACACCAAAGATGTGCCAAGACCTAGACTAGAATACCATGATGCCACTTCTTTCTAAATGCTCTTTTTCATTATAGTTAACCCTTGAACTAACAAAACACCGAATTTCTTATGGACTTAATACAAGATTGCTCCAGAAGACTAATACAGGTACTTAAAAATCAACGACTTTGTTTGGATACCTGTAACTCATGTATAGTTGCAAACTAGTTTTCGGTGGTGTGACGGAAAGTTTCACTTATCACTCACTCATTATCAAAGTTTCACTTTGTTGTTTGTCTTCAGTGTCTGCAGCTGACAGATATACTCATTTATAATCCTTTGCCAGTCGCAGACTGGCAAACTCTTTTGAATTAGTCCCTCGATTTGAGCCTATGAATTGAATTCTTTCTACAAATGACTGGGCAATGTTTCAAAACTTTGCTTCAAGACACCCAAAAAGTCCTATATCATACTTAACCGAAAAACCAACAGGCTATTCCCTGGTGTTTGCTGGAATGCTGATTCTCTTCAGAATTAAACACAACCTGGATGAAAAAATTAAGAAGTATCAAAAGTAAAGTATCAAGAAAATCTCTTTGCCCTACAAACTTCTAAACAGTTCCAATTTTGATCCAAATTAGCAGCATATCTAAATCTCTAAGGTCTTTCATTAGGTAGCGCCCAAAAAAAATTTCTTTGTTTTTAAATCTGTTCCACTGCCTACAATTCCTTCTCACCATAAATGCCTGAAACAGTGTGAAACTTGCCATTCATCTCAATGAAGGAAAATACTCTCCTTTTGAAAGTTACAAACTCTCTTCTTTGTTCCAAAACCAAGAGTGAAACACTACTGAAAATGCATAAAGAAAAATATATACTTTAAAAAAAACCTCAACAAATTAAAGCCAAGGTAAATGGTACAGTGATTACTGTATCACTCCTTTCATTTGGGATTATGCTGATCATACGGAATTAGATTGTTCACAAAATCCTCTATGAGCACATGATCAAAGCTATCTCAGAAATGCGATGATTACCAATCGCAACTCCAGGCAACACATTGCTGCAGACAAAATTGATGCAAATCAGAAATGAGAAGCACTGGAAAAGTGTGATAGGTCCTTGTTGAAACAGTCAGTACATTTCCTTCATAAATACTCAAACACTTTACAGTCACCATTTCTTGATTTTTCAACTAGCCAGATGACAAACCCCAAATATTTGATTAACAATATATCAAGAGGCTTTGGAATTCAGAATTAAAGAAAGAATGAACCGTGTCAGCAAGTTATGGCTACTCATGCATTGTAATTAWAATACACAAGCATTTGTAAAGGTTCTTTTGCAAGAGATTATCAAAGTAGTAACTTCATGTGTAAGAAAAAGCATCATCATGAATTAAGAACAAGACAGGTCGGATTCAGAAAGCAAAAAGCAGAATGAAAGGGTCAGTGTTCATTTTGGCAGATATCTAGCAGTGAATGTCTCAAGGATTCATTTAAAATACATACAAGTTCTCTGGAAAGTTGAGGAGTCACACAGCCAGTGGTCCAAAGAAAGCAAATTAACTGGCTAGTGTCGATGAAAATCAGAACGAACAATAACACAGCAATATTGAAATGATCCAATGTACCAGTTCCTGCACTCTCTCATCTGTGCATGTATTCCGCTGCTCAAGTAGAGCAGTAAGATTATTGTACATGGTAGTGTTTTATTCATCCTGTCAAAAAACCAACACCTGCTCAAAGTCCAAATAATCAAGTTTGCATAACAAAGCACCTAAACACATGTGCAAAATTCTTCATTTTTATATATGTTTTCAAATATTCAACGAAGCAGAGATTAGGAAAAATCTCATGCAGAACTGTTTTGCAATGGATTCAAATGTGAACAGGTGTGGTACTTCACAGAGCAATCAACACAGCTACACTTATATTTCATTAATCCTTATGCAATGAATATATTTRCTTGTTCACAGAAAGAGAACATTCTTTTATAGTCACCACTATCAGAAGTACAGAGAACATATAAACCAATTTAAAATAACTCCTTGCTATTGAAATTATATTCTCAGACTGACCTTTACAAATACATTTAACCACTCCAAGCATAGGGATTTTATAATTGAAAAGTCAATACAAAGTTTTAGTAAATTTAAAAAAAAAAAAAAAAAAACCCACACATTTTTTATTTTTGGTTCATAATTGCCTCTTACAGGGTTTCTTTAACCCTTCTCTTTCAAGTAGCCATCTATAAAAGGTTACTGTCAGAGATATCATAACTAGCAGAGATGACAATTCTGATCCAAATTGGTAATGCTTTTGCTCCTGTCCCATGTTTATTGAGTCTGTATTCTTTTCCTTGAAGGACAGGCTCCTTGGGGTACAGAAAGCTCACTGTATTGGTGTTTCAAAGGAGGCCTATTCGATATCATCCTTTCATGCAAATTGCCATGGCAAGACCAAGGATGTGACATATCACTGTCATCAAGACGTTTGGATTATTAGTCTAAACAGTTGTGCCTCAAACTGGCCATTGTTTTTTGCACTTACTTACAATGAGCACTCATTCAGTGTCATCATCTCAGTTATTTTCTGGCCTGGACTTCAAGATCCTATAAAATTTCCCTTCCTGCAAAACAACTGTGGTCCAGTTAATCACCATCATAGCCTGCCTCTATTATTACCTGCTAGGTTTTGATTACCGGGAYCTCAGCAAATCCAATATCACTGATTTCCTCTTATGGCTGCAGCTGTGATGATGGCTTCTAGAAAACACTGGAACTGGCAGAAAATGCTGAAGTAGTTCCACACTGAGAGCTTTCCCTTTGGTATAAAATTCATGCATGAGTTACAAAGCTACTTTTGAAATAATTTTTTACTTTTCAGGCTTTGAAATCAAAACCCAGCAAGTCCTTTGCAAGTCCTACTTGTAGCTGTCCAAACTCTTCTACCACACCCAACACTGTGGAATTGCAACCCTCCTTTATGTCCCACATTTATTATTTGACAAATGAATTCCACAAACCCATCTAATGGCAGAGCTGTGAATGCTCCTAGTTAATAACGGTTCACATGAAGAAGGCACCGAAATTCTTTCAAACATTTTACAGCCAAACAACTAAGAACCTACTTATTGTCAACCCACAAAATCGGGCAACTGCTTTGGTCAGATCTACATTTAGCTACAGCCATTGGTTCCAGCACAGGCAGGACAAAYTCTTTTAACACACAGAATTCTGCAACAATTCAGCTTATATAYTGCTGAACACGGACGCCACCAGGATGTTTGGATTCTCAGTCTAAACACTTACTGGTTATTTTCAGGCCTTCAACTTGTATGGTACACATTTGTAAGCTTTCTTGTTGGTCCATCCATATGTCAAAAAATAAGCATGGACACAGTTGAACACTGCACACAACTGCAAATGTTAAGACTCACATACAAACCCTCAAAGAAACAAGAACCATTTTATTGATTTCTGGATAGCTCTTTTGGTTTTCCAATTCTGAAGAAGCTACAGGTAGCAGTTTCCTTCAGTGTAACACGATGCTGAAGTTGTCACCTGTTTCTCATTAATTTTTCATTTCTACAAGAAAAAGTCTTTCCTGGGAGCACTCAGTGGCAGTACAAGYCTGTTTCATTCACTTTTCAACACCAGACATGTATTTATTCCTAAGTTTTCAATGTCATTGCATAGCTTGCTATGCAACTCGCACACATCAACCACAGCAGCAGACAGCTTTTCACCAAAAACTTGTAACTTGACATATACCTTGGCTTGCCTTAGGCTTAAATTGATTAATTCATCTTTCACTTATGGTAAAGTCTTCCATTTAAAACATTTTAGTAGGAAGAAGCAGATTTTACAAACTGAACCAGAAAGAGGACTTTCAACATCTTTGTCACACTTTCAAATTTGATATTATGCACAGCTGTTAAGGAAGCCTTCAACTTAATTTTGCTGTTGCTATCTACATTAAGTTTCTGGCTTTCAGATACTCCTTCCTGTGCAAAATATGAGGACTACAAAGCAATGGCTGTCTCGGTCATTTCTCCTTTTAGAGTTGAGTTTAATTCTCACATTCTCAGATTTTTGGCAAGAAAATGGAGTCAGAGAAAGCAACCATAAGAGTTACTCAGAATCTCAAAAATTCACTTGAATTAAGAAACTCAATCTATTACACTACTGAATGGAAGATTACAGAATAACTTGACAGAAGATATCTAATACTTTAGAAGGTAACAACATACTACAATAGGAAGCACAAACTCTGAAAATTCAAATGGATAAAAAGGAATCTCAATCATGAAAAYAGATTATCTATGGAAAAGCTTACAGGTATATGCGTGGTATCTGCCTAAACTGACGAAGTATGTACATGAAGATTGAGAATTTMTTCTAAAAAAGACAAATGCTAATTCAATCACAGGACTTTGAACTCAAGGCAGGATTTTTTAGTCAAGAGTGCAGGGAGTCAGACTAGAAAGGTCTTTCCTAATCTTCAAATCTGTCTCAAGGAGCACATACAGATTTGTTTTTGTATAACCTCCATGTACCTTAACATATTGAGCATATATACAGATATAAATTTGTTTTTACCCTAGAGTAAAAGGGTAGCTTTTCCTTGGCTTTCCCCCACATAACTAGTTATGGGTGTAGAACCAGCAGATGCAAGCCTGCTCACCTGCATTCATTTTGGTAAGGCTGTACCAGATGAACAGTTGACCCACAGTTTTTGAAACAATTTTGTCTCATTAAAGTACTGCAGGTATACAAGGAAACTGAGTTCAAAAACACTGAACTAGAATGGCAGATACTTGACATGATGCAAAAAGAAAATGTACCTTTATAACAAAAACAATAACTGAAAGAGATTCTCAAGCAAGTAAAGTAAATTAAATATATAAATATATATATATTCATATATATATTTGAATGGATATACATTCAAAGTCATAGAAAGAGAAACAACCAGGGCATCTTCTGCAATACTGATGCTGACATCGAGAAGGAAATGGAAGAAGCTACAGTAATTTCAGGGTTCATTAGAAACACAGAAGGTGGGGAAGAAATCAGTGTTTGTCAAATAGAAAAAGGGCAAAATCACTAAAGAACGAAGCTTTAATTTCAAGCTTCTGAAGTGAGTATTATGAATAATGTAAAGTTAAAAAAAAAAAAATAGATTCCCAAGTATTTGTGTCTGTGTGCTCTAGAAATGCAGACATTAAGTTACGTAAGTACAAGCTTCTGCAAAACACAGAGGCAACACCCTAAAGGTTATACCTCAGTGATCCTTTTTCCTACATGCCTTGAGCATCATGTCTTACTTTCCCTAAACATTCCTAGTGGGTGAATACCTATTGACTGGAGCACATAGCAGGTGCTTCCTGGGCCGAGACAAGAAGAAAATGACACGGTCCCCCACAACATCCTTCTCTCTAAACTGGAGAGGTATGGATTTGATGGGTGGACTGTCCAGTGGGTAAGGAATTGGTTGGATGGTCACATGCAGAGGGTGGTCAACGGCTCGATGTCCAGATGGAGGTCGGTGACGAGTGGTGTCCCCCAGGGGTCCATATTGGGAGCGGTACTGTTTAATATCTTCATCAATGACATAGACGGTGGGATCGAGTGCACCCTCAGCAAGTTTGCAGATGACACCAAGCTGAGTGGTGCGGTTGACACGCCTGAGGGACGCGATGCCATCCAGAGGGACCTGGACAAGCTCAAGAAGTGGGCCCATGTGAACCTCATGAGGTTCAACAAGGCCAAGTGCAAGGTCCTGCACCTGGGTCGGGGCAACCCCTGGTATCAATACAGGCTGGGCAATGAAGGGATTGAGAGCAGCCCTGCTGAGAAGCACTTGGGGGTACTGGTGGATGAAAAGCTGGACATGAGCTGGCAACGTGCGCTCGCAGCCCAGAAGGCCAACTGTATCCTGGGCTGCATCAAAAGAAGTGTGACCAGTAGGTCGAGGGAGGTGATTCTGCCCCTCTACTCTGCTCTGGTGAGACCCCACCTGCAGTACTGCGTCCAGCTCTGGAGCCCTCAGCACAAGAAAGACACGGACCTGTTGGAGCGGGTCCAGAGGAGGGCCACAAAAGTGATCAGGGGGATGGAACACCTCTCCTATGAAGACAGGCTGAAAGAGTTGGGGTTGTTCAGCCTGGAGAAGAGAAGGCTTCGGGGAGACCTTATTGCAGCCTATCAGTACTTAAAGGGGGCTTATAGAAAAGATGGCGGCAAACTTTTTAGCAGGGCCTGTTGCGACAGGACAAGGGGGAAGGGTTTTAAACTAAAAGAGGGTAGATTCAGACTAGATATAAGGAAGAAATTTTTTATGCTGAGGGTGGTGAAACACTGGCAGAGGTTGCCCAGAGAGGTGGTAGATGTCCCATCCCTGGAAACATTCAAGGTCAGGCTGGACGAGGCTCTGAGCAACCTGATCTAGTTGAAGATGTCCCTGCCCACGGCAGGGGGGTTGGACTAGATGACCTTTAAAGGAACCTTCCAACCCTAACTATTCTATGATTCTATATAAATATAAAATAAGCCATGTAGCTTCTACATGCCACTCCAAAACCTCATCTGGAGCTTCCCAGAATCCACAGAGACTCTTCCATTGACTTAAATAGATGTGAGCAAAGGCTAACCCACTTTTCAGCAGCAAAACTTTGCCTAATAGCAAAAGACACCCCTTCAGATTCTTCTGCTGGCCTTCAGTAGTCCTACAGAGCTGGAGACGTTGTCCCATAGGTGGCACCTACTATAAAGGAACACACATTTTCAGTGATCATCTTTGCAAAATGTAGTAGTTAAGAAGTCAAGAGTAATTTAAGGTACCAAGAGTAAGAGAGTGACATAGCATCATCCTAATGAACTAAAAGCAGCAACAACCTATAGACACAAAAACCAGATAATTGATCATCAGTATCATCAGCTGCTCCCTTGACAGCTCATTGTGATGGTAGGACACGAGATGAGAGCAGGGGAGTTCAACCTAGAAAATAAACTAAGCATATACAGAAAGCTATGYTGAATGGAGCAAAAAGATGAAGAAGAAAACCTAAATGTTTTGTTCATGAACTTGCTCAGTTTTGTAACCCTAGGTGTTGTAACCCTAACAAAGATAAAGACAAGCTGATTTTCATCTGACATTACCCCTTTAATAGCACAAAGTGCGGTAAAGATGCAAAACACTCCTCATGTGGTAAACATTGTACAAACAGCATATAAAAGCAGTGCATTTTGGAGGTTGCTAGAAACACCTGTTTCCAGTTAACACTGTGCATCTGCTATTCCAGGTGACGCTGTTCTCTGTCTTGCAGCTGAAGGCCAGAAATTGTGAACAGCAGCAGCATTACCAGGTTGATTTTCACTTGTATTTGAGACACAGAAGGCCACTTCTAGACCTTTTCATACACAAAGCAAGTCTGACTAGCAGGAAATAAAATGCTACACCGTGCTATTCTGCAAAGAATTGGACAGAACACCACTGCTGAACACCGAAGACAAGGAAAGGTATGTCCCTTGACAGGGAAATGAGAGACAAGCATGTACCTACCACGTGCCTAAACAGGGAATGGGGCTGCAGAAGGAAGGCTGTTCAATGGCAGCCACGATATCTCATTTAAACATGAAAACAAAGTTAGAAGCACCGTTACATGGCCTGTTCTCTAACTGTGCAGCTGTACGCACCTTACATTCACATTTCTAAAACTGTACTTATCCTGATGTTAATGGACTTTACAGCCTGAATTAGTGAATAAAATAAAAGCAATCTGAGCAGTGGAAATTTAAAACTATTATTAATCCTGTAGATTAATAATATTAGTGACTGTTCACCTAGCATGACATATGATAGACAGGGTAGCTACTAAACCATTCAAACCATGTATCTTAGAAGTCTGTATGATCCTTCCTCTCTCCCCCTCCTCAAATATTTGTCTTCTAACAGCAATAATGACCTCAGTATTCAAGGCAGCCTTTGAAGATTAATGACCAGTGGAGGTTAATGGTCCTCAGCTATTCTTCGAGCCATCCACTCCTCCCAGCCAGTCATTAATCCCCAAGAAATGCCTTAATGCTTCACTTAGTACTGCTTAAGCATCAAGCCTGTAAATTTTCAGGGCATTAAATCTCAAAAAGTAACCTTTTTCTCTTCATAGGCCACTATTTCAACAAAGCAGACAGATGAGATGAAATGAAAGTGATTTTGTTTTGTAAGGATTCTCCTCAGCTTTACAAAACAATAGCATTTATTTGTGTTTATTTGCATTTATTTGTTTTGGACACTAACAAATAACATCTCCTTTCTTGTCAATTCAGTAAATTCCTGACAAAATCCTGATATCAAACCTTCTTCAGCCAGCATGTCAGCAGGAAAAAAAATCTTAATGAGAACATTTTTTATAGTCTCTTTCTGCTGCAGGAAAAACAACAACATGGAGGAACTACTAGTACTCCACACTTCTGCTGAATATGTCATTGATCTTTGATACCTATATAAATATATACACATGCACAAGCACTTCCCCCCCAACTTAAGACCAGTGACATCTGCAGGAGACCACGCTAGAGGATGTGGAATTACACGACTCAAGGCCACGTAATCTGGTTTCTAATACAGGGTCTGCCACTGATTGTTGGGTAACCTTGGGGAAAGTCTTGTTGCCTCCAGAGACCTTTTTCTTTTCACGATTTACCTGTTTAGATCAAACTGCTTAAGGAAAGGAAGAGCTCTACTGTAGGATGCTGACTAAGAGACCTTGATTTCAGCCCAGGTTTCTATTCAGTACTGCAACATGAACAATTACAGCAAATCTCTTCCAAGGGCCCGTTAAACTCAACATTCACATGGAGGTACTTTGGTACACCAAAGTAGTACAGCATGTGAAAATTACCTTTCCTCCACACTATTTATTAGTCTTTTGGAAAGTCATAATACATGGTAAATTATGTATTACTTACTTAAGTATTACTTACTTAAATTGTCTCTGGATGCCAACAGAATAAACCAGGAAAAATGGCAAAAAATAAAGTCTTTATTCAAATAGTGACATCAATCAGATTTAATCTATATCCATTCCGAAGGTCAATTATCCAAATGTGTCTAATTTAGACTATACCTGATCTAGGCAGCCCATTTAAAGGGCAGCCTTTCTTTGCCTTTTTCTTTCCCTTTCTCTCATTCTTTTAAATGGACATCAAGTTTTACATTCTTTTCCTATTGTCATACTCTGGCTAATAAAACCTGTTTTACAAAGCGTTCACAACTTGAATTCTCTGACGTTCAAAAGAAAAAGAAAAATTCTTTGTAGGGTTCAGCGTCTGCAGATGTGACAAACAAAGCAAGATTTCATTATTTCTCAATCATTTTCTTTGAGGAAAACACCACAACAGCTTCAGAAGAATGTTGACATTACATTTAGAAAAAGACTAGACATAATGTCAGACTATTATCATACTCATTTATATTGGCACTCAACTAGCATTAGCTGTGAAGGCAACAGGGCTAGTTGTCAAACATGCGCAAATTGACAAGCTATTAGAATGCCAACTGGATGTATTCAATTAGAAAATTTACTCCAGCACTGAAAAAGCTTGCTTTTAAGATAAGGCAGAAATGTGGTGTGTGTTGACCAGGAAAAAATGATAGAAAATTAATAAGCATAGATAGAAATTTATCTCTTCCTTTCTGCAATAAAAGCTACAAAGAGATTAAATCCAAAATATTAACTCTAAAAATGGTAATATCGAAAATGAGTCAAAGGAAAACAGCGTGGGCAAGTCTATGCCATGGTTCTGCTCCAGTGACTGACAAGCTCTGTGACCTTCTAGAAGACACTTTGGGATCCTGATCTTGGGACCCTTCAGTCTTTGACACTGACTTCTTCCCCCAAGTATTGAATAAATTTGGTTCTCAATTTCAAGCAGAGCTGGGGGATTTTTAACAGCTCTGAAGACAAAACAACGTAAGAGCCACAACCCAAACCTGGAACACCAGTTAACCCCCACCCAGACACATCTTGGCATTAAATGACACCATGCCCGTTTCCTTACTATTCTTTCAGAGTAATACTTGTTTCCTCCACCAGTGAGGTGTTGAACTGTGGAGATGTACTCGGTCACCGTTTCCTACCACGGAGGTGGATAAAGCTCCGTATTTGGAAGTGCAAACCAGAGTGCAGGGGCTGAAAAGTGAATTGGTAAAGGAGGAATGAAAAGGTGTTTGGAATACAGGTACCCATATGGGAAAGGATGAAGACACAGAGGAAGAGGGAGGAACTGTAGAGGTAATTCCCGTAAAAGTTTGGACTTACTGAGAGAACACATTTGAAGCCAGATCCTGTTACCAGATGTAAATATGGAATTGTGCCACAGCCTCTAAAAACAGCACTTACCACCTGCCATCTTCTGTGCATGCAACAGGATCACTAATTAAAAAACAGAAAAATACCTATGAGGAGTTCCAGTTACTCTCTTGACAGGCCATGAAATATCTTTCCTTTTTCAGCCTACTTCCTTTTAAAGTTTTCCAGAGATACGGCTTCCATTTTATTTTAGTGTCTTTTGGCTGGATTTTGTGAACAGAAATGCAGACTGGGTAAGTGAAGAACCTACTCAGCAGACTCCTCGCCTGCATTAGGAAGGGCACATACCAAGCTAATTTCAGGATCAGAGTCTTACACTATAGCTCTTGCTGTTAGGCATTTTTTTGATGATATTCACTGCTTTTTGTTTTTTTTAAAAATGTTTAGTTCCAGTTTTACTAAGATTAAATAACTATACTCCCTCCCTCATGTTTACACCTTTTACACACTTCAAAATGCTCAGAACGTCCCTCTTCCCAGAGAGTGTAACTTTTTAACATTTCCCTATAACCCTTTCATCCCCCGCCTCCACTATTTTTGATGCTCTCTCTGATTTATTCAGACAGAAGTTTTACAGAGGGAGAAAATGAAGGCATTTATGCCAGGYCCAATTTATCAAAACCTACATGGGAATGATTTCAAAGGGTAGGAAATAGAAGTTTTCCCTATTCACATATTTACCAAATGCAATCAAAATTCACCACCTCCTTTAAAAAAAAAATTAAGAAAAAAAAAAATAGTGAACACTTTTACTGTACCTCAGGGTATGAAAGGTACGATAGAGCTTAAAAAACTCTGGACCGGAGAATAGCAGCAAGATAAGGGAAGTTTACTTGAAACTGTTATGATAAAAATGTGTATGGAACACGCATGGAAAACTGGTATGCATGATAGAAAAAAAGAGAATAAAAATTAATAGGAGATGGTGTTGGAACCTCTAAAGATTTCACTGCTGTGAGCGTGGAGTGACAACATCTCTTATGGGTGCCAGAGATAYGAGTATCGTACGTGGATTTCCCCCCATGAGTGACAATAATCATAAAGATATAGCATCTGCACCATCACATTTTATTTCATGCCATTTATTTGGTTTGGCTTTTTGATATTGGTCTTTTGAGGAAATCAGTTTCTATAGAAACAATTCTGTCACTGACGCAGCATGTGAAAAGTTGTGTCAGTGAAAAGTTAGTTTACACCCTATTTTGAAATCTGAAGGGTGGTTTGGGTAAAACAAAACAAAACAAAACAAACTCTACTGAAATGTCTGTTATATCTGTGGCTGCACCAACTACCTTTACCCAGTGGACAGTCAGTGCTTCACTGTACCATATGGAGAAACTGTTTCCCTTCACTCTGCAGGCAGTCAGTTGCTGAGAAAGAACAGTATCTCAAAAATCTCCAACTCCAGTAGAATTTGGACCTCTCAGACACACTCCCAAAGGAAGGAGTCTTAGCATCCCACCTTATGCAAGAGAGGAGTCCTGCATTCAACAAGTTGTCTGCCTTTGATCCTAAGTCTGAAGAACCAGATCATCCCTGTCTCATCTATTCCTGCTGGCTTTTCTGATCTGAATGAAATTACTCCAGTTGTTCTTGAAAGGTATGAGACACCTCCTCTTGGCCTCCTGTTAAGATTTTCCAAGAAGTGCTGCTACAGAGCTGTTGTGACCATAGGAACCCTGTTGCGTTAGCAAGGTGGCTAGAGCCCCAGTCTTCCACCAAGGCAGCGAGGCAATTTTAGTAACTTCTTGGTGGCCCTACTTTATTGTCCCTGCCACAGTCTGTTTCTTTCTGGAAAACTGAAGCTGTAGAAGTGCTATAAAATTACAGTGACAAATACCATTTGGAAAATAAAACCAAAGAGGAATCTACAGTTTATGCAAACCCCACATTCCCAAACTGTTGCAAYGCCAGCAAGCAATATTTGGCTTCGAAGTGCACACAGTTACGTGAACACTGCTTAAGACTCTGTATACGTGCATGTACGTAACTGCATACATGCACTACCTGGAAAAAAAAAAAATCAGTTTAGTTCACTCTGCACAAGAAAGAACCAAGCAGGTAATAAGGACCTGATGTGATTTTAGTTAGATTAATGCAAAACAGCACTAACATTCCAGTACGAGGAGATTTATGACTAACAGAAACATTTCACTGAGAGGAGAATCAGACCTTGACTGCTCATGGAAAGAAATCTTTTTCCTTCCTATGACAGTTTTGAAATTTCATCTGTAATTCTGAAAAAAGAAATTCGAAAATTATTCTCAGCTAAATCCGTAGAAGCACTGACCTTCAGTATCTATAACGTTCAAAGAAAAGACACTTCCACTTCTGATTGACAGATCCGTTGCAAATACAGTCTCAGCAGCTCCAGAGAGAACGCTGAGAAATGCAACCTGAGTGTCCATAACTCACTCATTCTAGCTTATTCAAGCAGTTTTTCCTCTGTCAAGAGAATTGCATGGTTCAAGATTCAGCCCTACAGATAACAAGCAATCAGGAAMCCATTCTCACATATGGAGTGATCTTAAGCATCAGAGTGACACAAACACGCACATGTTCCTATAATACTCCAAATCAATAGGAAAGCATGCCTCCAATCTCAAATTATCCTTTGTATTTACTAATTAGAGAAGCCATAAGCAGTTTAGGTAAAATACTAACTCTGAAAAAGCCCATTACACCTTAAAATAAACTCCAAGCTGCAAATCAGACAAACCTCAACACAATGACTATGCAGGTCTGGCTGGCATAAGATAAACCTATTATGTTCATTCTGGAGAATTGTCCCATATAGAAACTGTACCTGACATCTTCATGTTGAACTATTAAGTTGAAAACAAACATTGATCACTTTTCAGCTCCTGGCCCACTACTATGAAGCAACGGGTATGCAGATTCAGCTGCAGAAACTGCTTTAACATCAGGTTTTTCTAACTCCATAGGAGCAAAGCTGGGACCTGCAGCTCCACTGCCAGGATCGAACAGAGCTTTCTACCATAAGAACTCCTCCCTGGAGAGACCTTCCTTGGATCTTTCCAGTTTGAGGTTCCAGAACTGACTCCAACAAACTAAGAGCAACCTTTCTCAGCACAAATCCCATCTCTCTGATAAGCCAGCCCCCATGCAGACAACGTAACACTAACATAAATGAAAACCAAAGCACACAAATGTCATAGCCTCTGTCCTGTGCCCCTCAGAGCAAGCTCCAAACCAACCCAAAACAGAAAAATACATCCAGGTTTCCTTATGGGCTAAGGATTAAGAAAGAAGCACGTGATACCGTTTACTTCAGTGAAAGGTACTCAAAAACACTCGGAGAATTGCTGTAAAACCTTTCCAGAAYTGGAAAACATTGTTACAGCTTCAAGTGCTTTTGCCTCAAACCCTTCAAGACCCTCTGTTTTCTAAAATGTTAGATAATGCCTCAGTGCATTACTAAGTTAAAATCCCTAGTTCAGGGCTGAAAAGCTCTTGAATACACGAGCAAGATCAAAGCAGGTAAGCTCAATAAACTGTGTAGTCACTGTTTAGGGGCTTGAGGAGCATCACTTCCACAGCATGTTGGAAGTAATTTTGTCTGGTGACATGCTATGTTCTGTCTTACTGAACATTTAACCTCTAGATTTGGACAGCACACATTTGGCACTGGCACATTTCTTTAGGGAATACCAGAGTGGTTACTTCAAGTGACAGTTTTCTAATTATTCTGTCAAGCATCAATCTGTAAAGTTCCCAGTTCCTCAGCACCCTGACTGACAGGGCAATCAGTGCTTTACTTAAAGCCTCTAGAGCTGTTCTGTCCTGACAAATGCTTTTAAAAAAACCCCAACCAACCCCTCCTCCCCGGTGTTCAAAGGGAGGAGAATATTTGACTTCCAAAACAACTCCCCACTTTCTGCAAATACAGTTCTCCAAAGCAACCAAAAAATTGCATTAGTACATATAATGCAGCTGGGGAAAGAACAACAGACCAAAACAGTATTTTCTTTTATATTACAGTAATTMATTTCAGGCATTTTATTTTGGAGCAAATCAGCCGATAGAAGTACATCAAAAACAGAGAAGGAACTGAGATAATGCAATCATTTTCACTGGGAAGTTTTCCTTCTCTTGAGAGGAGAAGAAAAAAAAAAAAAAACAAAAAACAAAAAACACCAAAACACCTTCACAGCACTTTTAGCTCGATTCCGAGTTCCCCGTATTTCTTCCTCTGTTGAGAGTGGTATTGTGACTTCTCTTGGGGTCTTACAGCACCACTGACTGTAAGAAGTGGGAAAATGAGGGACTTTGTGAGTGATAAACAATTAGTCCTGTACCAAGTTCAGGGAATAATACAAGCTATTTAGTAGTCATAACCATGGGTTCCTAAATAACATGAAAGTACTTCATGCTCTTTATCTACTGTGTAATTAAATTCAACACCAGGGCTAAGATTTTGACCAGTAAGTTGGCACTACAATTCGACAAGGTTTGATCTGTATGCCAAGGTGCTGCACTTGAGAATTCAATAGTGAAGTTGCTCTTCTTGGCTTGCTGGGACAATCTCGTATCAGTATTGTTCAATTTAATACAAAGAGAAGACCTCTCACCATACAGAACAGCAGCACTAATACCATCATGCCACTAATACTAGTTTCTATTGTGATCAAATTTGTGTCAAAATTGCTCCTTCGGTTTTTAAAGGTAAACTACGAATAATACAGGTTTGGTGACTAACTCTTGATCGTGAGCACTACTGAGTGCTCTATGGTAAAACATACTGAACTCAGCAAGACTAACAAATGAAATATCAAGTCAAGTGTCAAACAAAGGGTGGAAGAGTACAGCACATTTGATCACTAATCAGAGTGAACTGCAGAAAATCTCTCTCYAGGTTTAACGCTTAATTCTGTTTTTCTGAGGACATTAAATATGTAAATGTATTCACACACACAAAATTCATTTTTTTCTTGGATCTGAGTCAAAACTCCCAGTACACAGACTACCTGTGATTTATGAAATGAAGAAAGGAAGCCTGTTCTAATCAGAGCTCAAATCTAGTCATAGGCCAGCAATGGCTGCATAATTTTGGKTTTTTTTTGCTGGGCAGCTTAACACTAGCTGATTTTTATATATAAATCATCACCCCCATCAACAATATCAAATCATTAATTTTCCTTAATGGACCAGATTCCTTTTGGAGAAGATTATGCTGAACAACATATGACCAGAAAGTAGTTTCACTGAACTCACAGGAGCATTTGAAGATGGAAGCATTGTGCAGTACAAGAAGGAACGCTAGAGTCTGGCATGAACAAGGGACCAATGGTAGGCTTGAAGGACTGAAGCTTATCTAAACCAGCATTGTCCTTCAGGAACTACTCATCTGACCTAGTAATGAGCCAGTTCAGGCAGTCAATCTGTTTCTGTTTTTACAGGTTTAGTCTTCTCCCAGTGTAGCTCATTGAGCTTGTTCACTGCGGTGTCAGGTGAGTGCAGATGCATATGGAGGGAAGGAGAGTGCAACCATGGAGCACTATTCTTTGATACACTAAAACTGCCACAGACCTGATTCCTTGACAGAARGGAATGACAGAGCTGACTGCTGATATTACAAGCAGAGAAAGGAAGTTCTTTGATAAAAAGCCTAAAACTGCAGTGGTCAGTAAGGGGAAATCTGTTCCACTGGCAGGGGGGAAGGCTGAACCCATCTGCTTTTCTTACGGAAGTGCAACAGACTTTTAGTATTATTAAGGGAGATAAGTGAATGTTGCTGAAGTGTAGGCACCATCTTTGCTTAAATTGCTTTTATTTTATCTTTTCAGTTCAATTACTTCCATAGTTTGTATGACTAAGTGAAAACAAAAATGTATTTGAGATTCTCTCCAAGTAATACACACAAACCCCCCCAAACAACTGTATAGGGCCCCATGAAAGTTTTGATTAAAGGCAAATCCTTCACAATTCAGAGAGCACATACTCAATCAGTGGTTGAAGAAGAAAACCTCCAGGGAGCAGCAGGAACTAAACAATTCTGATAAGGTTTCTGTGACTTTCCAGCAAATAGTAATTTGCTCTTTTATATTTCTTCAATGAGAAGTCAAGCATTGCAGTCCCAAACCTTTAAATCAAATGATTTGCTGGGCATCAGGCATTCAACTTTCACCACCTACTATAAAATATTGACTCTGTACATTCATTCATTTCTACCCAATAATTGATTCTTCTTTTTTTTGCCAGTTACAGGCCTATAACAGTATTCTGGGAGGTTGGCTTAATCAAGATTTAGTTAAGAAAAAGTGTTAATCTTGTCTACACCACATAAGCATGTATGTAATTTATTTTCTTAATGAGATGCTTTTACTCTTTTCCCCTATTATCACTATTAATTCCAAATCTACCACGCATGAGAGCCATCCGTAGTTTACACGAAGGTTTCCACTTTAATCACGAAGTTGGCATTACTCTGTCAAAGGACAGAGCTTTATGTTAAGTTTTGCTTAACGACCTTCTCAGCTGGAGCCTGTCTGTAAACACAGCTCAATCTGGCTGAGCTGGCACAACAGAGATTTCATTCCCTTTTCTGGTAAAGTGAATAATGCCTTACATGGTCGGCCCAAATGTCATCCACTCAGAACTGCAATTTTATGGCACTGGTGGCAGCATTGCTGTGTTGCTTACACTGAGGCACTTCAGAGGTTCCTGGTCGGAGGAAGGCAGTGCTCTGCCATGACAACTTCAGCTGGCTGCTCCTCTGCATCGAGCAGCTTGCTAGCAGCAACAGAGCGCTCCTTCTCCCCCACACTCGCGGGGAATGCACTGGCACTCTGCAGCTCTTTTGGTTGCTCAGGCTTACCCTTAAATAATTAGAAACGGTTTCTAAAGTACAGCAACATCCAACACTGCATATAAAAAAGGTTGCGCAAACATGCACACAACTTGCGTAAGAGCAGCAATCATATATACATATGCAGATACTCACACATACACACTGCCATTTAACACTTCACTGTAGCAAACTACATGTATAAAATTAAGAAAAAAATCTAGTTTGCCTTTCCCCCTACTCATCTGATGAGTACAATGTGTATATAAGTGAAAAAGAATAGAAGAAGATATTTTTAAGCCATTGCAGAACATTCAAGGTGAAAATGGTGTTGTATAAACAGTGAATATTTTTTTATTTGGAATATCTGAACTAGTACGGTACCTGCTTCACTCTGCCAAACATAACAAATTATATAACAATTTGCAACAAGTAAGGCTACCTTATTCTTGATCACCTCTTCTAATTGCTTGAAAAAATCTTCTTAAAAATTTTTGGTTTTTTTCTGCTAAAAACCTCTGAAAAATTTTGGGAATTTCAGTAAAATCTATTTGGTCAGACATTATCCAGCCGTCTTTCCACACACAGACACTTATTTTCTTTCGGCTGGAATTTTCAAAGCCATTTGGCTCAAAATGGTTGAACATTTTTCCATTAAAAAAAAAAAAAATTAAAAACTAGGTTTCCAGCTTTTTTCATTGTCAGTCCTCTTCCCTTGAAGAAATGTGCGGTCTTCCACCAACCTAAAGAAAAATCAAGTTTCTATTAAAAAAAAAAATCTCAGATTTTTAATTAAAACCCTTCAGTTAAAGTGACAGTTTCTGTTATCATTTAGGTACTACCATTGCAAAAAAATAGCTTACGATTTCTATTCTGCTTTACAGTAGAGACATGGGAAAATGCTTGGGAATCGGGACCCACTTTTCTCTTGACAAGCAGAGCCTATACAGGATCCAAGCTTTGTAACCTATGCCAAAAGACAGCAGTAGCCCAGTTTGTAGCTTCTAGCCCCCATGGCTATCTGCTGCCTTCTCCCATATGCAATCCCTTCCTTGGGCATTCTGCACCAGAGGTAACTCCCCTGTAATTCAATGAGAAGTACCAGCACCAGAATGAGGTACATAACCTTTTCCAGATAATTTGTAAGTACACTTTACCCAATTAAAAAAAGAATATCTAATTTTGCTTATAGATTTGTCGGAATGACTCAATCCTTGTTGGTAGAAGGTTGAATTATTCATTTCAGTTTTCACTAGACTTTCTGTCCACATTTTAGAAAGGAATCCATATTGACATTTTAATAATGGAGAGGGAATGTGTTTCTTAAATACGGGTATTTAAGACTACTTTCCTGTCCAGTGCTTTAGAAGGTACCCACACAGCAAACGAAGGCTGGATTCAGTTGAATAAAGAGGATAGAGAAGTAACATCCTCTGAGTTGTTACAAAAGGAAGGGAAATACAAGGGAGGGAAAATTTCCAGTTTTCTATTCACCAGAGTTAGACAGAATCTACTATGGTGTTTGGGAGTGCAAAACAAACAAATGTGGATTTTTTTAGGATTACGTTTAAAATACAAACCAACAGGAAAAATCCGCAGGGAAACTATTCCCCTCCCCAAAGGTATTAGCTAGAACCCTAAAGAAAATTCAAAAAGTTAATTAAGATCAGGGCTATACATCAAGCCAAAGCCACTGAAAGATCAAGTGAACAAGATGTGTTTACTGTACCTGATATAAACAGCACAAAATACTGTGTTTTTTCTCAAGGATAGTTAGAATCATAGAATCATAGAACATCTTGAGTTGGAAGGGAYCCATAAGGATCATCGAGTCTATGAAGATAACCACAAAATCCAATACATTTGCAGAGAGAGTCCCCAAGTTTTGTCCAGCTTTTGACTGATGTGGTTATTTCTGTGGACCGCGTCCTTTACACCCTCATACTGCTTTACACAGACTCTACACACCACTATTCCCCACTCACAGTTGGTAACACGAATACTGGGGCCATCGAAATCAGTTGAACCTCTGTGCAACTGAAGGAAACGTGGTTAGATGCCCACAGAGCCTGTTTGGAATATTCCTCCTATCCCTCCACCCCCCCCAGACTACATACATAAAAGAACTGGGCACTGGGAGATGGAATAACTCATGTTTTCTGCAGATTGCTATCAAAAGTATGAGCGCTAAAAGAGATAAGCTCTCCACTCTTCGAACTACTCTAAAGAAAACACCTGATTTTAAAGACTGCCTAGTACAGCAAAATATTGAAGGGTACAAGACAGGTGACGTATTTTGAGAAACAGGACTAATTTTCAACTTCCTATAAAAAAAATAGTTTTTCTATTAGATGATGAAACTAAACCTCTAGCAACAAGAGTAAGAACTATTCATTTGTGGTAGATGTGGACTTGATTTACCAAGTACTTAAGCACACGACAGGCTTTAAAAGTGAATAGGCTCATTTATTTCAGCTTTACCCATCTACTCAGAATAATAGATAATAAAATATTAAAACTTGAAACAGGTTTGAATATCTTGTTAAATTGGAGCATGAATAATGAAGTTGTGAAATAATTCAGTCCTACCTGAAACAAAACAGAGATTCATGGGAAAGAAATAGCTTTTCCCTCTTTCATTAAGCCGTATTTCAAATAAGTTTTGTCTCTTCCAAAGCTTTTTCATCATTCTGTGCTCAGCTATGCAAATGAATGGATGAACACAGGCCAAGGAATATTCTTCTTATTCAAATATAAATTAAATACATTCTTCTGACTGGGAAGACAGAGTGTATCCTGCTCCAAAAACCAAGTTTACATACTATAGGAAAGTACATTCCCCACCTCAACACTAAAAAAAAAAAGGGGGGGGGGGGGACGGGACGGGACACAAAAAAGGCATATACAGTGGAATACAGAAAATATCACAAGATATGCTGCACCTCAAAATCCCATTTCCGTTGAAATGGGTAGATGTTCTAACAGATCTTTTGCTTAAAAAGATGCCAATGAATTTAAAAGCTACATAATTGCCAGACCTGCACATTATTCTTGATCACATAACCGTGCCAGTCATTTCAGATGGCATATGGGATTAATAATAATATGTTAGAACAAGATCACCTATCATAATCTACTTCCTATATTAGGATGCAAACCAGAGCACAAGTGTCACAGCAGAGATGAGTGCAACATCTGTATTTATTCATGCAATTCTCCCCTCTTCCCCAATAACCACATCACCGAACCTGACACTGCAGTATTAGGTCACTTTTTCAGCTTAGAGACAAAAAGCTCATTTTAAGAAACTACTACACATCCCCCATGCCTTTTTTTTTTTTTTAAGTATAGACATCTCTTTACACTAAAAATCTTAGCAAGATCAGGTCCTTTATTCTTCTGTCTTTAAAAAAAAAATTTATGATGGGAAAACGCTCATTAATTTTGTCATGTTTCACCAGTTTTTTTCCCAAAATTGCACCTTATTCTTCAACTAACCTCTGCTCTATCTACCTGTGCTCCATCCATCAAGGGTGCTTCTGAAATTATAAGTAAAAACAGTTGATATTCATTTCACTGTCAGAAGAAGAGCGTGTCTTACCCAGTACAAATGGCTAAAAGCACCTACTTGAAACATACAGTTCATCATCTAGGCCTGTATCTGGCAGGAACAGATGGAGGTAAGGTGATTAAATTTCTTCATTTTGATGGGAAGAACAAACACTTTCCTAGACAGCCATAACACCTCAAACCACTTAAAAATAATGAGTATTAAAATGTGATTTTCTCTACAGAAGAGTTTAAGTAAGGACACCTACAACTTTTCTTATAATATACTATTTCCTACCTATATTGTCAAATGATTTGTCTTTCATTCTCCTATAAGTATGCTAGATAGATGATCTATAAATAGATTCATAATAAATTACTCACCTCACCAAGATGAATTACCAAATTGAGACTCCTAAAATATCTTCCCTTTTTATCCTCACGAATTGTGAAATGAGTCATATAAATTTCAAAATTTAATCAATTTGTAAAAGTACAGTAAGGAATTAAACACTTTTCTGATATATTATGCATGGCATTTCCTTTTACTAGGCAATACTAAGACACACAAACATAACTGCACATTATATTGCACACGCTGGATACGACATCAGGCATTTGGCAGTTAGAGGTGATGCTGGCAAGGTTTTCAAGATGGAGATTTACTGCCTGCATCCACTGCCCTTCGTTTTAGGCCCTGGTTTGGAGTGAGACAGTGATACCACGCTATGACATTACAAAAGATGTGTAGTATCCCATAACCATTACCATATACTTCTCTTAAACACTTCCCACCGCAGGCTCAGCCATACTGGCTGACCAGTGGATACCTCGGAAAAGTCCAGATTCTCCAGTCCCAAACACTAATGAACAAAGAAGCCAATAAAAAAATCCTTTATCACGTTGATCATTAATCAAATGTACCTCCAAAGAAGCAGGAAAATGCAACAAGCCTTGACCACACAGCAGCTATCTCAAGAGGGTGAGGCAGATTCTCTTCTGAGGAAATGGAAACGTCTGCTCTTCTGTCCCTATTTTAGAAGAGATACCACTACAGAGAGGGTAATTGGCACACAAACATTTCAAATTCCATCCAAACCTAACAGCTCAATTGTTATTGTGGTTCTTCCACAAATTTTTCAGCATTTACCTTCTAAGGAAACATTTGTGATTTTTCCTTATTCCGCCGCAAAGGAGGCGATTACAAAATCTCTGCAACTTTTCCTCTTGCTTAGTAAGTTTATTTTTGTATCCAAGTTTTTAAGATTCATTATAGCCAACTTTAAAATGCCAAAAGGCATTCAACTTGTCAGTGCCTATAAATAATGGCAGATTCATGTTAAAGTATATTTACATATCAATTACTTAGGACTCAATACTACACATGCTCTTGAAAAATACATTACTCTTGATTATAAATCAAGACAATTCAATTATACATTTTAAATGCATAATTGTCCTCACATTTTCATAAATATTGGCAATATGCTATCAGTCTCTAAAAATGCTTCAATGAAATGAAAGAATGCATTTTCAATACTTTAAGTGCTCTAAAAGATGACTAGTCATTTCACAGTAATTCCTGCAAAACTGCAAAGACACATTAGAAGAAATCCTTGTTAAAGTTCTATTAGTCTATATTTTCTCACCAATGCAGCGCTAATAAAAATGTGGGGAAACTCCTAAATTACTCCTATAAACTCAAATCCTACAGTATCTATAAAAGAACTATGAGCTGCTCCAACACCCTTGGTTAAAGGCAAAATATTTGTACAAATTTCTGAGGCAGAAAATACAAYATGCCTTTGTCAACTTTTCCCAGCTTTACAAGATGTTCCTGTGCTCTAATGGGTCTTTTTTACCTCTACAAGCTGTCATCCTATGATAGTGATCTTAAACTTCGACAAGCTTCGAAAGCCAAGGCATTATTGCCCATATAAAATTACTAATCATAGCTTTAGGTTTAGGGCTGTTCTCTGAAAGAGGAAAAGAAACCTCCAGTCCAGTCACTGGCCCCAAGGCAAGATCAACTCTTCGTGAAACACCCTGGATAAATTTTTGTTTAGCTAGTTCTTAAAAACTTGCAGTGCTGGACAGCCTATAAGTTCCTAAAATAAACTGCTCTAGGACTCAACTACTTGTTCTGCTGGACAATTTTCAGAACAGTTAACCTAAATTTCTTTGCTGCATTTAAACCTTACTACTTCTTGCCTTACTGAGGCAGACATTGACCTGCAACGCTGGGCAGATTACCCAGGTTAACTGAAGGTTTCCTTCACCTTTTTGTGTCTGGTTCCTCTTTCAACCCTTGAGTCTCTTGTGTATTTTAAATAAGAGAAGAAGATGGTCTCTCCCTACATGTTTACAAACCCCCAAGGCAAAAGGGGTTCTCTCCATGCTATTAGGAGATAATATTAAGATGATATAGTAAGATCCAGCTTCCAAAAACTATGTGGTATACTTCAATGATTGATTAGACATTGTCTTACACAAATGACAAAATTGCAACACAAACTCAACAGGTTTATTAAATTTTAAAAAAGAAAGTAATAATCAATATTTCACTTCTACAAAAACAATGCTGACTACAAAACTGCCAGTAGAATAGGGCTCTGTAATAAGCAGTAAAGGAACAGTGGTAACTTTTATAATTTCCATAGCACTTAATTTCTTTAAGGGACTATGTAATTTTTTTATCAGTGTTGAGAGCAGTCATCTATGGTAGATGAGTATTACAACCCACAGTTCACACAGAGGGGGGGAAAAACAGAGCAGTCAAAGCCTGAACTTTCAGAAGTATCTACTAAATTCAAGCGCCACCATTTTCAGATACCCGGCTGGAGCTATAAAGGGCTATGCTGAGGTGTGAACACTGGACTAGCAGTTAGCACTCGTGGAACAGTATACTATAACACATAGATATTTTTCACTACAATAACTCTTCAGCTACAGCTTTTAGAGTACTCAAAACAGCATATGATGCTTCACCCTCTTGTGTGAATCAGAAGAACACAGAAGGCATAAAGACTTTTCATGCTGTGTAAAGAAAAGCTTGGTAAAGAAGTGTGTAAAGGGTGCGTGATATTTGAATGAGAAAGCAAAAAGATTTCTAATGACTATATAAGAATAGTGTTCCTCTGCATTATCTGAAATGACATGCAATCTGACAATTCAAACACATCCAGTGCTAACACTCTATTGTATGTCCGTAACTGAACACTATTTACATTTCATTTTTTTCTTCAACATTATACACACACAGACATAGGCTGCATGTGTGATAGAGAAGGTTATCTGATCCTACTGATTTATGGTTTTGCATTATGGTAACACTGAGAAATCCACTACTGACAGTCGGTTAAAAGCAGAAAACGTGTGACAAACTATTCACAATCAGCCTATGCTCTAACTAGGATAAGGTTCACTATCCCAGCAAGGGTGGCCATTTTAATTTTTATATTTTTAAAACCTCTACATACTATTTTTTATTTATGACTTTTAAAGCTTAATACTCCCCTTCCCACTCTCCAAAGCACCCTCCTCTCACTCTGTACAAAACTTCCAGGACTAACAGCAATAATAACCATTCTCATCAACGGGCAAAGGAAGCCCTAGAAGAAAATCAAACGAGTTGGTTCTTTGTTTCTGGATGTTGCCTTTGATGTTCAAGCTGCAACTCTTCCTCTTAGTCAAGACAGACTTGATAGTCTTGACTGATTGGCATGACTAATACTGCAACATACATTCTGCAGATCACATTAAGCAGCTGTGCAAACTGCCTGCACTCACAACTTGGCTGCTGACATTATCTTTATTTTTATTTGATGTGATTATAATGTCTCAGCGCCCAATCCTGGTTCAGGAACGCCATGTGACAACATTCCCCTCTTCTTCTTCTACTCTCTTTTCTCCCAGACTGTTTGAAACGATGCCTCAGTGGGCAGGATGCAGGGAATAATTGGTTGGGAACAGAATAGGCACTTGGCAACTCCTAAGAAGCTTATCTGCCAAAACCCCTTTTTGGCTCAGGCTTGTAACCCAAAACTGTGCCAGTCAAACACTAGGCACAGACTCACTGAATAAGACAGATTTTTGCACAACTTCCAGGACAAAACCCTCAGCTATATAGTCAAGCCTAGTTAGAAATCATACTGAAAAGAGCCTTTTCTCCTAAAACTGGGAGCAGGTCCTTGTTTAAAGCTGCAGAGTGAGAGCAAACAGTCCAGTAACGCACTGATACAGTTACCACACTCCAAACTGCCTGAATGTTTGCAGACTTTCTGAATTGTCTTAACTGAACTAGCTCACCCAATTCTGAATTAATTCACCCAAAATAAAGACCACATAAATTACACAAGGCAACCTTATTTTTATTTCTGAAACCTGACAAAARAATATCCCAAATCTTTCCTCTTAGTATAATGTTATCCCTTCTGTTGCCACATAACGGACTGCAATGTTAAGAAAACTAATACTAAAAATCCCTTAAGCCAAAAGGATAAACTGGTGATAAAAATGTCTTATATAATAAGGATGGATAAACTGTATTACTTTCACACCAAGCATAGCTGGAAAATAAGTGAATGGCAAAATTATGATTTAATGATACCCTCTTTCAGAATTCTGTTCACTCTCTCAGATGCCTGGAAAATAAAAGCCCCAAGACCTCTGCTTCACACACAACTTAATGGCAAGACACATCATTGTCATCACTTTTCCCATCACTGAGGTGGACAGAGAGATGCATCTGACATAAGCAAACAGGCAAAGCAAAGTGACAGGAATAAGAATGCCTATTCCATATTAATAAAACAATAATCTGTATTTGGTAAGAATAGCTCAAGGAAAAAAAATAAATTAAGTTTTGTGTGTGCTTGATACTAATTATTCCCTGGGTATCAGTTAACAGATGTCAATATGGAATATTTTTTCCAGAGAGATGTTTGTCAATCTGTCAATAGTATTTTGCTCATATGACAAGCAAACACTTGTTAACATCAGTTGATTTGATAAGTCTTTAGTCGTATCATCAATGACAGGCTTCAAAAAAGGTCATCAAAGGAGCTTTAGGGGGAAAAGGAGAACAAGGACAACAAAAAATTTTGGCCTTTAACTGCCYGTATTTCAGTGTTACTTTCTATTAGGAGTCAACAGTCAAGGTCAGGACTAGAGCCATTCAGTGGCAAAACAAACCTGCTTACAGCTTAGTTTGCTTTACTCATATTTCTGTATTTTAGCTCCTGCTAGGGAGACAGAACAGGGGAAAGGGATGGTGTATAGCCAAAAGCCTGAGGAAAGACTGTGTAGTCCTACGTCTGGGTCACACCTCAAGTACACATAGCATGTATGTCAGCATCAATGGGCAACTCTCCTATACCAGTAATCTATACAATATTATTTTTATTCTATCAAGACAGCACGGGAGAAAAAGGTAGAGGATATGACTTCCCTCAGGTTGCAGGTAAGATGCTTCTGGCCTTTCCCTAATTGTGGTCACTAAATACTCACCAAGAGCCTAGTCATTATGGGCACTCATACTCACTAGGGTCTTCAAAAACATGATTCAGCCAGCCCGACATCTGAAACTTGATGCTGACTCTCTCTGCAATTTGTATAAAAAAGCTGAGAGAAAAACCTGCAGGAATTTAGGAGAGTCACATATGTAGGATGACTCCAGGCCAAAGCAGAGGGCTGAGATGGCAACCAAGCTTCAGTGCCCTGGACAGCAGATTTATGGACAAGACTGGTTTTTTTCAGCTTTAGCCTTTCCAAAACCTTGTTGATCCTACAAACAGTCATATGGTAAATGTAACAGTCCAGCTCTTCAGCATGAATAAAAACAAGCACCTGATGAGCTTGGTAAGGATGTAAGAGTACTCAAGGACGAGGACTTCAGTGAGGATGGCTGAAACAGCACTTCATACATGCAGGGGAGAGCCAGGCATCACTCAGAACCTCTGAAATACCGAAGGAAACAACCTCTTCTACTTGACTGCGGGACAAAGAGGAGCAATGAAGTTCCTGCAGTGCCTCCCAGCAGCTTGAACACCCAGAATTGGGCGATCTTCCCCTTTCCTGTTACTACCTGAAAAGAGGGAAGACGGTTCATTTTTCTGCCAAAGCAGACACATGGCACAAACTCACAGAAAAAAGACAGGCAGGCAGGAAAAAAAAAAAAAAAAAAAAAAAAAGAGAGAGAGAGAGAGAGTCTGGAATTTAGATAGTGAAAAGAAAGGAATTCAGAACCATTGCAATGACCTGTCTGACCTTGGAAGTATTGGATATGGCAGACTGCAAACAAGGCCAGCAGAGTACAAAAGGGTCACTAACTCCAGAGACAGCATTTCCATCCAAAAGCTAGTGGGTAACCTTTTGCAACAAAAAAACCAACCAAACAAAAAAAAACAAACACAAAAAACAAAAAACTTTTTTACTTTTTTTTTTTTTTTTTTTAAAAAAGAATTATAGACACTGACAACAGCCAGATTAAACCAGCAGCAAACCAGCCAAGATCTTCATTTTTCTCAAAAACAATATCCACAGCTTCACTAAATCAAATCATGGCATACCTGTATTTTTTTGCTTTAATACAAAATAGACATTTTAAAGACAACTAAAGAGAGGGAAAGAGATCTATTTCAAAGTGCAGTTGAACATTTCCTTCTGGAAGATTTCTTCTCTTGCAATGTCCTTAATGTTGCCAGTGCCATATTTCAGCGCAACTAGAAGACAGTGCTTCTCCATATTACAGCCCTGCAGACTTTTTTTTTGTCGTTCTTGTTTAGCCATTCCTCAGAGGCTCAATGTTGTTTTGGAGACATTTACAACAATTAATTGCCCCTCAAGTTCCCAAGAGCAAATTTTTGTCTTCTCAAACAAGGTGGGAATCAGGTTAAAGATTACAGGGAAATGACTGACCAGATACAAACTGTGACTGCTGCATTAGCCACAATGACTCTTGGGATTGAAAGCCTACTATTAGTTAAGAAAAGAGAGGATTCATTCAATTATCTTACTGTATATTAGTAAGCTAATGGACATGGTGTATGAGGAGAGGAAATAACAGACATTTACTATCTTTTCTGAAAAGAACGAAATAAAACATGAAATGTTTATTTTTTTTAATAGCTAGTAAACTTATATTAATATTCAACTGCAGAGCAGTAAGAAAAACAAGGGCTTTGATGTTAGGCTGATATAACTGCCAGGGCTGCTACAGTCTCCTATTATGTACCGGGATAGCAGCATATCTTCCCTAATCCTAATTTAATCTCATACATATTCTTTATTGGTTACTTTTAAGAGAAGTTTTTCACCTCGTGTCATGTGGAACTGAAACAGTATTGCTGATGGTCACAACGACATAAAATAAAGGCAAAATCAGTCAAATTGAAAGGGCTGACAAGAAAAAATTCAGAAGTGACTCACTTAAACCTGGCAAGCCTCTCAGGGATAAGAGCTGTGGTATGACTGGCCATGTGCAGGGCTAGGCTCAAAAGAACTAATGTTAATAACTTAAAAATGGGCGACAGCATTAAAACTCAATAAAAACACAATGTCTGTGGCCAACAATGCTGTCACTTACGTATGTGCATCCAAGTTTGCTATGGCCTACATTCCCTGGAGCAGATAGCTTTCAGAAGCACCCTCTTTCCCCTGCACCATACTAAATAACAGAGTCTAGTGGGACTCTTAAGCAGTCATCCTCCCTTTTTTTCCTGGAGTGCAATAAAGAGAACAAAAGGGAAATGCAATGGAGTTGTTCTGTGATTCTTCCTGTGAATGGAGAAAAGATCACAAAAGGCATTCAAAAGGAAGAGAGGAAGCAACAAATTAATGAGGAATGAGTTGTGCTGCTTTTAGGCTAAAGCCTTCTGCATCTTGAGCCAGTCAAAGCCAGGAATGGCACAGCTACAGCTGTGCATAGACACAAGCATAAACGACTATATCAGGTCCTTTCCATGCTACCTTTTACTTTGCCCCACTGTCTCAGTTAGCATAGCTTCACTAGCCCTGGCGTAAGCAGCTAGTGTTAAGCAGTAATATACAAGCAGAATATAACAGAAGAAGGATACATTTACAAGTCAAAATGTTGGGCATGCAGATGTTATATAGCTGAGAGCTACTGAAATGCCTTTTTGTTTTAAAATTGTTTAAACTCAGTAAGTTTCATCACCAAAATTAATACCTGCTGTTTGTGCTGTAGCAGACAGAAGAACCTATTTAGCATAGTGATAATCATCAGCTAAGTTGTGTATCTAAGACTTTACTGCACCTGCTTCTCCACCACCGACACAAGTTTCAGAACTAAATTATATCTCAGCCAAACCTTGATCATCATACAAAGCACGCACTGCGGAACAACTCAAACATGCACAAACAAATCTTCACGTAATGTCCTGAGAATAGCTAAAATTCACACAAATGAAGACAAGCGTAACAGCGTCTACCAGCATCAAACAATGAAGGAAACCATCAGGTTTTCTAGCATGAATCTCAAGTTCCATCCTGCCTCCCTTCTGCCCCAGGCAAGGTATCTTACTTCTCTACTTCTCCACGTCTGCGTTCTTTTAGGCATGTTAATGACTTGAAGCTTGTAAGATCACTAAGTAGAAGGAGATGACCAGTTCTCTCCCTGTGGGTCTTGGGAAGAACATAAACCTGGACCTCTACAAACAAAAGGTCAGCACGACCCAGGCCTATGGGAGTGCAAAAAGATCCAGGAAGAATGTTTTAAATGTTGCAGATGACTCTCTCTAGTACAGTTGAGCCATCAGGGTACTACGTGCCTTAAAAACGTGCAAGGAGAGTTACAACTGCAAAGAGTTTACAATATGAAGTCGAGCTGTGCTTATTTTGTACTGTAAATTTTCTTCCTGATTTTGCCTTGAAATTTTGCTCCAAACAATATCCACCTCTATTTGAAAAGTCACAACATTTTGTCACTTACTGCTGCACAGGGTATAAAATTACAGCGATGCAATTTTCACAGGAAGGTGGTATTTAGAGGAGCTAATATCACAGACACAGTGAACATGAGGAAAATGGATGGAAGCATAGAAAAAGAGAGATAAAGGAGATAAAGCCAGATCCACAAAAAGAAGCAATATATTGAAATTGGGACTTCAGCAGAGATGCTTAGGTGCACGAGATGGAAAAGATGATCAAAGCCCTTTGACAGATTTTCATTAGTAAAAAAAAAAAAATCTACAGCAACTTAAGTTCTGGCTACACACAAAAGCATAACTCCACGTTGGCAGGGATGGTCAGCTGGCACTGCTCCAATGCCTATGTCTGATCAATATTCTCTCAGTAGATATTCTACTTCTGTCTGCAAAGGGGACCAATGACCTCAGCATGCTAACATGCATCTCTAGAAATAACTTCTACTCAATACACACAGACTAATGTCTTCTCCTGTTGTTCAAAATGAAAAGAGCAACTGCACCTCCATCTGCAAAAGGAAGCGTTAGAATGTACCAGGCTACAATTCCAGCCTGGGAATGTTAATTAAACACAGACTATCCTGCAGTGCAGAATCTGATATTTTAGAAACCTCGAGCTTAGAAGAGTACAAATCAGCCTTTAGAATTAGTTATTTGCTTAATTCCCATTTTCCTTCTCACTACTGCGGCACTACACTGCTAAGAACAATATTTTAAGTATCTAAATCTCCTCACAAATCCCACTTTAGGAGCCAGACATTCAAAGTTCAGCACTGCAATGCCCAGCGTTACGACATCTGCATTTCTGTGTTGAACTGCCTTGAGAAAGTACCCATTCAAGACTGACCAGCAAACCTGAGTGTGGATCAGGAGCTGAAAAGTCAGTCCAGTGGTTCACAGTGAAATCATTTTCCTCCCAGATCGCCCCTTTAGTAACTCATCCTCAGCGTTCACACCATTATCTGTATTTTTCAGCATACTATTCGTAGTCCTACAACACAGCTGTACTGCTGCACGGGGAAGCTTCTGGTCCAAAACCAACTTTTTTACCTTTGGATCAGCAGTCAGCAGCTTGAATGCTTGATACACTTGTGCTTCTTTCACACCTCCACCGAGATCCAAGAAGTTGGCTGGCTTTCCACCGTTCAAGGATATTATATCACATGTTGCCATTGCAAGTCCAGCTCCATTGACTGTAATTGTAAACATCAAGTGCTTATATTTCACATAAAAGTATACAAGATTTGTGAAAAGGCTTAAAACGCATCAGCGCAACCACATAACATGGCTCAAAACGTTACATAAATATTTATTTCTAAATAGGTCAGTACCTATTCAAGGATATTCAGTGCAACAAATAATTTAAAATCTGGTGCATACACACCAACATTTAGATTTCTTTATGATTGTATCAGTTTTAGGACTTAGATGTGCACCTTCCCTTAAGCATGTATGAGCACTGGAATGGTAATTGTGGAAATGCAAAAGCCTCTGATTTAAAAAAGAGAGAGGCAGGCACAAAAACTCTGGGAATAGTGATCACATCACGAGACGTGAAGGACAAATTGACTCATTAAGCTCCTCTCCCATCATTCTGACAGCAGTAGATGATGCTTTGCATTACTGTAAAACAGACGAGTAAATTTTGGGGACAGATATCAGATGCTCCTGAAACTACCTTTTATTTTGTGTTTGCACCAGTCTAGAAGCATTCCCATGGGCACGAACATCCTCTAAGCTAGGAAGAGCAGATGTGAATTATTTGTCCCCAGTAAGTTGCTTCTGCTGGACAAAGTAAGGCTTCTGTGTTACCTGTAATTCAACAGCAATATCTAATACTAAAAAAAAAAAAAAAAATACTGTAGGGTTGCCAATTATTGCTTGGCGTTTTTTTGGTTTTGTTTTTTTTTAAATTGAGATTAAAATCTCACTGTCACTTACTGAATCAACTGCAACACATTATCAGTATCTTCTAGATTTGTGGTTAGAGTACACATCAAAGCAATGTAAATACTGGACATTTTCTAAAACCAGTCATTTCACCAAGCTGAGATAAAATGACTAATTCAATTAGATTCATAATAAAATGTTGTACTGGCTAAAAGAATTTGTACAAGATGAAAATTATTTAGAGCATAGATGACTTTTTTACTTCTCTCTTCTAAACACAAGAGTAATTTCTGTTCTACAGAAACTTCAGGAAAATAAGAAACTGGTATTTTCCTTTTAACAATGAAGCAGTTCCTTTAGCAGCTTTCCTTAAAGGGAAATGGAGTTCAATATTCATTTGTAAACGGGAATATTGTGTTTTTACACACACGTTTTTGCAGTGCCTTCTGAGTAACACAGACTCATTTTTGAAAATTAATGATCAAATTTTGATGACTTTTCTTGTTTTGTTTTAATTACTGGAAAGACCAATTGCATCAGCTTAAAAATTCAGAACACAGAAACCCCACAGGCTTCTCCCTTAGCCTGTCTTCTCTCCGACATCACGCATGCCCTGCCTGTCTGCTGCTGTGGCCTTCATCACAGTTTCAACACAACTTTAGTTTCATTCCTGCAAGAACTTGTGGAAGGACAGACAACCTCAGCAAAATAGACCGAAACACTGTCAAGGGTGGATTGAATGTCAGAATGTAAACAAAGTCTATACACTGAACAAGTATGAATTTGTCTTCAAATGTCTTTTGGATTTATTTGTTCTTACCAAAGCAAGCAATATTTCCATCCAGTCCTATATATTTTAAGTCATATTTGGCAGCTTCATTTTCTATAGGCTCATTTTCAGACTTGTCATCCATGGCAAATATTTCTTTTTGCCTAAATTCTGCATTGTCATCAAAGTTTATCTTGGCATCAAAACAAACAACTGAAGAAAAAAAATATAAAACAACATATAGGCATTTAGAGATTACAGTTAGTCAGAGCTTCTGAAATATTACACCAACTACTAGAGCAGGGAGGGGGAGAGGGTTGCTTAGGGACTGATGCTGCTTCCAACATACGATCACTGAAGCTCTAGCATTGAGTCCAGTAGAGAAGGGCAAGTTTTCCTCAAATCCTATATTGAGAAAAGGTACAGCAAGCGTCTCCACACTACACAGTCATGTGCCTTTGTTAAGGGATGATCTGCAACGTTTGCTTTAAACAAAGTTCCCCTAAGTTACGAAGGCAGTTTTTATGATGTGGACAGGTGGTCTGCAGTAATTTCATAACAGTCTACTTCCAGTATTTTGAAAGTATGACAGATGTAACAGGTAACAGGTCGGCAATCCAAAGCAGTGTTTGGTAACATGCACTCATTTATCGTTGAGCAATACAAAATGCTTTCCTTAGCCATATTTTTAATTTATAATGTTATTAGCTATACACACATCATTTCCCTAAAGATCTAAATTAAAACAACTTTAAGCCAACGTATGTTAAAAATGATCAAAAGATTATTTTTAAATAAAGAAAATTTAAAAAGTAAATACAAAACTTCTCATCAATGTCAACATCTGCTATGGTTGTAAAAACAAATTAAAAAGTAGCTAAACCTGACTATATTAAATAATAGATACCAAAGTCTAGCTAGTAGACATAATATCCACATAAAAACAAACAGTAAAAGAAATGCACGTAGAGTGAACTGGTTATTTGCCTATTTACTGACTTACTATTTCTATGGGTTTGCATAGGCAAACACCTCATTAGATTAAAATGTTCTAAGTAAATGTAAGACTATATACTTATCATTTCACTATTTAAGTAATTTGATTTGTGCTATATCCAGATTATAATTACTGACTGAATTATAATTCATTTCTCAATGCAAACCGGTCAGATTTAAGTGCCTTTAAATGCTGCATCCAGAAAAATCAAATAGTTTTTCTTTCTGCTGTGTTTTGATTCATGTTGCCACTGAAACACATACATGCTACATATGCACCTGCTCATAAGCATTGTACATGTCTCTGCAACTAGAAGCCAATTACAATTAAAAAGACAATTTTAGTCTTTTATATAGATACCCATCAATTAAAATAACTAATCACACAATCTTTTTTGGTGGACAAATCTCTCTTTTTTTTTTTTTTCAATATGCAATTGCTTAACTTCAGAGAAAATATCTAAGCAAACAGCAAACAAAACATTTACACAAATGGGAGAGTCTCAATTGTATGTCTTGATTTGCATTGGGTATTCCTGTTTTGGATTTCTGATGTTGCTGGGTTTTTTGTGGTTTTTCTAAATACATTTGATTTGTAACCAATACCAGATTAAATTAAAACAGGATCAAATTTAGTTTCAGTGACTGCAGTTTCAGAAGATTATTCATGAGTGTTTGCAAATAATAAATCTCTCTTGGAAGAGTCTAGATCTTACCCAGTCAACCATCATGTGGGAATCTGCCAAAAGGAGAAATGTCTGAAGTTCATAATATGCTTCCACTGTACTAGAGCTGCTTTAATTTTTTTTAACAATGAACTAAGACCCGTACCATTTTTCTTCTTCAAGCTTTCAGTTCCTTAAATTGCTAAAACAACCCAAAGCTAGAGTAAAACTGCAGTTTCAAAGCTGTGTATACCTTAGACATGAACATCCTCAATGTCACATTAATAGAATCTCATTTCTACAGAACATTCATCTTTAACAAAGGCCATGCTGTACAAAGTAGCAGGAAAAATACCTATTAATATTTATCAAACCATTTTCACCATCAAAAGCACATTGTTACATGCATGATAGATTATACAAATGAAATTTTCTTCTAAACAAGTATCAAAGAAAGCTCCAACACTTATATTCATGGAGTATTTCTGTTGTTTTTGCTAGCAGTGTAGGTTTTTTGTTATCTGCCAATTCAACAGCTTACACTGCGAGCAAACAAAACAAAAAAACCCAAAGAAATTGGCAGTTACAGGCTTCTGACCCAATAGTGTTAACAAAGAATTTGCTACAAAATTAAACAAAAGGAAATACATATGACAATGTATTTCCTTATGGAAATTCACACAAGTGAAAAACACAAAATACAGCAAGAAATAAATCCATCTTAACTGTTACTTTGACAGGAATAATGGTCTTCATATAGAGAAGTATATTTTATCATTAGAAATAACCGCATTAAGCTACTCAAATGTTCTTCCATTTGTTTTATCTTTATTCTTCTTCAAGACATTTCAGACGGCGAAATTGCTAGCAAAAAACAAATAAGCACAGGAAGACTTCTGTGTATGTATGTTAGTAAGATGGCTTTCACAGCTTGAAACCCACTCTATTTCTGCTCCTCAGCTCCCTGGATGCAAAACACATGGTGAAAAACTTCAGAGAAAACAGCGTAAAAACTCCTACCATCCTTCAAATTAAGCCCTTTTCTGCACAGCCATTCCAGAAAAGCTAAGTTGGCAACTTATCCAAATCAGTTCGTTTTTTCCACAGTGCCACCTCACAGTACTCCAGCAAGGATGCAAAGTTAGTACCACCATGGTTCTTTAGGACCTTTTAGGACAACCAGTTTTGTTTCCTCTCATTCCCAACTGGAATTCCCAACTCTCCTTCACTTGCCCCTATCAATTTCCCCTCTGTGTTGGTACCCAGCCAAATATGTCCTCAGCACCTCAATGATGCCCCTATTCTGCTACCTGACAGCGCTGTCTCTGCTCTTCTCACTTCCTTCTCAGTGTCTATACACGTGTCTACAGTGTCCACTCACTAGTATCCAAGATATACTTAAAGGTCTTCCTTTCAGGATTACATGGCTGAGGTGATGTAGGTACTGAACTGGGGATTTTGTCCTTTGCTCTGCCAAAATAACAGAATAGTAAAGTGCTTCTTTACTAGTCATCTGAGCTAGTTTTGAACCAGCAAGTGTGAATACCAGAACAGCCTAGTCCCGGCACAAAGAGCTCACCTCAAGCTCATTTCTCTGCCTGATAGAAGGCAATTGTCACAGATGTCCCAATTTCTGAAATCTGACTGAGCATAAGGACTACTGGGTACCTTCCATACTGCTCTGTAGTGTTCAGGTATCTTGGTCAACTGCTCTACTAAAAAAATGATTTCAACAAGTTTTGAGGAAGAAAATCTTGTTTTTACAGTATCAGTGGTCTTGAACCCACAAAATAAACCTGGTAAGTACATCAGTCATAGCAGACAAACATACCAATGAATTTGGTTTGAAGTGAACATCATAATTCGCAGGAAAGTTCCAGCAGTTTTTGTTGCACCAATTTTAAAGGTCCCATTCATTTTCAAAAGGTCAAGTGTCACGCGTTGCACATTGCTAGAACTTGAAAAATCCAGACCATTCATTTTACAAGGCCCTATTTCATTGTTCTGCTTTAACTCCACTGTGCAACATAAAATGAAAATGTCCTTCTCACCTCATTCCCAACTGGTTTTAATGAGGCCAATGGATCTATTTAAACGGTGGGGAAAAACAACAGTCTATTGGGTTCTGAAGGCAAATTTTCCATTTCCATTTAAAATACAGCCTACAATAGAACTACACTGGTCAACAGCAGTGCTTTTTGTTTCTCTCCCCCAGCACACATTTCACAAATTGCATAAGAACCAATGGAGCTAGAGTTAGTTGCTAAGAATTTGACTTACATTTATTAAGCTGAGCGAGGTTTACAATGCAGAAACTATTGATTCAATGTGCACGTCATTACAGTACTTCAAATGAGCTGGAAATCTGAGCGCACAGTGCTGCGAAAGATTCTCAAATAAAAAGAGTTAAAGCATTCAGTGGAAATCATTCTCACGAGGTAAACTCTGTCCAGAGAGCCAACGGATTTGGTGGCAAGAACATCAAGAAAACCCAACCAAGAAGGAATTTGAAAAAGGTCGGGGAAAAAAGGTTCGAAAAGCAGAATGCATACATTTAGGTCATAAGTATGTTCTTCTAACTTAGTTTAACCTGAAATCAGCTTGTTATGTAAAAAAAAATGACCACACATTTGATCATTATTATCATTGTCTCTGAATTATCCTCATATACTTTAATGGACAAGATACTCCTTTTTGTATTTGTTTTTAAAATGTCACTTTACAATAGGGCATTTTAGTGTCCCAGAGCCCATTTTATAACAAAAAGCAGCACTTTATAAGATGCGTTAATAAAATGGGTGGGGCAGGATATGTTTTACATCTTTTAGAGCTTTTTCAGAGTACATTACCAGCAGAATTTTCCTTTTAAGCCGTGGACAATTCTCTGCCAATTCTTTTGCATTTGGTTTGTTAATAAAAAGGCAAAAACAAGGTTGGACAACTGGAAGAGACTGCATAGTTTCTAGCCACAATTCAGCTTCTGAATTCCTGACCAACTAAGCCAAAAATATGGATTTTTAGTGAAAAACTGTTTACTTTACAAACTAGCTATGGGCACACAAAAAGTATTTTTAAAATGCTAATTCTTTCAATTGGTACTGACTCCTACGAGGAGCTCATGGTCTTAACTGACACAGCAGTGATCTTTTTCCAAAAGTTTCCAGAACTGCAATTAAGCAGCCACATTCCTAATGTCTGTTAAAATGGGTAAAAGCTTTCTCTTTCCATTTTCTAATTTCCACTTTAATCTGTAGGCATATCTTATAAAGTTGGTTAAAAACTGGAATTGTTTTTCTTGAGTATTCTTTATCAATGTTTGTCAAGAAACACCCACCAGCACTTCCTGATGTCAAAGACTTCTCTCAAATCACAAAATGATACTGTAGGTAGAGCCTCTACTAGAAAGTCACCAGTGCTTTTGAACTGCAGCCTTTGACACTGAAGTCTCAGCTAGCTCCCCCTGAGCTCCACAACTTCTCACCTTTATCTATTTAAATTAAAGAGAAGAAATAAAAAGGGAGGGGGCATGAATATCGTAAAATATTGGCATTAGGAACAAATGCAAGGGTAAAAATAGTCTGCCATCAAATGAAACAGCGAGGCGGTAACTATGATCCACTTGGATCAGCCCTATTCTATTTCAATATACCACGGACATCTTTAGTCCCTCTTCTCTTTTGTCCAAGTTAATTGGACAATAACGACAAATGGAAGGAAGGGTTTCAGCTGGAAAACCAACTACTAGAATGACATGAAAGCTAACCCAGCTCCTTTTATTTACCCTGTACCTTCTTAGCCCTGTATTCATGGTGGAAGCAGATCAATTACCCTTTTTCTTCCCAAAGGATGTAGCTAAGCGTCCATTACAGCTGGAATTTCTCCTGTGCTCTGGTAGGTTGCAGAGTCATGCACTTAAGATTTTAACTTACCTGTATGTTTACAAACGTAAAATAACAAGTTTCTTTCCGCACAATCTCAGGAATTCTAGCAACGTTAACAAAAAAATATCCAAGACAAAACAAAACCAAGACAAACCCAACTTTGTACAAAGAGCAGAAGAGCAGAAAATGTTGCTGTTTCTCACCAAGCATAACATGTAGAAGCCGATACTTCCAGTATTTGGATGAAATAACAAAAGGTATTGAAATGTAAAATCTGCCATGGGAATATTTATGAATGTTGCTTAAATTACATTACAAAATGAAATTAATGCAAAGCTGCTGCTACAGCCTTCTATGCAATTTAATTTATAGTTTGCATAAATAAAGAATTATAATGCATTCATTTGTTTCCTTCAATTTCTTACCTTGCCCTTCTGGAGTTTCAACAAAGGGATTCACTTCAACCTGAGTGGCATCAATTTTCAAGAAAAGATTATACAGCTTCTTAATTTGATCTGCTGCCTAAATTTGATAAAGCGATTTACAATTACCACACGGAAAAATAAAAGTTACTGTTTTCAAGGCAAAGGTAAACCATTATTGATTATTTTTAATGTATTAAATTGCACACTAGCTCTAGATAATTACTGCTTTTATTTCTGTTTTCTTAATCATATTTATATAGTATCTAAAATAGCTATAATGTAGCATTATGATACTGCATAACATTTAGTAAATGTGAATTTAAAGACTACATGAACTGAAGAATTTCTACAAAATAAACAGCACGATTAGTATGACAAGTTTAATTTGAAAGGTGCCTAACAGTTCATAATGACATATTCTCCGGTATGCTGAGATCTAAGTTGCATTCATGTTAATCAGTCTAAATTCAGAAACCATAAAGCAGTATGTGCACATTAGTGACTTTAGAAAAAATATACATTTCTCCTTCCTACATCAGTCTGAAATGTTTTCTTGAAGAAATTATGTCAGAAGCATGCTTGTTTACTCTTTACAAGATACTCCTGGCTTGTTCCTTATTGTTCCTCACCATCTATCTCTGTGACTGGTTCTGTGGCCAAAAGTATTGTGACTGACTACTAACTTCCAAGTCTTTTGTTCTTACAACATTGTTCCATTAACAGAACAACTTAAACAACAGCAACATGAACGTGCATGAAAAAAAATCCTTTTAGTTCATTACACACTGACAACCTATTAGCTGAAATAAGTTTGCAGATGAAGAAGTGCACTAATAAAGAACCATTCAAATTTGTTCCTTCATTACTGATCAGTTAACTGAAGGACATGGACCAAAAATATTTGGGACTTCTCCTAATAAGCAAAGTGAATGAGAATAAAAAAAACAAAGTCAGCTTTCTCCCACAACGTCATTCTTAAGAAAGAAAACATTATGACTGGAAAGACTCAACCCCGATACTGCACTACATCAGGAAGAACATGGTGAGGGATGTTCCTATCTCCCTCTACTCAGTGCTGACAAGGCTGCACCTGGAGTGCTGTGTCCAGTTTTGGGACCAACACATCTAAGACTCTTTAAAGAGTTACAGTTTGGAAGCAGCATACAAATTGCTTATGAAGTCTTCCCTGTTCAAAAGTCATCAGCTGAAGGATTCTCAGTGGTTTTGACTTTAAAAAAATTACCAGTTATAAATCTGCACCCACCAAGGCAGCAGTTTCCTTGGCATGGACACTCTGGTTGACAAACTATCCTAATACCACATGGGTAAGGCTATCAACAGCGATGCTAGGGAGCAAGTCCCACCGTGCAATCCCACATTGATTCTGGGCAACATGAAAAGCTGTTGTTGCCCTAGTACACTGCTGTAATTTTAAGATATCACCAGAATCGCTTAACTTTTATTAAGGGCTGCTCCATCTTTCAGCACCTCTCTGAATCAGGCAGCTTAATGTCAACGTTTCTCTTTCTCAAGGTCTACAAGTACTGAGCCTCTTCGAGGCAAAGCATAAAATCCCAACCTAGAAATAGCAAACGTACACGTAAATACTAGGATTTGTCTGAATAAAAACTATGTCCCTATGCTTCAGTAAATTCCTTTGAGTTGATAGCACAAGGAAAGAAATGCATTCACTGCAGCATTATTGAAATATATTGTTGAAAAGTCCATATACTGCTGTTAATTATTAAGTACCAGAACTCTTCAAGGGTTGAACGGTTCTACATAATCATTCCTCCTCATTAGATATACAGCTAAATCTTCAAATGTGTGTTAATCAACTTAACGATTATGCATTTGTTAATTGCACGGTTGGGATAGAAAATAATTAAAACTGCTGAATTAAAAATAAAGGAGTTCTACAAAAATGACAGTTTGATACTATGGAAAAAACCCAGGCAAAAGTAGCTTAAAGAAGTTTTTTCTTCTCTGCAAAATGATTCATAAAGGCAAAATATCTTGCATATTTGTGTACAATATGGAATTCCAATAGATATAAAAAAAAGATACTGAGAAGACAACAAGCTGGCAGACTTTTGGTTTTGAGTCAAAGTTTGGAAAAAAAAAAGGCTTCAGTTGCACAGAGGGATACACTTTTACTTCTCCCCATATTAAGGGCCAAATTTTCAAAAAAAGCTCTACCGATGTAATTCACTGAGCTCCAGTGGAATTCCAATGAAATCAAAAGAATCCCATGTGGTATAACAGCATGTTGTCATCAATTGCTTCAAAGACCAGGGACTTTCACTTTGGAACAATAAGGACCTTACTCAAATTGCTAAAGCCTGATGACAGTTATATAGGTGCGATTTAATATTTAAAATGTCAAAATGGTCCTGATCTAATGGACACTTAGCCTTTCATGTCTATTTGGAAAGCCTTTATTGTATAGCTGGGGTAAAATTTCTTCAGTAAAAACTGAGGGAGTAGAGTCAAGTTACCTGCTGTTGCAAAGGTCCTTTGAATCCCAAATTTTTTGCCATCTGCAATGCCTGATGATCCTTTATACCTTCAAAAATATCTATTTCCTCCTGTAACAATAATGTGCATAAATATAACTAAATATTCAATCTGAATGGAGATTTATAACTTCAAAAGGAAAACACTTAGTATACATTTCCAAATTAGTAATTAATGCATGGCTGTTTGCCAAAGTTCCCTGAGATTGAGGCTATAGCAGCTGCCTATAGGGTATGTTATAATTACCACACCAACTATGAAACAGTCCTTCCAAAAAATATATAATTCTTCAGGGTGGCATGCTGACAAGACAATGTGACACCAGTTTTCACTTTTAATTACTGTACAGATGGCGTTGACGAATATTTAGTCTGTTGATTTTTATGACATCTTCTGGAATATTTTCAAGGCAATAGTGTCACTGCCCAGTAACACTGTGAAGTTTATATAATTTTAAAATGCACATTAAATATTTTTACAATTTTTTGAATAATTATACTTGATTGTATCAATTATTTTCCCAGATGAATAGCTTGTCTACTCATTATCATGCCACAGTAACATAAAAAAAATACTTAAATGTAGTCATCGTTACGAAAGCAATTACAACAGTTGTATTTCAGATGCAAGAGTCATCCAGGTACAAAGAAATAATTAACAACTCTGTCAATTAGGAAAAAACAACGCAGAAACAATAATCATATTGGCACTGAACCACTTGTGAAAAAACTGTGTACCTTCCTGAAAGTGAAACTCACTCATTAAACACTTCAGATATTAAGTTTAACAAATCATGTAACAGCCAGATTTAAGCTCTTTTTCTAAATCGAGCCGGAGACAGAAACGCTAACAAAATCAGATGTTAAACAGGCTTCATTCATCTACTAGATGACAGGTCTGATCCCCTATTTAGTGAAACACAATTTTTATGGTTCTTATCGTCTTCTTTCCATACATGGAAGAAGGAAAAATGGAAGGAGAAAGGGGGGGAAAACAAAAATATATTCTTTTGAATAACTGACAAGGAAAATTTTTAGTCTCAAATATTATTTTAATACCTTAAAGATAAGTTCTGGGCTAGTAACTGCAACTTCTTCTATGTCAACACCACCCTGTGGACTACCAACCATAACAGGTCCATTGCAGGCTCTGTCCATCAAAATTGCGAAGTATGTTTCCCTGGAAATATTCAGTGCTTCTGCAACCATCACCTAAAAATGAATACAGGGAAGAAAAAAAAAAAAAAAACACAACAGTTCTAACTGGTCCATCTAGCTGGTGACACTTAATCTGAACACAGCTTTGCTTCCTTGAGGTGTCAAGAGTAGTGAATGTCATAAAATCTTTTGCAATCTAAAAAGCAATTAAAACCTAACAGAACCAATGAGGGACAGCATTTCCCTCTGCTGTGATCAGAGAACATTGTGGCTCACATTTTCTGCATTGCCTGAAAATGCAGCAGTTTGATACTTGCTATCCTGAAAAGAAACGTTTGTTTCATTGCTTTTACAAGATACTACAACCCAGTGATTTTTTTTCCCCAAGAAATCCTCTCTCCCTAAATAAGAGACTCCCCTGATGCTGCTGTTCTCACTGGGTTATGTAACAAGCAGTGTAAACCAGGAACACCTAATTGTTGGGTTTTTTCCAAGAAGAGAATCGGAGCTGCTGCTGTATCCATAAAGGGGACCTCCATATTACCTTTCTATTGCCAACAAGCACTTTAACACGCTGCCCCTAGAAAAACTTGAGTCACAAGGGACTACAGCCTTGCAAATCACATAGATGTAAGAGAGGGTACCGTGGCCTTCTGATGCATCGCATCAGTAGCGCCGTTCCTTACCAGTAAAGCCTCAGGCTTAAGTTCTCTCCCTCATTCTGACAGAAGGCCATCCTACACTTAGAATGTCAGCACTGAATTCCTGCCCTGCCTAAATATTTCCTAAGGAAATGGGTTTACAGATAATTCTGCCATCCAGCTGTTTACTTTCCAGTTAGAGAGACAAGCAGATGTGTAACCTTTACATCTGGCACATTCCACAAACATAAAAATTTATTTTTCCAAAGAGCTACTCATTTCTATTTATTACTATAAACTACAGAACCCCTTCGTACCAATATCTGACAGATACCTCAGCACGCCACAAAAAASATGATTCAAATCCTACATGATTGGAATCTATAAGAACTCACATTAAAATTGGGGAGAAAATGGCCCACATAAATTCTTTGTTACAATTTTTAATCTCCTCCCAAAAATATGCCAAAGCCCTTTCCATTTCAGTATTACAATAACTATACTTTCCTCTTCATCTGAACTGTCAATTTTTGCAATACCTTTAAAGCAATTTCAGAGATTAAGTAGTTTTACACTTGGCAAAGGACTCATAAAACTATGTTTTGATGCAAGAATACTAAATTCCCCCAAATATTCTTCATCTTTAAAAAACCCACTGCATATGATCATTACTAATTGTTCCTTATGATCATAACAGGTGCCACAATCTCAGGTGCAAATACTGTAGTTCTGCTCTGCGCTACAGTTTTGCTTTTCAACCTGAAGTTGAGCAGCCACCTCTGCAATTTAATTAGCACTATAGCTTCTCCTTCTGACAATCAACTACATTCTTCCTTAGCAGAGCTACTATTTCCTATCTTTCAGTGGAAGTAGTAGAAATCAGGAAAATCACTTCCCTAAGATTAATATAATTAAAAAGGATTAAGTGGCAATGTCTTTCTAACGTGGTCTGTCTATAAAGCGATAGTTTTGAATTGTAGATGAAGATCATCGCTCTGAATGAAACATAAGGTGAAATTCATTCTATCGGTCAGCAGTTGAAAATCCTTAGATCCGAGAGGCATGTATACACCTGCAGTCTTAAAACTCTGCCTACCCAGCAAGATGTATTCCATCAAATAAGTATTCCTGGGGTTTTCATAGTTCAAGGACTATAAACAAGAAAGATGCACTATACTTTCATCCAAGTCGCTTTTTTGACATTCTACTCCGGAGTACATAAGAAAGAATGTACTTACCTTCTGCCAGGCTGTACATCTTAACAGAAAAAAAAAGTAAGAGACAAGGAATTAAATAAAGCCCTCTGTGCTCAGAATGGAAGGAAAGATGCTATTTCTTTATGGGTTTTTTGACTTGGAAGAAATTTTCTTTATAGTAATTTTGTTTCCTTCTACTTCTATCTTGCTTTATTCATAGAACATAGGGTGATGTAAAGGAATAGTTCAAACAGGCGACTGTTCAAAAGCAAACTAAAGAAAACTAGGGTGAAGGAGACAACTAAGAATGTAGAAAACTACTGTACTACTTAAAAGCATCTGCCTATTTTAGGCTACTATAAAGGGATGCTAAAAGCCAACTTCAGAAACATAGCTTGTCGGCTACCTGCCAAGATTTGTCAAATTAACAAGCAAAGTTATGGAAAGCATCCTGGATTTGCTACTATTAGTCTTTTTACCTGCATGCATGTTTTCACCTTCTTACATATCCTGCATCAGTGTATCTGAAAAACGTGAGTCAATTGCTTTAGACATAGGTCAAATAAAACCAGCTGGTCCTACTGGATCTTGTCTGAGTTGTTCAGATAGTTTCCAGAGTGCTCAGGACCAGGGCAAGACTTAGGATGGGAATCCACTCAATGAGTCTTGAGGAATACATTTGCAAGCACAGAAGGTGGAACTTACATTACTCAATCGGGTATCTTTTCAGCTGCTACTTCCGACCCGAGTGATCGTCCTCACTATTGCTAATAAACCATGTCAACATTGTCAAATACTTCTCTGTCTTAATTCACAAAACGATTGAGAGTCTATCTACTTTGTAGTAGGCAAGCTTCCTGTAGACTAAAAATTGTCAGACTGTGCAACATCTCTCTTTTCTCCCAACAAAAAACAGTTACTTTCCTTCATCATCATCCCTGTTTGATGCAGAGCAAAGCCAGGGAAATTGGTGTTCAAGGTCTTTAAATATTATTTGTTAAAGTCTACCTATCATTCACATGACAAAACTAATGCAAACACATTAATGAACAGTTAAGAGTAGTGAAATTGAATCTACAGACTGTTGACTTTTCTCATGTTTTTTCTGTCTTGCTTTTGATGAAGACTGTGAAGCATCATTATCTGTTGACCACACCAGGTTTATATTTAAAATGTCCTGGGGAAAAATCAGTTTTCTTTAAAACTTCCTGGTAACTTCAAGCTTTCCTTCTTAAAACCAAATCATTACCTAAAAGTTTAAGTCACACATCTAATTTCATGAAGGTAACTATAGCAGCTTTTTATATTGAATCAAATGTTCCAAATGTTAGTTCTGTTATTGCTTGGAGAAAAAACACAGGTAGCAAATTCTCAGGTTGTCATGATAAGAGAAGACTGTCTTCTCAGATAACCAGGCTCTCCAAATTCCAAGATGCCATAAGAGGATTTTATGTAAACTCACAAAATAGCTTCCAAATTACGAGGGAACTGAGGAGACTGCGATTTATTTAAGAAACATCAATCTAAAGAAGCACAAACATGCTTTAAATTCTGTAGTAGGTGCACAAGCTGAGAAAGAAAGCTGAGAACTCCATTTTCTAGTCCATAATTATTCTAATTGTAGAAAATTTCTGTATTTTATTCCTTCCTTACAAATAGATGTAAAAGGTATGTGACTTCCACTCCCTGACTTGATACTAGCTCATTGTTTGCCTTGCAGAAAGTGACTTAATAACTATTTTCCTTCTGAAAGATGTTTATTGCCTAATTTTTTTTAAAACATGAGTTCACTCAAACTTGCCAGAACACCAAAAAGTTTAAAACCCACAACATGCCTTTTCTTTTCTTCGTGAACTGCAATTTTCTTTAAGTACATTTACACACACATATTCTTACATATACATACAGAGAGAGCATATGCCTTGAAATAGAACAAAAATGCCTGCTATTAATTCTCTAATTCCCCACTGCTCTTAGCAAGCTCAAAGAGTCTGTCCGGCATTTTCTGTGCATTAACTACCCACTGCATTAAATGACATTTTAGACACAGCTAAACTCATACTTTTAATCATATTACTGTAGTTTGCTCCTTGATTAAAATTTCAGTGTTTGTCATTGTAGTCTCGATACTACACACCTGAATGCCTCAACTCCTTTAACTACTTTGAAGATCCTAGAGTGAGCTAACTTTGGAAAAGATAAATGCTTTTAAAATACATTAATTTTTCTGGGAGATGGTCTTTTGATGACCTAGATGCATCATTTTAAATATGCTTTCTTCACTGCCTAACAAGCAATGGGGAAAACATTAGCATACCATTGGCCAAACTGTTATATAATTAAGTAATTTAAAATAGGGTGTATGCTCTTACCATAAATTACCAAGAATAAAGATCTGAATGCCAAAAATATCATGAAACATACTATTACCTTGTCACATATGTATCTGATGAACATATGAATTGGCCTAGGGCTTTTAAAAGCCAACTCTATAATCAGAATGGAAGTCTATGACAATAGACAATCAGCTTCTCCCAGTGAAAGGCACTACACCAGTTTATCATGCATCAATATTCATAACTACTTGCAAGTACTACTTGCAAGCTACTACTTGCATCAATATTCATAACTACTTGCAAGCTGTGTCCTGAAAAGTTTCCATGTAACTCTATAGCAAAGCAAAATACACAGTCTATCAAGGCTATATACTTTCCTGTACCACCAAAATAAATATCTGAAGTTCAGTAGTGCAAACTTCACCTTAAACTTCACATATGCCATAGCTCCTTACTCTTGACCATTGTTTATTCATACAAGCAACATGTGGATGGGGAGTAAAGCAATTACAAGTTAAATCTTCTACAGATATTCTATACACGGTACAAAAGTCATCTTAATATAAATCCTTTGAATAATCCATTTCAAAAAAACCCAACACCTATACCTTTCTTTCATTTCTATCAATTTCRACAAAAATTACAAGTTTCTTTTTCAGAACTGAGTATGTAAATGAATGAACAGACTTGCACTCAGACAAAAGAATGAAATTTCCGGTATTGATGTATTCAAAGTAGGTCAACTAGGGCAAAAGAATAAAACCAAAGAATTTATAAAAGAAAGCTGCTTTTACAATACAAATTTTTCAAAGCAGAGTGCCTTAATATGGGAAATGTATATCCTTTTTTATATCCTTAGTATTATCACAATCTCTGACAGACATGCCTTAATGGTAATACTGTTCCTTCTTTTTAATATCTAGTATTTCTTTTTAACAACAACTGTGAGGAGTGATGGTAATATGCTCTCCTTGCTCCCCAAGAGAAGAACCGCCTGAGTACCTTCCTCCAGCCCTCATTAGACAGTATCTTTCCAGACAGGTGTTCCCCTTCTATGCTAATATACCAAGCTGTCCACAATATATTAAAAGTGAACTGCAGTTCTTTCCAGTTCATGCCAAATTATCTCCTGGCATCAAATATAGCGTGGCTCTTGACTACATACCTGTACGCAGATCCTTGCTCAGTAAAACAAAGCAAGAGATAAAAATATATATAGTAGATAGGCAATTGCTAGGATTTGCTGACTTACAGAGTTTTACTAACGTAAAGGAGAATCTTGCTGAAGGGCTATCTATGCTTCTCTTATTTAGGCCAATACAGAGCAATACATTTATGCTGAAGTAAATCTCGGCACCTTGCAGTATGCACCATCATAGGTAAATGAATTACCACATATTAGCTGAACCACTACAATGACCACATTTTACTCTGTATCTGCAACAAGTTAGGAAGAATCTACTTTTAGACACTTTTTTTTTTTTTTTTTGGAAATTGAGATCATTCTCATGCAAAATCATCTGTCCCTATCTTTAATAATAGTTGCACAAAGCTGAGGGTGAATGAAATACAGATAATATTATTACTACAGGTGATCATGCATATATACTTCTCTAAGCAGAACATCAATAAGCATGTACAGTTAATGCTATATACACTTATGCTAGCATTTAGTATGTATTTGATGAAGGATAAACCTATGACAAAGGATTCCCTTCAACACAGGTAGCAGAAATGAATTTATTTTTCCACCACTAGGCATGCTGAAATTGATAGACAAAAGACATATACACAAAGAAAGAAAAAGTAACATTTCTTTTTTTCTTTCATCAACCAGATGCAATCAATCAGGCATTGGAGAAGGAATGAAAAAAATAAATCTATGTCATACAACCTAGCATATTAATGCAAAATTGCAGCTGAACACAGTTCTCAACTTTCAAGAGGCAAAAATCTTACCTTTTTAACTGTCACACCAGCCTTTGGAGTTTGCTTTGTTGACAGATTGTACCCAATCATCTGTTTAGCAAGCTGTTCAACAATCTTAGGGCTACAAACAAAGGAAAAAAGTTAGTTTATTGAAAGATATTAAAAGAAACAGTCACATAGCTATTGTAAACAGCTTAAATATTACAACAGAAGCAACTTATTTATGCTTTTTCAATTTTAAAGACTTACTCTTTAGTTAGATGAACTCCTCCTTTCAATCCACTGTTGAAAATACCTTTTCCTCTCCCTCCAGCCAGAATCTGTGCCTTTAGAACAATTTCCTTTGCCTCTGTAAAAGAAAAACACATTGCTGTTCTATCATGTGTCATTTATAGAGCTTTTTAGTGTAAGTTTAAAAAGCATTTCCAGGTTAGACTCTTTAAAAACAATGAGAAGTTGTTCATAACTAGTGAGCAATAAAACAAGAGTCAATTCAGCATTTTTATAAAGCAACCTTGCAAAAAAGAATTGTTCAAGGAAGTTAAAGGATAAATATACACTACTTATTAGCTGGATAAATATGTCATTATTTAGATCAAAACCATGCTATTAATGCTACGTGGCCTCCACAGCCAACCATATAACCAGCATACAGTTTGACAGCTTACACTCTGGCATGGTTTTTAAAACACGAATCAGATCATATTTTGCCTTGAATGCGCAACAAATAAATGCTCATCAAGGAAGATAAATTCCATTCCTTGCTCTGAACACATGTAAGCAAAGCTATGGATGTGGTCCTAAAAGAAGAAATCCCCATCTCCAAAGGGCAGGTAAGTGTAGAGCAAGGGCAGTAGCTGTGAAAACATGTTCATCTGTTTGTGAGGCATCACTTAAATCTCTGGCAATGTGAGTCTAACAGTATCTTAGTAACAAGAAAGTGCAGCAAGACACAGTGAGAAAAGTAATTGCACCAAGACCTACGTTCCAAACAGAAGCAATCCTGACATCCTTACAGAGTAAAACGGGGGGGAAAAGGGGAAAAGAAAAACCGAACAAAAACATCACTCATGATTTCTGCAGCTCCATGGACCAGAGCAGCTTCTTGAACCATAAAGACCTGCCAGGTGCCTGTAAGATGTTTATTAATACTGAATACTCTCACTTTGCAAATTTATCATAATACTGCCAGGTATTTTGCAAAGTCTGAGATCCTAATATTAACATATCATTAAGCGGTGCCTAGAAAAGGCTAACGTTGTTATCCTTTTCTGAAGTCTGTGGAAATCTCCGATTTCAGTGATGTTTGGATTAGGTCACACCTTGAATCAAAATATTCTGTGCAAGTATGCAAGAAAGCATGAAAACAGTTAAATTGACAAATCTACTGTTTAAGTGGCACGGAGGATACGGACACTTTCATTCAAACAAACACAGGCTTTCTACGCTTGCGTTACATAAAAATATTTTACAGACGATTAAACATAAGTTTGGAGGTGTGGCAATTTTTGGTGCAGACCAGCTCTGACACAGCATCATTTCAAAGTTCCAGTATAATAAATTTCAGCAACTAGAAAAAAAGTTGGATCTTAGGATAGAATAAAAATTATGACGTAAATATTCTATTTCCTGTATTAAGACAGAAATGCATTTTTAACACAGCTGTTGGAGGTACTGTACTAAAAGATGCCTGATTTCCAAGCTTCTCAAGGCAAAATCCCTCCACATGTTTATCCATTCAGTAACATTTGACATATATCATTCTGAACCTTAAAAGCATTCTCCTTGAAAATACTTCATGCATTCCAATATATTCATGTTCTGGGCTCCCTATTACTCATGCCACTGCAAGGCAGATAACAAGGAAATTTAAATGCAACAAAAAGTTTTATATCAAGTGTTTCCTAAGCACACGAATTATTAAGATGAATTAAAACTATAAATCACTTTCCAACCTGCAGAAGCAAACTCTAAAATCACAATAGCTGCTGTGATAAAGAATCTAATATAGTATTGTTAATAGATGCTGGAAGCATTTAATTAGATTGGTTTTAGGCACCAACCATCCCGACAACATGAGTTTTAATTGATACCACGTCTCACTGACAATCGTGTGAGTGATCATTACCCTCACTCCTAACCAGCATGCTACATGAGTGCTGATTATCTTCATTTGGCTACAAAAACGAAGTCAGAGAAAGGAATTAACGTGTACATTTTTATAAACCACTAGAGGACTATGAAGGCAATAAAATAACTTCAGAAAAACAACTATCAAAAACATAAACAAACACACTAGAAAGTAAGCATAACCATGTAAAGATTAGACCTGAAGAACTAATCAATATAGCAGCTCAGCAGAACACAGTACAGCAGGTTCTTCTTGCCCTGGGGGAAACCAACAGGAAGCAATTTAATTCAATAGTTATTTGCCCAAGCTCTGTAAAATGAAGTAAACCAGCCAGATCTTATTTTACAGTAACTAGGGTTGATCATTCAGTACTTACCAAATTGATTCACTACTTAATGTCACCATTTTATTTAAAGAGCCAATTTCTAGAAATGCTCACACAAAGTTTTTATGCTATCTCCTGCCTGAATTCCCAAATTATGTTATGAAAGACTACCCCAGAACAAAAATGTGGTTTTAGCTGGAACATATGAAGTAATTCACCATCACTTGTAGGCTGTAATATAAATAAATAAATAAATAAAATCTAAAAAGCAGTATGCAAAGTCAATATTAAACCCATTAAAAACAAAAAGTTGTAATTAATTTCCATTAGCACCGGTCCAAACTGCTGTAGTAACACTGGAAAAATGTTTAAGCAGGGCTGTGTAGTTATAAATACCGGATTTGAAGAGAACCTAGCACAAGCAATATGTCTTTACACCACCATAAAGTACAGTGCAACATTTTCAACAGCACTGCATTTGGTAATCAAGGCGGCTTCAATGAACTTCTGTTTATGTCCAGTGATAGACAAGCCTTTGTGTAAATTAAAAAAAAAAACAAACAACCAAACAACAAAAAACAAAAAACCCAACAACAACAGGGAAAAAAAAAAAAAMAAAACAAATAACAAAACAGACTGCTTCTTAAGTGTGCATGGGTCACAGATTTAAAATTTTCTTTATCGTTCAAAACAATACAAAAAAAGACTGCTTTTGAGTGTCACTAATTTAGCAGCAAATAGCCGCAAACTGCTCCATGCAGATTAATGACACATTTCTGGTAACAGCATGTGTTCTTAACTAATTATAACTTGAATACTTTAATATCTCAGACGTAACAGTTTATTCACTGGATCTTATATTTGTCTTTTTTACATTAATCTACAGAAAAAGAGAGCCATGAGCATTTCCAGAGAGTCCTTTAAAAAAATGGAGCAAAATACAGCTTGTCCCTAAGTCAGATGCCAATAAATAAGACCTTTACTCCTCAGAAAAGTCCTCAGAGTTTAAAATTTCACAACTGTAGTTGGGTCTAACCACATTTCTAAAAAAAAATTAAATCTAACCACATAGGAAAAAAGCCTTAAGTACTTTTCTTTTAAATAAATTCAGATGTTTCAGCAGAACAGAATCTAACACTCCGAGGGACAAGCATCCTCTACATTGCATTCAACAATACATCTCCTTCCCTTCAGCCAGCGCTGTGAATACAAATGGCAGTGATACTCCTTGCAATTGTAATAGGCTCAGTTCTATAATGAAAGCCTATTTAAAATCAATAAAATCAGTCCTGCTTTTGGGAGCTATGATTACTCTGGTCCACTGGTACTGCTTGCAGCAAAAATGAACAGCTTGTTCTCAGCCCACTGCTGTGTATATTTAAATACCGAATTCTTGATCATGAAACAATATACTGAGAACCACAGTTCTGCTAGTTATATGGTATGCTAATTTATTACCTGTGAACAACTTTCCATTATTATTGATACGACTGTATGATTGCAAATTAGGCGTATAAACAATTACATTAAAATGTGCTGTAGCTTATCAAAAACAAACTACTGTAAAGAACAGACAATGTAAGACTGCATGCTAACAGGCCTCACTCTTGCCTGTTTATGAACAAAAGATTTTCTATCCGAGAGTACTCAGGACTACTTTGGCAAGGCATCCTACACTACAGAATTAGAGCACGGGACTAAAGGGAGGAGGTCTCTCACGAAATCCTAATCACATTTCTGTCTCACCATGCGACTTTCAGCAGTTCGGCTTCTCTATCTGCAGGGGCTCTGTGAAAATTAATTAGTGTTTGCACCTCTTTTAAAAATGCAGAACCTGATTCAGTATTACATAGTGTATTTTTACCCGTGTTAGGCAACTGATCACAGGAGAAGGGCTGACTCCAAACCCCGGCTGCAGCTGCAGCAAAGCATCACTGGCAAATGCACTGATCTCTCTTGTAATGAGCTTAGTACATGTTGCAAAATAGATGGAAGCAACTCAGTATCATGGGAGCAGTGCAATGAAGACAAATTGAGGACATGCCAAATCAACGTCTTACAGAAGCATTGTCTCCTTATTGACCCAAACATGAGCATAAACACTGAGTTTATAAACACACGAGAGCCGTTTCCACAAAGGCAGCAGGCGTTAATGAGACTCCTCCGTCCTTCAGTATGCACAGGAGGACCCCAGCCCAGTGTGGTTTAGGCAGATATTAATTAACTTCCAGAACTTTGCTAGTCACCCTTCTTTGCCTAAAGTCATTAAGCTGTGCTTGATGAGCAGAACTCTTCAAGCACATCCCCCTTCCCAAAGTCCTGAAAGAGCTAGATGGGGTACATGAATCTGCAACCAGCTCCAAACTCTCCATCTCTACAAAGAGGCAGAGACCAATCTAATGATGTATTTACCTGGTAAGACTTCTCTGAGTTTCCCTTCCCAAAGCGAGGTTTTTCCCCCACTCTGCTTTATAATTTAGCTTTCGTAACATGGAAGTTGAGGAAAACGAGGCAGATATTATAGACATTTTCTGACAGCAATTATATTTCATTTTGGATAGCACAAGAACTATAAAGATATCAACAAAACCCAGAACGCCTACATGCCGTTCCTACTCCAGTTTCCTCATCAGTATTGATGCAAAACCRCAAATGCTCAAGCATCCTGTAAGGGTTCTAGATAACCTCTCCCAAACTGCCTATCTGCAGCTCAGAGCTTGTCTTCCAAAACATGAGGTTCCCCTTACAAGCCCTGAAAGGGTCAAGTCTGCGTTGGTTTGGGTTTTTCTTTAGCTACCTCCAGCTGATCCAACAGGAAACCTCCTTTTTGGGGTCTCATCTGTCCTGTTCTATTGTTTCTTGCTTCTTTCTTGTTTTAATGCTACCACTACCACCTGAGTTTCTAGCTTCCCTTTGGGAAAGACTGGCTATAATTAATTTTCCAAATTTCAGCCATCCTGTTATACTGCTCAGGCAAGATCCTGTCAGGTGCTTATTACTTTTCAACAATACTCCTGTCCAGAGACGCTCTGGTATACTTACTTCAGCACAAGAAAGCAGGGAGAAGAAGAAAAGCTATAAGGAAGATCATAATAAACATAATACAATAATAAAAAATGGTAATAAAGTCTAATGCACAAATTGAACACTGAATCTTAAAAGTTGCTGTAATAACTTTTCACATTTGGGTCTCTTTACATAAACTTGCTCTGAAATCTGAGACAGCTTTTCCCAAGGAGCAGGTATTGCTACCACTTCCACTGCTCCCCATCTTCTGAGTACTCTGGGGATGCAGCGCCTGAGACAGCTCCCACACTCTGCCAAGTAAGCAGATTGAGATGGGAAAAAGAAGCTGTCCACAGGAAGATACCTCCCACATCTACAAAACTATTGGTGTGCTTAAAGGTCTTTAGAATGAAGTTAAACAATTCCCCCCCCCCCCCTTTAATTTTAATTTAAACTCCCTTCCTCTGTTATTTTCATTCTTCTGGTCTGTAACACCAAGAAGAATTATGTTCTTACATGCCTAGTTTCTACAACCTTTGGTTTTCAGACTAGTTTAGAATTAAAGTTAAATAAATCATCCTTTTTATAACTCCATACTTTTGAATATATTGTATATTTATTGCTAGATTATAAGCCTCATTAAAATCTATAATGATAAATTAGTCAGTCTCTTGATTCTGTCACTACTGTTATTAATTGCTTTCATAACCATTACTACACACTTCACCGGTGATAAAAATTTTAAAGCTAGATAAAGTCAGCTAAGCTAAAGCTCACTCTTAATATTGCACTCTTAAACCTTCTCAGAGTAAAAGTAATCAAGTATTCACACGTCCTACATTTAAGTTAAGCCTGATAAATTACTTATACAGCAAACGGACCCTCACTAGATCCAGCAGCACCACTATAATGCACGGAAAAATATGCACATTAAGGCAGGGATCCAAAAAAGTAGTTCTCACATTAAAATTGTTCATTGTATGCGCTTGTTTAAAACTCCACGGGATATCTTATTTCTGATATTTTCCAGCCTTTAACAGTTTCGCTTTTCAACCTAAGTTCTCATTATTTTTTACGTATATTTTCTCTGTAATAGACACAAGGTTTAGAAAAACTATTATTTGTCACATTTGCTTACAAACTCAAGAGGAGACATGGTTTGAAAACTCAATCAGGCGGGGAACGAGTTCTTCATTTGGTGGAAGAGCACTGAAGTCTACTGAAAAGTCAGCAAAAGCTTTTTCTGCCAGCTCTCAGTCAATATCCGTTCTATGGGTAAAACAGAGAAGGCCACTTTCTGTAACCTGCAGTGTCAACCTGGCATCCTGCACCATGTTGCATAGTAAATACTGAACAAAATGGAAAAACTCATGCAAACTGATACAGTGTTCTTCCGTCATTATACCCACCAGTTTCATTCTTGCAACTTTTAGACTTCATAATATTCTTTATAATATGTCCAATCTGTCTCCTCTTCTGATGATTTCACTTTAAGAGACTGCAAAAGCAAGCAAAGAATATTTTTCCTTGTGTATTAGTTGTGATCCCTTTTACCTGACACCACCATGGAAGCTTCTCAGGATAATCTATTATGCACTGAGAAATTTGGGCATGCAAAATCATGTGGTTCAGTAGACTTGGAATGTACCTGTTTACCTTATAAAAATAAAATACATAGATACATCACAAGACTTGCTTTCTAAAATCACTGTCATTTAAAAATTTGATATTTTACCAGATTTTTAGCAAGTCATTTCTCTCCACCCTTCCCTTTTCCCTAAACTACAAAAAAAAAAAGCTATAGTGAAATGAATATACTGTCAGTTTTCTTTGCACCTTTACCTTTTAAAGCTTAGGGGGAATTTCAAGTTTTCCTTGCCAAAATATCCTGCAAACTTTTTTTTTTTTTTTTTTTTAAAAACATATTTTAAAGTTAGCAGACTCAGGCAGTTCAACTGTGTCCTAAATTCTTGATTGAATACCATAACACCATTTGTTTTAATGCAATTCAGAGAACAGGTTTTATGCAATATGTAGTGTTGAAGTCAAGCAGTCATTAAGAACAAACACTGTTCTCGCCCCTAGCTGCAACAATACACACACCTGTTTTCCTGGAACGCTTTCAAAATTTCATTCTTTGTGATTATGTGTAAGGCACAAAAGACAAATAGTCTTCTCAGACTGATTCTAATTCTTTTATCCATTATTGAACTGCAGAGATGATTTTGAAAAAATTGTACATAGTGTAGAAAATATACAAACTGGGGAACATACATTAGTTTTTTCATAATTCACTTTTAAGCATAAAAGAGTTGTTGTAGTAGAAGATATTTTCAAACATGGAGCACAAAATACTAAACCTAAGCAAGAAACCAGGGAATTCACATGGTAAAAAAGCAAGTAAATACGCAGAGAGTAAAGACAACTGCAACGTTACCACCATTACTTACGAAGTGTTAACAAATTCATAATGTAATATATGTGGCAGGTGAACCCCGTTCAAGTACAGACTTGATAATTAGTCCTTTGCCAAGCACAGTCTTTACATACAGGCCTGCTATGCCCGGCAAGATCCTTAAAAAATAAGCATTAAAACGGAGGGCAAAGCTAAAAGAAATCTGGAGCACATCACACAGTGGCGGCTGGGCACACAATCAACAGCCTTCAAAAGCACGAGAAACAGGCCACGTGCTAAAAAAAGGGAGGCATCTGAAGGTGGAGCAGCTTTAGATCCAATTTCTGCAAATTTGCCAATACTAGGGCAGGACTAAGTCCCTTCAAAGGGTTTCATCATCTCTTACTGCCTTGTAAATACCAGGACAAACTGACCTGATAGCTTAACATGTGCATGCACTGCCCAGCCTCAGGGGACCTCCCTGCTTCCACCATACTCGACATCATGTCAGCAGTGGTCATTTCTCCTGTTTACGATAACTTACAGTGACACAATACTGATGCTTTCATCAAACAGGTATACCTGCTTAATTCTAAGCACACACTAATGCCAGCTTGGCATTTGAGTGCATGCATAAATATTTCCTTTAGTGGGGCTTTGACGTGTTTCATGAACAATTTCTTAATGAAGCTCCAAACCTAAAGCTCTTCTACAGTTTGAATTTTTACCCAAAGCGATGAAAATACTGAACAGCTTTTAGCTGAAAATTTACATTTTCAGCAAAATTAACATTTCCCTTCCAGAGACAGTTATCATTAAACAATTTTGCTCTACCTTATTATTCCTTAGTTTTTGTTTCATTGTGTAGCGCTGCACGTATTAGATACCACACATTTTGCTGTTCAGACCGTAACTAAATCAAACCGCACCAAAACTAGAAGCATGCAAAAGAATAGCAAATCTGGCAGTATTTTGATCTGAATCARGCCCAGTAGTATCAAAAAGTCCTCCAGTAGTCTGATTCATTATCCAGCTTATGTGGTGGAATTAAGTACAAAGTTTTCACTGTATTGCTGAAATAATGTATTGAGTCTCTGAAGAAAATCATGCTAGACTGGTCATTATCTGGGAAACATCTGGATGGGAAAATGATCATATACAAGAATTTATGTCTGCCTCAGTAGTGCTAAAGACGGAAAGTTGGAAAGCATTACTTTGGAGCTGCTATTCTACATATGCCCTTGATTCCTGGCCCTGATTTTAAAGCAAGAGTAAAAAATGACACTGATTTGCTACCCCCTGCAAAAAACAAAACAAAACAAAAAACCAACAAAAACAAAACCCCAAAACCAACCAAAACCCCCAACTCTGCCCCCCCCCCAAAAAAAAAAAAAAACACAACCAAAAAAAACCAATGACCACCAACAAAAAACCCCACCACAACCTTACCTTCTGCACATTGAAAAGAACTACTTACGGATAGGAATTACATACTTTAAAAGAGGACATTTTTGAGACCACAGTATTTACCACTCAAATGTAGTCTCATTTACTGAGATATTTTCTATTTGAAGAGTAAAAGAATATCGAATTCCACAATGAAAATAAACATTATCTCATTTTAAAGAAATAATCTTCTTCCAGCATGGCTTCTAACAGACATCTGATAGCAGGTGTAAAATCCAGATGGAGAAGAAAAATCTAGTAACAGAGATGCTTGCACAAGGCTATGTGACATTTAAGTTCTTTTGCAGATATAAGTGGGACTTAAGTGACGAACAGGTATGGCTCTGGCCATCTGGAGTAGCAATGTATTTCACCCAGAGTGAAAAGAAAAACCAAGAAGAAGAAAACTATCTGAATTGGTTCTGATGTTTCATTCCTGTCAAGTGGAGGTTAACTAATTGGAGACTTCTGGGCAAAAGCTCATTCATTTCCAGAGCTCCAGAACTAGAAAACAAGAGTTATCCAAGTTTGAAACAGACACAGAAAGCTCACCACAAAAAGGCTTAAAGATGACAAGAGACAATGGAATACAAAAATAAATGGAGAAATATCTATTTAAAACATAGAAACACTACAACCAGAATAATAAGCATATTTATTCCTGGATATAATTTCCTGCACAGTTTGCTTAAAATCTTTCTAAGGATTACTGATGTTATTTTCATGGTATCTAGCTTTTCATTTCGTAAAAAACCCCTACTGCATTAAGCAGTACAATAAGAAATATTTTAGTCCCCTGGCAACTGGTAAATATTAACTACTGTAGGCAGATGAAGTTTCATCTGTGGTAAGCACAACCGGTTATAACTTAACGTCAGATAATACCAGTAATAAACTAAGCACAACTAGCAAGGGAGAGGATGTACTATCATCCTCCTCTGATTTTTGTTTACTCATCACGTCTGTGAAATAGAAGCAATTGCCAAAATAATCTAATATTGGAAAAAGGTTAAGAGGAGACCCATTATAAGAACCTGTGAATATTTCATTCAATATTTCAGACTTAATTATTCTATAAAAAGGACATCTCACTGATCAATGATACACCGGTGAATTTTGATTCAAAGCCAAAAAAATTGTTTAGAAGATCAAGTGTCAAATCTTTATCACATGAACGACGTTCTTTTTACAGCTTTATAAAGTTAACCAACCTACACAGTTCCTTCACATGCATGCAGCACGCCAAGACATTCAACATAAAACCATTCAGAATGCATCCCTAACAATGCATCCCTGCCAATATGAATTAGCCTTGTAAGAAAAGTAACTTCCTTTAGATATTTTTTCTAGATTTCTTTTTTGTTCTGTGATATTTTTCTTAATACCACATCATCTGCAGACACTTTTCAAAAACACTGGAGAAAGGCAATTTAGGGAATGTTCCAGATAAGAGGGGGAAAAAAAAAAGTCCCACTGTGCTTTTCATAGCTTGGTAATTTTTACAGTCTTTCATCTTGGTGATTTCTTCTTTTTAACACCATTGTATTAAAAATCTTCAATTTTGAGTGTTTGGTGGAAGCAAGATAATGCAAACTCTACAGATTCAGCTCTGAAGACTCACTGCATATTAGAAGAGGTTAAGAGAAAAAAACCTCAAGGTTTAAATTGTCACCACTACTCATTGAACATAAGCCACAAAAGAGACACAAGCTTGCAACAACTTAGTTGGGTGGAACAAACAAGTTTCTACTTGCTTAGCATTATGAAGGAAGATGAAAGTAAAAAATGGGACAAAAGCCTTTTATCCCCTGAGATAAGACTTTAATTCATGAACCCAGAAGAAAATATTAATGATTTAGATCACACTGTAAAGCAGTTGTCAAGACACATGTTGTATCCTTGATTTTAACCAGTAGCTCGTTAGCAGAACCATTCATGACCATGCACTGTACCAATGTACGCAGCCTCTCTTCTTGTCTCGGCCTCTCTTTGCCCCTTAGTTTTCTTTGTGGATTTATAAAGAGTTGCTTGTTATTACATGCAGCTACAACATGCTCTGTATGAGGACACTGGACAAGCTGTTAGCTCTATTAACTTAATAATAGATTTCTGAGTGCGATTGCCAATTAATTTCATTTTCCTCATTCCATGAGAAGCCGAAATTACAGAGCACCATATGGTGTTTCATAAATAACAATTAAAAGTTATTTTCTAATCTTCAGGCACTAAAAAAACCCCATAAAAATACATATGGTTGCAATGACATGAAGGCAATTAAGCTTTGGAATGTCTGCAATTGTCCAGGAAGCTCCAAACACTTCCTCAGCCTTTTCCCCATTCACACATTTCTCGTCCATGCTAGCCCCTGGATGTTACAATTAATCACAGTGTATGCCTCAAAGATCATAATTAAGATCTTTCTTCTGAAACTGGAACTTCATAACGACAGCTTGTATGAAGATCTGTGTAGCACAATTTGTGTTGATTCTGACACTCTTCACTTTCACCTACTGCATGGATTTGCTAACAGTTTTGTTTCTCCCCAGCCATTAAGTATCTGCAGAGCTCTAAGTCAAACTGATGGGCAGAGGCATTTTATCGTCTGGCACGAGAATCCAGACACGCAGAGCACGTACTGGCCTTGGGTACCTGGAAAGCGATATTCACCTCTAGTACAGTCAGACGTCAACACATTCACTCATAATATAAATGATTATCATCTGCACATCTCCTGGGGATAATATTAACAAGAGCTTTTGCTAAACAAAAAGCATTAGGAAGAAAATATATTATAAACTTAGGCACCAACGGACTATTTTAAAGTCATGGGGACTGTATCCCTTTCAAAATATACCTATCTTTAAATCTGTAGAATTCTTGCATTCAAAAATACTGTATACTACGGTCTCTGTCAATTCTCAAGAGTGTGATTTTGTCAAATTCATCTTTTGTGGGAAGACATTTTGAGGCTATATTGAAGATAAGCCAAAGAGATGAAAATCTAACATCCTTTCAAATTCATATTCACAGAAATATTTTTTTCCCTCTAACATCTATGTACTACTTCTATATACACACATATATGCAGATCTACCAGCATAAAGATTTCATTAATCTAAAAACTTAAAATGGAATATGCATGCTTTAAATTACAGAATATAAAAATTACAGTGAGTGAAGGGACAAAAGAGGGGGGAAAACTGCTCTCTCTTGTGTTTTTTTTTTAATTAAAAAAGAGCTCAATTTTACTGCTGTTTGCATAAATAAATACAGAAATATTCAATTAGTGTCAGGCCTGTAACCTCAGTTAGTGATAATATAACCTAAAAGCTTAGCAAGCAGGGTACATACCCAAGGACTTCACAGGTCTGACTATTAAGGTACATATTACAAAATAATATATATATGTACACACACACACATATATATACACACACCTTATAAATTTAGCTATTAAAAGAGAACAGAATGCTCAACAACATTGTTTCCCAGTGTAACGATCTTTTCCCAAATTCTACACTTCCACAACATATTACAAGTAAGTAGGTCTAACATATCTCATCAACTTGCAGCAAGCCAAACACAGACATAGTTACTCCTATATCTTACTGCTCAGTCATAAAGGAACAATGTCAAATCCATACAGACGTCTAGACAGTATGTCACAGTGTAAGAAATGGTGCGTTCCTTTTGGAAAAAGCTTCCCTGTTATTGAGTGGTATGTGGATCTTCCTGTTACTATGAACACCTGAAATTCTGTATTAAAGTCAATCTGGTTTAAATCACCAATCTTGTAGGCACATTGTTGGAGATACAAGAAAGTGAGCCCTGGCACTGGAATCTTTCTTCCTGGAAAGAGATAGATAGATAGATAGATAGATAGATAGATATCAGTCGGTGCAATAAAAGCGTACATCTGCATTAGGGGGTGAGTCAACTCAGGCAGTCCACTACTTGCATTTTCTTTCCTTGGTATTCCATTGGGCATCTCATCCTGGCATTTGCTTTAGATTTTCAAGAACTTGCAGCATGGTCTACATGATTCAGTCTAAGTTAGGACGTGACACACGATAGCAGAAAATATTTGGCAGCAACCTGGGTGCAAAACAGCTCTCCACAGATGCTTCCTCTAAGAAAAGAGCTATAACCATTTAGCGGGATACACTACCTCAAAGATAGTTGTAACCATTTGTCCATTTTGCCTTTCCGAATTGCTTTTAAAAGTTCTCTGGGTATTTAAACTAAAACACCATATTTTGCTAGAGAAAATAGATGAAGTCTGAAAGAAGACAATTTTCTAAGTAACCCCACATAAGTGCACATTTTCATCAATTAACAGGGGATAGATTTAAGTATTTCCTGAAGATCTTTTCTTAAGAGGCCTGTAACTAATTAGCTGATTAAGGCTATACAAAGAAACAACGGTGTTTCATATTTTGAGTTTTACCTATCCAATAAAACCATGGGAAAGTGTGCATCCTACAAGGTAATTTTAAAACTTGAATTTATGACCTGATTCACCCTGGATATACACCTTTGCACTTTTCTCGTGAGAGTTGTACTGTAATGAGTTATCTGGCTGGGGATAGAGGGAAAAGAATTCAAATCCTGTGTTGTCTGCTTACAGCGCAAAGCCAGAATCAGTAACACTCTTTTTGGTTGTTAATACAGTCCCAAGCATAAAAGAATAATACAATCCCAGTGGTTGACTTAAAAACCCCAAATGTTAACTAAAAGGAGGATAAAGGTTACTCTTTGTATATTAGACATTATAAACCTCATCAATGTTTTAACTCCCAATACTGAAAACAGCATTTTACCTGCTAAATTACTGACAAAACACTGCTACTAAAATTGTATGTCTTGGTGTAGAGTCTTTTATCCCAAAGTGACATTTCTAAGAGCAATCATTTATTTCATTTAAATTAAGGATATAAAAGTAATTATCAAGCATACTCATCATTTTCCAATTTTTTCCCCCAAGAAACGTTGTCTCTAGCATGTGTCCTAAACAAATCCACATGAATTTAAACCCTTCCTTATTTTCTTTTTTGGCACTTTCTTTTTTAACACAATCTATTTTTTTCTCCTTTGTATATACAAATTCTTATTGTTTCACAAGGGAAGACTGTTTTTCAAATTCGTCACAAAACGTAGCTGTTTTGACATCAATAGATTTTTCTTCAAAGTAAATCGGATGCACAGCCTCTGGACTAGAGTTTTAAAGCCAAACATACTGGATACATGAGAAATGAAATCAGATAACATACACAATAATTTTCTTTTACTTTATTACCACTGATCTGAAACTGAACATCTACAATCATGTCTTTTCTTTCAATTGACTAACACCAAACTGCTTTTCTGACATTACCTCAGCTGACTTTTGCAGAACCAAGTCTGCATTTGCTAAAGGAATTTTTAAGCAGCGACAACTAAATTGAGGTTAGGTCCTACTCACTTGCAGCCTGCAGCAAAGTTGAAATATCAACAATTTCCTGGGTTTTCAGCATAGGGAACATTATTAGAAGGCAAACAGATTTAAACAAAACCCTGGTATGTCACAGAACAATGACCTGTGTAAAATGAAATGCTCCACCCTTCAAGGCAGCCTGTATGGTATCCCAAGAGGCCAAACCAGAAGACAGAACAAAGCATAAAGGTCCACTATCCCCAGGGCAAAGCACTGTCAATGTGCTTGTAACCTAGGAAAACTGCAGAGGGACAAGGGACCTGGCAGCAAGAGAAGAATAACAGTGATGAACCTGAACCATCTTGCAAAATAAAGTAATTTCCCCTAGGAGTGGGTTGTTTCATAGCTCTGTACAGTGCAGCTCTAGAGAAAAGCTTCAGCCAGCAGTGCAGAAAAGGTGTTGATAGAGAGAACAAGACATCTGAGGCTCTGACCTTGGCCACCCATATTAGTCATGTGTGCTCCATGCAATAAACTTTTCATAAAGCTCTCAACTGTCCTAGCCTAATGAAAGAAGAAACAGGACAACAAATAAAATCTAAAATTAAGAGTGGATTACTTTCAGCAGAGAGCTACGGTGAACTTCTGCTCTCCTGTCCAAGAAGTGAATGAAGTGATGAAGTGTGATGAAATACCACAATGCCACTTCCGTGACATCGCAGACAGCGGGTAGAGTTGGCAGTTTTCTGTCGACCCCTCCCAGGAACTACCCTGTTACACAATCAATTAAGCAAACAGACAAAGAAAGAAAAAACTTGCAAATGAGCAGAGTTAGAAAATCAGGCACATTTCATTACTATCATCATCATTTTTCTATGTGGCTTCTTATCACTCACCTGATTCAGAACACTATTTGTCATCAGAAGTTAAGATTTAACTCCACAATAAACAAGCTACAAGTAGTTTGAACTGGCTCAAAATCTACATAGATCAAACACACAGCCAGATTTTTATTGCTCATGTAATATTGACATCAACCTTGCAACACTATTACATAGGCACCCAAATTTAAGGTCTAAAATCAGTGGATTTGCTTTCAAAGCTTTCATTAGACACACTTGACTTGAAGGAGGTGGTCTTGGAGCTTCTCAGTGCTTGAGGAAGTCTTGATCAAAAATCACAGGCCTAAACTTTATAAATCACTAGTCATTTGTGACAATCATTTGGAAGCGTTTTCTAAAGGTTCTGTTCTTCAAATGCTACAGTGCAGAGTACCCTTCCCTGAAAACACTAGACTCTCCAAAATATCCCACAGCTGCCAGCTACAATTGCTGTTTTTGAAACTTGAGACCATCTGTATTTGAAATGAACATTCTGTAGATAGTTATTTGCATCTCTACCACGCCAAGACACGCCGAAATACAGAATCCCAAATGTAAATGCATTCTGCCTGCATGGGTAAAGACCCAAACATACTGATACAAAACATACATACAAAAATATTTTCCTGAAAAGATGCACCTCGAGTCAGAAGCAACCTATTTATTTCTTATACCTATAGTACCCATTGAATTAACAATTAGTATGGTTACAAAAGAGATGCCTACGCAATAATTCTCTCCAAAAAGTGGAAATACACTAAAGTCAAACACTTTTGTAATTATTTTCAACTTTTTACATTGATGCAGAAGATAATGAATATACTTCGTAAAAGGTCTTCCAAGTTCTTTTTCAGGTTGGGGTGGTTTTTTGTTTGTGTGTTTTAAAGAAAATTTTCACACTCCTCCCTTCTTTTTTTTCCTGCTGACACTTTAATCTCCTCCTCTTGTAAATATGAGCCTATAAGAATAAATCACATTCTATTTATTAAACGTAAAAATATGACTCAATATAAAGCAGAAAAGCCAATCTCCATAAAGTTTCCCTCCACAGTGATTGAAATTAGTTTTTATATGAAGATTCAAATATGTATCCTGCAAGGCACTTAAGCAAGAATAAAAGTACTCTAACTGTCCATGGGACTGAATATTTTTCCTCTTGCATTACATAACATGCTTAAAAAAACCCGATAGCTTTGGCCAGTTCTAGAGAAGTAAAATCAATGACAATTCTTTAAAATATAAGCATTCTGCAGTGAGGAACCTGACACATCTGAGAACTCTGTTGCCTATATGAGCACCAAAGAACTCCACGAAATTAATATAAATCAGTATTTTTTTTTTTGCTTTTATATGCAGGTCACTTTTACTCCCAGCATCGTTGACTCAGCAGGGGAAAAAAAAAAAATACCCTTGATTCTTCTGTAAATGTATTCTGCTTGGAAAAGTGCCTGTATGAAGCACACCAGGGAACAGGAGTGCAAGCAGCCCATATCACCTTGCCCTTTGTTTAGATTGTCAGTTTTTCCTTTTGATCTTTCTTTGCAGTTGAAGAACCAAAAAATTTATTTTCCCAGTTGAACTAAAGTAGAAAAAGGACAATGTTTTATTTAAGATCCTTCACTCCCGCACATAAGCCTATTTCTTTCTTTATATACAAAAGAAACTGTCTTTTTGTTCTTGTAAAAAAATATTTTCAAGTGGGGAACGCTCTCAATATACTGACTGTGGTTTCATAACAAAGAAGGGGGGGGATGTGTTTAAAAATCCCAAATACTGGCCTCCTGCAGAGCAGCACACACACATCACAAACCTTCTGGAGTTACAGAAACTGAGCTTCAGGGAAGCAGCAGTCATACTTGCTAGGTGTTTGCGTAAACCTATGCTACTAGCAATGTTACACTCAAAACATTGTTTATGGGCAAAGAGAAAGCACAGCTTACATATTTAGATACGTATAAAGCCAAGAATATATTGTAAATATAACCATAATCTTAACAATCTAATAAAAAAAAAGAATTTTATTCCAGATTTACTTATTATAGAACAAGAAAGAATACCTGTATGTAAAAAGTTTCAATAATAATGCCATTAAAATTGCCAGACAACTATTTTCTGATTTCTACCCCTTTTCCTGGTGTTATGTTCATCCTTCCACTGCTCTTCTGGGTCCTAAGGTTGACAGTTTCATTCTGGTCTAGGGCTGTTAGAGCAGGTCATCACCATCTGGAGTCCTTTGTTGGGAGGAATACGATTTTCATTTTGATGGTTTCTTCTTCCTCACGCTAGGATCCACACACTTTTAAAATTTGCTCTTCTTTTCACTGGTCCRCAGTCATCTGAATTTACTATATACAGTGCCTTTTGCAGATATTAGATACCAGTTCTTTGTTCTCCTTGTTAATGCTAGAACTGTTTTATCCTGCTTGTGGTCTGCATTTCTTTAACTGACCATCGGTGAGTTATTTATTGCTGTGGGATCTCCAGCATCAAGCCTGTGCTCTGTCTCTCATCACCCCATACCTGTATGCTACACCCCACCTTATGTCTCCACTTCTCAAAGCACCTTATTATACCAGGTCTGTATTTCTCTATACTGCATCATTACATTAGTTGTAAAACCACAGTAGCATCATACAAAGATAAAACAAAAGTAAACCAAATTAGCCACAGATACCTGGTCAATTAGAAAAAATGCTGTTACAGCTAAACCAAGTAAATCAAAGTTGGAAGCAGGTCAAGAAAAGTGACAGAGGAAGTCTGACAAGCCTCAATCCTGAGGCTCTGCAAACTGTGCAAAGCTTATGGCCTGTTGCTAGCAATAGCAGTACCATATTACAGGGCTACACGGTCACAGTGAGAGGCACTAAACAGTAGAAAAGCTCCTGATTTTTCTCAGTGTTACACAGTACTAATAAAAAGTAAGTAAAACCAACAGAACAGCTATGCAAATCTCAGATGCTATGAGATTTGCCCCTGTCTCACTGAAGAATATCTGAAGATATAGCACCTTTTAAGAGCAATCTTGAGTCACCAGAGAAAGCCATGACTTCTAGAACAAAATAAATTATATCCCATTTCATGCTTTCACATAATTCTCAAAGATAAACTTTGTAACTTAAAAGTTTTGAAGTTTCCCCATGCTCACCATGCAGTAAGCCCCTTAGACATCTTTCATCAGGTGATAATGCCATCTATCATCTTATTTAAATATAATAGTTAATCATTGAATGAGAAATATTGTGTGCTCTAGTAGGCTAATTATTATTAAATACACATTTTAACCCATTGTGTGAACAAAACTATTAAATTTAATAATAAATTTCTTCGATTGTGGTCACAACTTGCATTTCAGAATAAAGTGTTGATGCTGGCAGAAAACAAAAAAGTTCCTTAACACCTACAGGTATTATTGGTACTCGTGGACTCCAAATTTCCTGTGTTATCTGCATAAATTCTTATTAAGTCCTTGAAGAAAGCTGAGCTTACAAACTGCTGAGCTGCTCTTGAACATCACAGGAAAGCTGAGGACACACACCCTCACAAACGCCCACTTAGAAGCACAAGAACCTCCTGCCCATTGCAGGCTTTCCAGTGCTTCCCTTGACTGCTCCATTCTTTCTAATCTCTCTTTTTCTGTGAACTTGGAAAGGCTTACACAGCTTCGCCCAAACATTTCATTTGAACCAATTCAGCATTTGATTTGTCACACTGGATTTTATTCAGAACAGTTTGCTAGACAGCATACCAAATTCTGTGTAATTATGACCGAACAGTGTGTAGTGAGGCCAACCACTGCTAAGTTTAAATCCAAGGAATACAAAGTGTGATTCTCCTTAAGATACACAATTACCTTTTTAGAACTTGCAAAGAGGAGGGAAGATACATAAGACAACCAAATGGTTGCATTCTGATATGCAATAAGGCACTTTTTAGTTGGTTAAAAGATACAGAGAGCACTACATACACTTACATACACTAGGCACATGGCACAAGTCTCAGTTATTAGTAGTGCTGAACTGACTATTTAGAAGCCTACTTGCCTTCCTCATACAACAGCCTGTCCTGTGTAAACCTTTCCTAGTCCTTTGAGGGAATACAAACATCCAACTCACCAATTTTAACAGCTTAGCATTTATATCTCAAGCTCCAACCGCTACCTTAACAAGCAAAGACAGAACTATATACATTACAGTTAGACTTCATGTTTTTCAGGTTTTGTAACATTAAATTAGCCTAGAAAAATGAGTGCAAATGCAATAGAGGCGCATTAGCTTTTGGTTTGGCAGTCAGCATTTACACGGAAAGATGCATCTCAATATGATGTTGAAATCAGCAAAGCTGTTTCATTTAGGCTTACTGCAAGATGAGCTCTGCGGGGACTTTGCAGKTAGGTATTATGCTTGGAACTTGAATTCTACATATTTTAATGAAATTGCACAGTCTAAACATCGCAATGAGTAAGCAGTCGTATCAAACTGGAATTTGCAGCTTTTTCAATTACTCACATATAGAGGGAATTTTTCTGGGCAAAAATGTAAAATTGGAATAAGCAGCAACTGTGTTTGCAAAGAAAGAGAACGTGCAGCTGATTTAAGTGTTTTGAACCCGTGTTGAACCTATAAAGGGACTGACATAACAGGTGAGCAAGTACATCTCAAATGTTCACATTCTTTATGCACAGTGCCGTTCAGCAACTTCTCAGCTTCAGATGAGCAGGACTGTGAATCAAATCTGTGTTGAACTTGCCAGCAGCAGATGATCATATCTGTACTCCAGCTTTATAACCATGGTCCAGCTGAGAGTTTGTAGGTTCAGCTAGTCTGCTATTTAAATGACAAATATGTGACCTAAGCACCATCCCAATGGACCCCTCTGTGAATCCTCAAAAACAGATGCTCTCTCTGACATCCCAACAACTGTTAAGAACTGGTTAATATTTCATTAACTTAAGGTCAGCAAGTTGCTTTACCACATTGGAAAACCCACTTCTCAGCTCCTGCACAGAGTCACTTAATCGTGTCTGCCTGGTTTACAAATTAGAAGAGGTAACTGCTGAGAAGAATGCTACAGTAGATTATTACTTTTCTCTACTCTGCAGAAAATAGTTCCAGATTTTATTGAAGTGTCAGATATAGAATAGGGCAATTTTTCTTTAAAAGGCAAAATTTTTGCCTGATGTTTTGTTCATGCTTTTGCCATCTCTTCCACTCCAACCTTCTCACTCTGAGGTCAAGTTCAGAACTTATATTTGAGGCAGTATAAATTACATCTGTGTAAATAACGGTCACAGTTAACTCCCAGAAAGTCTCTTGTGGCATAATTTACCTAATAAGATGCAAAAGAAGAGGGATCTACATAGCTAAAACAATTCATAGAGAGACAAGAGAACGTATAATTAATGTTGCCCTACCTGCTGTTAACTGCACTAATTGCATTCCTTTCTGCACAAATGACAAGCATCACATCATATAGATAACTTCAGTGATATGCAACTCCTGTTAAATTACCTCTGAACCTTAGCCCTTAAAAATCTGTGTCTAGTATTTAAGTTGACTGGTTTATTTCATTTCTTCAGCAGCCTAGAGTTTTCTGAAGGAATGCTTACTACCGTCTATGGAAGTGCGTACATATCACTATTTACAGGATACTAAATGTCAAAAACTCAGTGTAAAAAATAGCCATAAATCGGAACTCGTAACATTAAAATTGTGAAAACAGACACAAAGCTGAATAAACTCAGAAGACACAGGAGTCTCATTTTGGAAACCGACAACATGAAATATGAAAATACATGAAATTTTTTCATCTCAAATTTGTAAAATAACTTTTCAGTACAAAAGCATCTTTAAGCATCTAACTTAGCTCCTTATGGATCAAAGAAATAACCAAGTAAATACTATCTGCATATGCACCTCAAACAGGAATGTCACTCAAAAGATAAAAATAAGCAAGTTATTTATAGCACACGTTAATCACCATATTTAAATGGCAGATTACTTTGTGGCATGAAACATAAGCCTGTATTTATAGGGGGGAAAAATGTATAAGAATAGTTTTTTCTAAGATAGTTAAATCTGCAGTAATCAGCTTCAAGTCTCTCTTGTTCCACTTTTATCCCAACATATCCAAAACAAAAGCTGTATTACACTGAAGGTAAGATGTGGAAAGGCCAATAAGAAAATCAACCACACTGAACATTTAATGAGCTAAAMCAAAAACCTGTGTAAAGGATTTATCTGTGGTAACAAGAACAAGAGGGGGTGTTGGACATGCAGACACAGTATCAGGATTGTTATGACAATATTACCTTCAGTAGAGCACAATACTTATACAGTAAGATTAGGAAAGCTACTACTAAAATACACAGATGAATAACTGGAGGAATAGAGGGATAAGACTTGGCAGGGAGTAGAGGGAAGAGCAGTGCAGGAATGGTGAATCTTCCCAGTGACTTTATATTGTTAACTATTTATACAGTAAACTTTTCACGGCTGCCTTTCTTTCCTCTTTCTGCAAAAATCCTGGGGCTGTTCTTAAGCATTTAGAACAATAAATATATTGAAGATTTATAGCCTGAAGTTTGGGCTTATTTATCTTACTCAGGTGAGCAGTCCAACTAAGCCCAGGGGAGGTGCAAGAAAAATGTTCTCCTTCACAGTGACGCAAGAAACAATAGCTGACTTTAACTGTAGGACAGGGTAGACTATACCACATATAGGTAAAACTGTCAATTCAGATTTCTCTTAACAAAACAAAAATCACTTAAAATAAGAGCATAGCTAACTTCTGGAACTAGCCTGAACATGATTCTCACTGAATGTTTTTTGTGATGACATTCTCAAGGGTTAAAGCCTCATTTAAAATATACTGTGATGCAGGAAGTCAGATAATATCTCCCAATTGAATCCAGCAGGGTTACAAAGACACATTTCATATTCGTAAGTGTGTTGAAATATTTTACTTTTCTTAAACTGCAAATATTTGAAGAAATGTAGATAAACATATTTTAAATTCACAGCACTTTCTCAAATATGAAGTAGCAGATTAACGAAATGTCAGAACATCCTCAGCTTCAAAAACTGCTCTACCATTTTAGGTAGAGATTATCTATGAAAAAAAAAATAATAATCACAGCCTCTTATGATCACACTTCTCAACTGCTGATGTATTCAGAATATCAGCCTGTAAATTGCTCCCATCTTTAAAGATAAAACAAGCTCTTGCAAGTCATACTAACCTTTGCAAAATACCAGTTAAGATTACTTCATAGACTGGAGGAGGCTGAGGGAGGAAAAGAGGGGAAGGGAATCATGGTATGGAGGCTCTATGCTGTGTGTTCTCTGAGCTTTGTACAAGTTGAAAGGCCAGCTGTGACAGAAGATTTCTGGCTTGGTTCAAAACCATGTGCTTTTATAGCAAATGTACAAGCTAATATCCTTACACATCAATCACAGTCCATCCTAAACTACCACCTATTCCATAAAGACAAAAGGTCTAACAAATTTAACAGAAATAATTGACAGATTAAAAAAATGCAACTTCCTCAATTGAATTATATACAAAAAGTGGTTATCTAACAATAGTACCTTCCTGCTGTACTCTGTGTCACCTGGGGGACACTAGTGGAGATCAGGGAAATTACAACAGTATCAAAGTAGGGCAATAACCAGAACTGTTATCTTAAACACTCAACAAAAGAAATGGTAAAAGATGGAGCAATAATTCAGAATTCAGTTGAAGAAAAGCATCTGAGTAAGAGCTGTTTTTTCAGCATCAGTTTAACTATTAATTTGAAGGAATGTATCGCTACTCAAAACGTCACTGTTTGTAAAGTTTCTCAGTTTTCCTCTCTCTAAATCTAGCCCAGTTCCTCCTGGTTTTTATCGTGCCGATCATCTGGGGCCTCACTACAAAACAAAAGGTCTCTCCATACACCTAGCAGTGATGAGGCAGTAACCAGAGCTAATGTCATATTTGTCCCCTTTGCAGATGAAACTGCAGCCTCAAATAAAATCAGGTTCAAGCATAAAAATGTCCACAGTATGGAGGAGGAAACAGATTATATATTTCTTCAAAGAAATTACTACCAAACTACTGACCATATGAAAGAGTTTTGCTAAGAGACCCTACAAAAAGGGGCTAATTATAAACTATCCTCGACTCTAGACTGTCATCACTCTGCTCTTAGATTCTCTATTAATTGAATTCAACATGATTTTGCTACTAGTACTCCTATTAAAAAAGTTTAAAATAAAAACTACACACCCCACACTTTACAGATATAAGTGTCAATTATGTTTTTTGACACCCTTATACAAGGGATGACATACTGAGAGACTGATCACATAGAAGATGCAGCACTATGTAGTGCAGACCCATCAATCTCGGAAGCTTTGTCATCCCATTTCAAGTTTCTAACTAATAAACACTATTTCAAAATTAATACCTAAAACATGTCTCCTGCTGAGGGTTTATACCACGTAAAGAAAAGAAGCGCAATTCTTCTGATCACAGTCACCCCAAAGATCACACCACCAATACAGCCGTACTAATGAGGCCCAGGGAGGAAAAACTACAGACTGCCAGCTGAGAATCTGATCTTTTCCATCACAAGTTAAACCCATAATATTTGCAGTATTTGTTACCAAAAATGTGCTAAGCTATAGTAACTATCAACACATAGACTTCTTTTCAATAAACAAACACATCAGGCTTCACAGGAAGCAAGAGAAGAATTCTCAAGTGAAAGTGACACGTGGCTTCTGGACAATAACCATTATCTTATACCTTGTCCCATATAGTTTGTTAAAATACAAGTGCCAACTAAATGATTGTTCAAACAAGCTGGTATTTCTTTCAACAGTGCTGTAGTTTACGTCAAATAAAAAATCTGGATTCAGTTCTGCCTTGAAACACATGCAGTCAGTGATGGCAGAATCCTAAAAAAACAGCACAACTCATTTATCTTCCCCCTCAGGAACGGACATTCCCAGAAGGGGATACACTGTGGCATTCAGATAAAACCAGCAGCTATAAATACAGGTGATTTGAAAAAGAAAAAAAAAAAAAAAAAAAAAAAAAAAAAAAAAAAAAAAAAAAAAAAAAAAAAAAAAAAAAAAAAAAAAAAAAAAAAAAAAAGACTATTTAGTGTCACAGGTGGATTTTTGCAACAGGGTTTTACAAATTAAAACCAAAGCAAATGCTTTATCACATACATTCCAAAGCAAGCCAGAGTAACAAACAAGGAAAAACAAAAAAAAACAGAAAAGAAAGAAATTCGGTTTCAGTAATCGGCCCCTAAATATTTAGAACCAGATGGGCATCCAGAGAGTGTAGAAGGTGTGATTTCTCTCCTTTACACAGCTGCTAGTACTGCAGAGAAAACAATGTTGTTTAGTGTTTCATACCTTATACATAAAGCGCGTCTAATGGTTCTGATTTTATGCATAAAAAAATGAAAATTTCATGCAGCTGCTTCTCAATTACACATCTGGTTATTGTTTTGCAGCTGCAAAACTACCTTGAAGAACTATAAAATATGGTGTGACAAGTCTGGAATAAATACCAGCAGTCATCTTGTACCTTCCTTGTGAAATGCTGCATTTTTTACCACCTGTTAAAATTCCTGAATCAAGAGCTATGGCTTCTGTCACCTCCTTCTTTTATAAACAAAAATCCGCTAATATATTTAACACAACTGAAATTTGTAAATGACCACTTTCTATGGCACACATTAGAAATTCAGTACCCCATTTCTAGAGTATTTTTTACTTTGTGTTGTTACTTCCAAGCAGCTATTTTGGTAATTTGATCAGAAATCCAACACAGAGAACAATAAGTCAGCACAACATTAGTGTCAAACATCTGAAATGAGATTTTGATTTGTTAGCCCCCTAGCCATTACTCATATTACTATAAATCTATTGAATATGAAGACATTTGGCGACAAAGAATGGTTATAAAATACCCAACTATTGTAAGCAGTCTCAAGCTTGCATTTACTGACTCAGTCTCAGCATGTAATTTTCTAAGAAAGGGAACAGATAAAAAAAACAAAACAGATTTGTTTTTCATAACAATGCATTCGAAATTAACTATTTCTGTAATTCCTCACAAGACGGAGGGTCCTTCGAAGAATTTCCATATCTAAAATATTAAAAAAGCAACAATTTGTAATTTAACTTGAAACGGAAAGGCTCAACTTGAAACAACACAATACACAGTGGTAAGCTTTGACAAARTCTTTTATTAATTTTGCTTCAAAAAGAATAAAACTCAAAATCACAGTTAGGCAAGCTGGAAGTTTTTCTGCCTGTTTTTCTGGCATGCAGGATACAACACATGTGGCCATTACCAACAAACGCGTGTGCTGTTAGACAGCTGCCCGTTTTTCACACAGGTGCCAAGGGCTTATGCGAAAAAACATTGCTAAGCTGAAGAGGAGGAATGAGGCATGCAGTAAAGCTACACGAGAGACCCCTTGCAGGGTTTACCAGGGGTAATGCACTGCTTAAATACTGCTGTGCTTGAAATTTTGCCACTTTTCAGCAGCCTCTGTGAAATAAAGTTTCTTAGCACAAAACCCAGAGGAAGGAGGGGAGCAAGGGACAGGGAGAACAAGCAGGAATTACAAGATTCAAAATCAACCAAACAAAACACGTACACAAAGAGGAGAAAGCGGTAGTATTTTAGGGCTCACGTCCAGGAAGAAAGGTCCTGCTACACAGCAGTGCGAACAGCCATTGTGTATGAAAACCTCAAATGGAAACCCTAATTCCACCTTAATTGTGCCTTTGTGTGGTTTAGCTTCCAAGACAGATTAAGTTAAAGCACCTAAAAGCAATCTGAGAGCAAATGAAGAATGTCCATAAAAAGCCACTATCAAATAAGTACTATACTCCAGCTTTGCACTATAGCTATATCACAGCAAATTCGCCATGACTTTCTAACAAAACCCTTACAGTAAAGCAGGTTTCAGTGAATACAACCCTTTAACACCTTTCCTATCTCCTCTGATTTTCTATGACTGATTTTTTCATCTAGTAGATGGGATAAATAAATTGGATCACTGACATATTGATTATTAAGCCTCCCACAAAAAATCAGTTTAAATAACAGTAACATACAAGGCATTGCCTTCATAACTTTTACTCTAGTTTATTATTTTCATCATTTTCAGACATGAGTGAGATTTTTAAAATTGTTGGCTCAACAATTAAATTTGGAAAATTTTTCCAAAAATCAAACCATTTCAAAGTGGACAGATATAGAAAAAATATTATTCAAACTGTTAGCAACCATCATTCGTTTTCTGATCCTACACAGAAACATTAATTTCTATGACCGCTACGTCAAGTAAATGGTGGTCTAAGCAAACCACTTCAGCAAGCAAAAAAAAAAAAAAGTATGCACACAAACATACAGTGGCTTTTAGCAGTACACAACTGCTAAATATTTGTTGTAAGTAGAGTAAGATACAACTGACTGTTTAGCACAAAAAAGGAAGAGGCTTTTCTCAGTCACAACTCATAGGGTGGAAGATGGCATTAGGAAGAAACAAGAGAAAATTGACACAATGAGGAAAGGGCTCTAAGAAAGAATAGGAAATTGGACAAGGGACAGAAAGAGATTAAAAACACAGATGATGGCAAATTTGGCAGAGCTTTGAAATGGATGCATTCAAGAGATGCCTATGAAGACTGGGARTTACAGAATATTAACAGGTATTTCCTATTATTGAGAAGTTGCAGGAAAATGCAGATTCCCTCTAGTCTTAGATTTCACCACTCAGACAAGGCAAAAATCCATTAACTGAAAACCTGCTAAACGGAATAGAGAAATACTCATGCTCAATAATGCTGAACGTGGTTCAAAGGCAGCTCATCCACCACTAGTTTTCTATTAAATTTAAAAGGTTGTTTTCTAAATACTTACCCATTTGAGAATAGAATCATATTAGTCAATAACTTATAGCACTATTTTGCCTGAAAGGATAGTTTCAGAAAGCCATAATTTAAGTCTAAAGAACTTTAATAAAAGCTGTCAGAGAAAATAAGAGGACTTATGGGAGAGCTGTTCCTTAACAGCGAGCAAGTTCTTTGCGTACAGCTCCATGGAACACTATTTCAGCAACACATGATTTTTCAACATATGCAGAGAAGCATAATCCAAGGGGCTCTAAAAAATAACTAGTTATAACACTAAGTACATAGGKTTTTTTGAGAAATAACTCATTATGCACAGGTGAAAAATTATTACTACACAGTGAACCATACAATGGAAAGAAATATGGAAATCACAGAAATGCTGAAGGAGGCAATTCCTCTCCTACCTATCCTGATGGAGAGAAGAAGAAAGGGAATTAAATCATGTAAGCAAAGCATATGATGAAAGTAAAAAAAGATCAGCTAAGTAGCCAGCAAACTCAAGGACTGAGGAGTAAATTAAGTTACTTAAAGATAACTTCAACAACAGAGAGCTGGTCTGTACAGGATACTCATAGAAAAGCTCTTCCTGGTATAACAAAAAAGAACCTAAATTCACATTTCTAATATCCTCAGAAACGTCAGGTTCAAGGATCTTTTTCATTTTTCCCAACATAAAAGCTTAGATTAAATAGAGACAGCATTATCACCAACAATTTCCTCATAACCTATACAAAAAAGGACATTACCAAGCTAAAAATCAATTTTTGATCCCTTCTAAACATATGTTGCTTTCAAGTGGTTTCCCACTTGTATTGGAGAGATGAACTTTCAGATGAGGAATCTAAAACAGCATCTAAAAATGTAGCCTTTCATCTAAATTAAACATAGCCAAGGGAAAAAACCCAGCAGGCTGAGATAGGAAGGAGACTGCTGATCACATGACTAAGAACTCAATATTCTCAAAAAATGGTGAATAATAGGTGACAAGTAAATGACCTCATGGAAAGAGGCTTCAATAAACCTCTTCTGTTCTTTATAAAATACATGTTTACCTCTCCAGCCTGATACAAAAAGCATGCTTTTAGTCCAAAGCTGAATTTTATGAGTTCCCTCATGCATAAGGCAATAGAAATACGATATGCAGAGACTATATTTTGTTATACATTTTTAAAAGAAGACTGAATAAAAGCCTTGCACTCAGTTCAATTGCATTTCTCTGTGMTAGAGTGTGAACACTGCACCTGACTGATTCCTAAATGTAATGAAACACTCTAACTGGCAATGGGCAGCACTCTATTGCTTTTGTTAAAAATCAGAAAAAGAAATGCATGCCAGGCTTCCAGCATCCATTTAGGATTGTCAGCATTTTCAACCACCTCTCTAAGTTCTCTACTGATTCAAAGAGCCAACCGACAGTACATAGTAACACCCTCCAGCATAATTATAATCCCTCTCAGCTTTGTCCACCTACTAGCTTAAAATGATGGTTCCCTTAATAACTTCTCCATCAGGCAGAACAGTGCACGAGCTGAAGCACACTTAAGGGTCTCTGGTGGGGAAGGCTAGAGAAAATGATGGACCCTGAAATGATGCACAGTGCACCTGCCCAATACAAGCAATGAAAATGCGCACACCCTAATAGTCTGGGTATACGTATGCATATATAAGGATTTTTTCCTTCTATCGGTAGTACAGTATGAGGAAAAGAAATAGCAAGAAAGGAAATGCCTTCACTGGCTAAACAAGCCCTTAATGTACCACTGCTTTAAGTGAGAATCAGATCAGAAGACTTGTGAGTTAATGCAGAAACAGCCAGATGATCTTCACCTTCAAGACAAAAACTCAGCTCCCAAATATTTCACTTTGTTCTGTTAAATAGCTGCACTAGAACTGTTAGAACTTGTTTACAGGTTGTGTTTCTTCAGATGGCAGATGAAGCAATGCCATACTGTTGTAGCAAATCAGTGCAACATCTTTTTCCTTCCTCTCTTGAAAACCTAGGAATCTTAACGTGAAACACAAAACTGTTTGTGACTGCGTTTCTTGATATTCTGTAAATATCGCCTTCTCTACAAGAGTTAGACCTGAAAATTGTTTAGCACATAAAAGGCAATGAATTCCTTGGGGCCTAATTCTGTACTCCTTATTGTGTACAACTTCTTTTGAAGCCAATATTAGTGATGTCATTTTAATTTTCTTCACATCTGCCATTCTTATCTTAGAAGAAAAAAACCCAATCCTTTAATTCCATTAAAAATTCCTTGTAGACCGCCTTTTGTGCTGTAAGTCTTGAAAATCTTTCTGAGAAAATTAATATTCAGTGTTTTCAGTGTACATATTAATAAAAATAGAGAAAGCAACAGAGGAAATGAGCAAACTATAACAAAACTGCTGATACTGGATAAAGGCAAACCCTTTCAAGAACACATGCATTAACACCTTCCTGACAAGTGAAGACAGCAGCAAAAATGATCTAACCTCATCTCTTTCCATTGCATCAAGAGGAAATCCAACAATAGCAAAATGGGTGACCACAGGCACTGCAGCAGTACAGACAGCTCTGTCAAGCCTGTAGTATTTAGTGAAATTGTGAAATTAATTTGTGAATACCACACTTTTTAAAGACTTCCATGTCAGGAATTTCTATCCCTTTATCTGTACCCCTTTATCACACGTACAGACCCATGTGAGTGATGTAATGCTGTAAGCTTATAAAGGAAAATAATTGTTTCTCCTGTATTCATGATGACAGGTCTATAGGAAAGAACCTCCTTTCACAAGAAAAATACTGAACCTTTGACTTTCAAGTTCTGATAACTTTATTCTGTTTTTATCTTAAAAATACACTGGCAAGCATCCTTTCCTGTTTGCAGACGCTAAAATTAAGGACAGCTGCAATATGGCATACAGTATCTAAACCACCAGATTTTTGAGCAGGACTTGGCAGGGGCGATTAGCCTCTCCTTCCACCATCTTTTACTGCAGAACACCTGTCTCTCAAGAAGATCCCAATGCTGCATCCATTGGTTATTTTATTTTGGAATATTTTGTGCCTCCTGTACGCTAAAGTTTTTTTTGTTTCGCCCATAACGTTTTACTTTGTGTGGCTGCATATTCAGAAGATGGCAGCCCATATCAAATTGTGCAGATAAACCTGAGTGACAGAGATACTACTAGTCTGAAGGATCATAAAGAAGATAAATCTGATGAAATCTTGGAACAGCAATGACCACAGTAGCAAAACTTGTGTTCTTGATGCTTAGTTTTCAAAGTGCATGCTAGAAGTACAATGACAGCACAGTATCAGAATGATTATGAGAACGTTGTTAATTATTTAGTGGATCAATGGAGTGTCAATCATTTCCACATGAAATAGCTTCCACACTATAAACCACAATTCTTCAATGCCCAGTAATGCAGCATGGTTGAATGCAATTACATGAAATGAAGAAAGGTACCAGTGACCTATAATTTTTGAAGTGTTAACAAGCCAACCCAGTTAAAATACATACAATTTACCTGATAAAATTTGATTAGCAAATAATTTTTGGTTTCAGTTTTACTTTTGGTTATTTAAATTTCAACACAGTTTTTTTTAATAGACCAATATTTCTGTGATTTGCAAAGCAAGCAAGCTACAGAAGTTATTTAAAATAAATCTGGCATCATAAACCAGAAGAGGTTCACTGCCTGTAATGGAGTAATTTATTTCTCCAAATAGTTACAGAGATCGAGAATAGTAATAGTTATTGGATAGACCAATCCATTTATGAGTTCAATCATGAAGAGGAGAGTTTAAGTGCTCTAAGATTTGTGAAAAACCTGCCACAGCTTCAGTTCACATTTCTTAATTTTCTCAGACATCCAGACCAGGCGGAAACCCTCCAATTTTATGAGCTTTGCTTTGCGTCAGCATTTTTCATTTTGCACTGCCAAATGACCATAACAGTTGCATTTAATGTTTTTGTTTCAAATATCTTTTCAAATATACTGGTTGTCATAAAAAGGTTTTGATTACTGAAAAATGTATCACCTTAATAAAGTTACAGAGATTTAGCAAGCCATTATGTTAACCCTATTCAGCTATTTGAGGTCTGATGAGATCTTTGATATGAGTAAGTTGTGTGAATTTACTTTCCAGTGTGCAAAACTGAAATGCATTTAACTAAGTGGCTTGTGCATTACGTAAAACATAAAACAAAAAACCTTCCTGTTACTACACAATTAGACTACAATAATGTCTGTCCTCTGGCATTTTGATGTATGATATATTAACAAAAGCTAAATGAAAAGAGGAAAACTATGCAAACTACTATTAACTTTAAAAAGTAGAAAACTTCTTTCAGAGTTAGAATTGGGTGACAAACGTACTTGAATGCATTTCCTTTTGAGAGAAAAGGTATTACATAAATTCATTTCTGACCCACATTATCATCTTATGTTTACCACACTAAAATGGGGATGTTGTCAGAGAACCAAAATGAAGCTCCAAAAGCATGGTCTTCTCTTCCAGCCACTGTCAAGTCCTTTTGTGATGGTAGGTAACTCAACTCACCTTTTCTTTTTTCTCCATATGGGCAAATATACATGTGAACAAATATACATGTATATAATTCTCTCGTACATATTTTATTTCTTCACAGAATCATAGAACAGTTGACATTGCAAGGACCTCTGGAGATCTGTCTAGTCCAACCCACCAGCTCAAAGCAGGGTCAGCTAAAGCGGACTGTGAGCAACTGGGTTCTGAATATCTTTTAAAATGGAGAGTCCACAACCTTTGTCTTCCTTTGCTTTTTAATAGAGTAAATTTTTCTTTGAAAACAACTTTTTACACAAGTTCATTTACTTCAGTTCCTTAAATTATATCAAGTATACCACAACAAATAATTTTCCTCAGCAACCATTTGTGATGTTATTCTGAATTCTGAATTATTCAGAATTACATAAATAATGTTAATTAAAGACTTCATGTTACATGCTGCAGACAAAACATTTTATAAATAAAGTTCTAAAGAAATATTGCTGTTATAAACTGTTGTTCACAAATGAAATTAAGCATATATTTATCATCTGGATAATATATCAAAACTTTTCAATAAGCATCAATTTGAAGATTGTGTACAACTTATTAGAAAGCAACTTATTTTCCAGACTGCTATCTCGTGAAGCAGATTCCTCCCATTATAAGTCAACTTACCTAGTCTCTGAGCAGCCTCCAGGGCATCATTTGCAGAATCAGCTACAAAGAATCTCTGAACTGTAACCCCATGGTCTGCCATTATTTTTTTGCTTTGGTACTCCTGCAGGTTCAGCCATCGTCTAGGGGTTAATTGAATAGCCTAGAAAAATGAGAGGGGAAAATAACATAATGCTCATTAAGAACAGTTCACGAGACAGCCAACTGAGCTCTTCAGCCTTATGGTTATCTCAAACCAGCAGTTAAACAACACTTTTTCAGAGAAAAGGTAAAATACGTATTGATTTACCTAAGCGCGTTTTCTTAACATTTGTGCATCCAAAGTACTCTGAAAGCTACAGATATTTTTTAAAAGCTACACAAGGCTCACTGGGTGATCTTGGCTAGAAAAAAATGTCTTGCATTTAATATCAACGCAGATTGGCAAACTTGGTTTGAACTCTAAAGTCTTTTTATGTTTTTATGTTATCCTGTGCTATAAAAATATTAACAAACTGTTACCTTAAAACAATTTCATTGTTTCATATTAAATATCCTCATATACACTAAATTTTATAGAATTCTTCCCTATAAAATTATTTCTACTGATTCTATGCATTTATTGCAGCATATCTGAGAAGAAAAACAAATGAAATGGAATTAGCATCATCTTGCAGGAAACTATATACTAATATATGTATTTTCAGTGGTCTGTAATCTATGCTTAGTTGTTGCACTTCTAAATATATTTTGTTGAGGATGCTAGCACAACCATGTCAGCCATGCAAGGACAACAACAGCTGGAGAAGAATTTACCTTCCATTCTCAACAAGCCAGTTTAGATGCTTGTGTGTGCATATATATATGTAACATATATATAATGGATACAAAGATATGGCAACCTTACACACACACACACACAAAGACATCACATCTGCTTGTCTTGGCAGTAAACATTGATTATAGACACTATAAAAGTCATAGGATCATTACTGAATGATTTTAAGGACACATTCCCCATGCAGGATAAATTGTTACAGACAAAAGCAATAATCAAGGAGCTGTCACTGACTCCTGGCAATGGTATAACGGCAAAGGTGGTACTGACTCCTGGCAATGGTATAATCCCATTTTGTGCCAGCAAAAGATGCTCTTCCCACACGGAGAGACGAACTGTTGTTCTACTGGCAGACAGCCCACAATCAATTCTTGGTCTCTCCTGAAGAAAGAAGCACGGTATGCAAGCTAGCACTATATATTTAGATATGTTAGACAAAGAGGATTATTTACTATATTAATACTTTGATCTTTAACAGCATGATAAAAAATATTATCCTAATACAACTTTATACTGAAAACAAAAAACCTCCATGCTAAAGTCTTTCAATAATACATACCCTTTTCACAATACTAGAATTTTAAATGCTGCGTTGTATCAAAAGCAAACCTGTCTGTTCCTACTTGCTTTGAAACATAGCACAAAAGATTGATACACAAAGAAAATACAAAGCCCATCTTTTACAGTATATAACCACCTGTTTTCTGTAAAAGTGACTCCCACAGAACTTAAACAGTTAAAAATAGCTCAGAATGACACATTTTAAATTCTTTTAACCACAACCTGGTTAACATACTTTAGAAGAATAAAATGACATATTGTCAGTATGCTCTATGGCCATCTCTAATTCTAGGCACCATACAGGCACCTCAATATGTTTTATATTCCTCCATGTTATTCAGAGACAATATGTTCTTACATTTATGCAATGCCTTCAAACGTAGGGTCAAAATTTAAAGTCACTTTCATAATTGTTGACATTTAATTTCTTTTCGTATTATAAGATCTCTGTTAGGCTCCAATAGCTATTACTTCMTGAACATTTCTACAAAGGGATTAACACTAAGAGCCACGAGGGACCCTGAACGTCAATTCTAGCCTTATGTAAAAAAGGCCAGAGAATTTCAACCAAAAGCTGATGCCACAAGCCCATACTTTCTATCAAGCTACAGAAGAACTTTTAACATGACTAGAGAAAACACCAGTTTTAACCCAGACAATCATTAACCTTCTCTTTTTCACTGTTTCTCTAAAGACTACCTCATAATAACAATATTATTATTATTGAGGACTTCAGAATCCATTATTATTGATACATGCATATAATCCATACATACACACACACACACACTGAAAAGAAGCATCACCTGAATCTGCACAGGCAGCCAGGAGTCTACTAACATGTTATTTGACCACTACCATAAGACTAAAATACATTTCCAAAGCTCCCCCCCCCCCCCACCCCCCGCCCCTTTCAGCTGTAAGCAGCAGCAAAAGAAATAACATCCCAGCAGTGATCAGAAGCCAACTGCATTTGCAGAGGGAGGGAGGGAAGGAAGGAGGAAAAACCAATACACATCTCCACCCTGCTAACTGGCTTTCAGCCTTTCTGCTCTAGTTAAAAGTTGTATCTGATGTGTGCACTCCCTCCTCAACGCCCGGAGCTACAGCAGGAGAACATCTACAAAGACATTCTCAATCCATTTCTTGTGAGCAACAAGGAATTTACCAATCTGACTTCCAGGGTTCAGAAAAATAAGCTCACACCTTTAACTAAAGTGGATTGACTTATACCAAAATAAACAAAATCATCAATTCTAATTTAAATCTAAAAGGAAGAAACCTTGATTTAAACAAATCAATTATACTTAAATTCTGTATCTGTACTTTCCAGAAGAAAGGTTAATTCTCCTTAGCTGGAAGATGATTTGAAACAAAGGATAAGTCTATGCTAAGTTGGATAGCACTTTTTGCTCATCTGTTATATATTTATAAATCTTAGATACAGTTCTTTATTTTTATGTTATGTAGTCTTGTATTTACTAGAAGCCAAAAGATTTTTGAGACATATGTCAAGCTGATCTTGGATAGAATTAAATAAATACAGAAAAAAATTATGTTAAAGTTGCTGTATTAAATAAAAAGCTCAGTTAAAAGTTTTAGTAAGGATTTCTCTTATACATAAGTATGTTTACTTACAATTTATTTTTCTCTTATGCTTAAGTCTGTTTATTTACAACTAACTGGTTTATATAAAGATTTCTACAGCTCAGTAATACAGCTGATAAAATTTTGGTCACTGGGTTTATAAATTAAGAACAAGTCTTCAAAACAGTTTTTATTCATCATTTAGAACAATAAATCAGTTTCACATGTATGTGTTACTAAGCTGATCTAAATCAAAGAAATAAAAAGGAAAATATTCAAACAATCTTATTCTGGGGCAGACTTTTGTTGCTGTTGCTTGACAAAAATCTCTTTCAACACAACTTGTTTTCAAATTTTCTGTTTGGGTGGGAACTAAGTCGTTAAGGAATTTGCAATGCAGCACAGTGTGTCAACTGACATCTCCACTGTTAGTTCAAACCAGCAAGGTTTAAGCAATAAAATCTTTTAAGGACTCTCATATAATATGGACTGAAAAGGGCCACCACCTAATAAAAGCCACCAGTGATAACTCACAACATGTGACAGATATGGAGCAGAGACAACAGCAAGAAAAGCAGCCAAAGCTCTGTTTGTTTTATAAAGAAAGGTCTTGTCCAGTGCCACCCATCTGGTGTTCCTCGCTCCAGTGTTAACTCAGCCCCAGCCTAGTTAATGAACAAAGCAAGCCTAACAGCTCCAATGGGAACCTGCAATAAGCTCTGTTCCGAACCACCCTCTTGGCATGTTACAAAAGCTTTTGGTATATATCAGTTTTACAACTTGAAAATATAACTCAAAATGTTCCACGGGGACACTCCAAAACATTGCTGAGATGTTAAAAATCATATTACATATACATACAGTGCATATATACATAAGGACATAGGCCTGTTCTCTTATAAAAATTAAACATCTAATATTAAGAGATTATGAGAATATTCCTTCATAAATTATGAACCAGACAGGTCTGAGGAACACAGATAGGAAATAAGAGAATAATTCATTTGAAAGAACTGTCAAAGCAGTCCTAAGGGTGACGAAACGAAGATCTGGCCAAGAACTGCTGGCACAGAAAAGCAAAGCCTACAAACTTAAGGTTAGTAAGCACATACATTTTTTTTCCTCTCCTGTATTATATGATTCTAAGAGAGACCATCTCACTGAGTGCCAGCTGAAGACTTTCAATCAAGACTTTCCACAAAAGACAAACTCCTGGTTGTGAACGAACTACTCAATACAATGAATTAGTACAGCCTACCCCTGTATACAGGAGTACAATATATTTAAGAAACGAACTGTGACAAAGTCTGTATTAGAAGCTCTGCAGAGCAAGGAACATGAAAAACTTGCTTTAAAGCACTTGCAGTACACACACCATATGTCTTGAGAAGAGCAGGCAAAATAAAGCAGTTACAAGAGATGAAATGAAGCAAAAGCTTTGAATCTGTGAAGACAACTACTCTTTCAAGACCATCTTGAAAAATCAAAACAGTTGCAAACATATGCATTTTAGGCTTAAGGCACAAAAAAAAAAGTGACCATGAGATGTTAGAAACGCGAGTAAACAGATGATTCCCTGAACTAATTCCCAACTCAAAGATGTTTGCTTGCAATAAATATATATCTGAACGATTTAAAAGGGACAGCAATAAAAAGAATCAGTTAGTACAAGAATCTTGAAAAATCCTTGCCAGATGAAGTTCCCAACCCTCCCAAATACATTTATACCAAGCATTCACAAGAATATGAGATGGACTTCGAATAGCATAAGTTTCTTGGGCATCATAAATTTCCACGCATCCTACAGATAAATATACACCTCAGACTGACCGCAACAGTACTACTGCACAAATGTACAGCCTTAAAACAGCCTAGACAAGAGTCTACAAAGTTTTGAAAGAAAGCTGTTTCCCACACCTAGTATTCTACAGGCAGCCATAATCCATCCCTTCCCCCTGAGACTTATTAGGAGGACACTTTAACACGGCACAGAATATAACTCCAGCGTCACACGCATTTGTATTATTTTCCCATTCTGCAGCTCTAGTCTTGTCAACAATTTAATTGCTCTCAGCAGCATTAAACAGCACTGCTAGATTCACAAATGCAGTCCTGTCTCTCATGAAAGACAGACTGAGGAATTAGGTTGTAAATTACCATCAGAAGAATAATTTCAATCTGACAGAGGGCAGGGGGGGAGCAAGTAAAAGGGAAACTAAAGCACAGGAAAGCAGAGGCTACCTTTTAAGAATTTCTGTTCATTATTGATTCTCATCACCTTCTATTCCTAGCTTATTCCTGGCTTGAATACTTTTACCTCCTCTCCCCACATACTAGTCAGAAAACCATACTGGAAAACAACATACATCTCTCAGATTCTTCCATGCAGCTTTGTCTACAGTTGAAACACAGTATGTTCCAACAGTTTAAGAGATATCTGTGTTTCATCTGTTTCTTTATTGCAAGGTTGCACTGGAGTACAAGGAGTACATTCTGTCACGCCAGCCTGTGAAGAAGAGACTGGAAATAGTAGGCAGACTTTAGTAAAACCTGACTCCCTATGTGACATCTTATGTTTCATCTTCATAAGATGACAGACAAGAACTAGAAAATTTTCCATTGGTGCCATATTCCTGTTATCCTTAAGACATTTTTGCTAGCAACAAAAAAAGTTCTAAAACGTCTTACTAAACTGACACATTCTCATTACTGTAAATACACCTTAACCTTGGATATTAACTTCTGTCAAGCTCTGAACAGCCCAAAGAAGGGTTGTAGGTTTAAATACATCTTTCTAAATCTTTTTTAGTGGCATTTTACTTCTTAGCTACAGTTTCTATCACAAAGAAAAACTTAAAATCGCTCCAGTGAGCCTAAATTAAAATCCAGACAATACATTTTCATGGAATGGAATAAAGAGAAACTCAAACTAAAGGATTTAGTCTTTTGAAAGCAAGTTCTTATTAAAAGGCTAAAATAAATATCATTCATGGCTTTACTGAAGACTTCCAACAGACCTTATATTAAGACAAGAAAAAAAAGTAGCTTTCATATGAGCCCCTTATGTGTGTTCTGTACTGATATACATGTTGTAGATGGAGAGTAGCTCTTATTTGAGATTCAGATATGCTGGATAAGTTGAAAGGGTGTTTTTTCTTTATTTTAAATCACAAATAAGCTTTAAGAATATATCAGTTCATAAAACTAAGAAAAACATCACTAATAGCAGACATCCATGTTTTTAGATCATTTATTATTTAAAATAATAAAGTTTTAAAGAGGAATTAAATTCTTCCTAATAAGATATTTCTTAAGATTAAATTTGTAACATAAGTGTTTATCAAAGAGATTAATATACTTAAATAGGACTCTATTACAACTGATAACATTTCCTTAGAGCCTGACAACAGCATCAAAAATCCCAAAACTCAAGTAAGCGGAACTCAACTGAACAGTAATATGAAGCGAGATGAAGGCAGAATCATTTAATCAAGTACAAGTTTCACACTGGATTCTCTTCTGCTGGCTAGAATTATTTGGCATTTTCCAAACGTACAAAGAATTCGTATGGTTGGGATTCACCTCTAATATCCCTTCCCTCCTCCACTCTCCAAGATTTTTGTTACCAGTCAGAATCACACTAATACGGACCAAACGTCTATAGGCAGGCGAGGATTTCAGAAAAGTACTGTTACTAGTAATTGCACATTTTATTCTTGATAAGCCTTCTATTCAAAGTTACTTCTTTATATACCTAGATGCCATGTTTGGTCCAATTACATATGTACAGTGTCATTAAAAAGAGTGGCATACGCATCAAGAAATCAAACATCTCTTCTTGACCATCTTAACAAGGGCAGGTGTTGCATAACTATGTCAGTATTTTATTGACTACTGCTAGAGAAAAAAATTGATTGTTCACATAACGTGCATAATCTCTTATTTCCCACCTTTTTTGTTCATTTGTTTTTCATATAAAAAGCTAAGGGCTCTGCACGAATAATGTATTTGAACAGTAGTTGCATTAGATTCTTCCACTACTCAAGTTGCCAATTCTTGAGCTGTCCCATAGCGACAAAAAAATAATTTGCATTATTTGAATAATATGGGCTAAATAAGAACAATACAGTTTAACAGGAGTGGAACTAAAAGTACATTTTTCTGCTGGTTTTGGCTGGGGTAGAGTTAATTTTCTTCACAGTAGCTAGTATGGGGCTATGTTTTGGATTTGTGCTGGAAACAGTGTTGATAACACAGGGATGTTTTCGTCACTGCTGAGCAGTGCTTACACAGAGTCAAGGCCTTTTCTGCCCCTCACCCCACCCCACCAGCGAGGAGGCTGGGGGGGCACACAGAGTTGGGAGGGAGCATAGCTGGGACAGCTGACCCCAACTGACCAAAGGGATATTCCACACCATATGACGTCATGCTCAGCATATAAAGCTGGGGGAAGAAGGAGGAAGGGGGGGAAGAACATTCGGAGTGATGGCGTTTGTCTTCCCAAGTAACCGTTACACATGATGGAGCCCTGCTTTCCTGGGGATGGCTGAACACCTGCCTGCCCATGGGAAGGAGTGAATGAATTCCTCGTTTTGCTTTGCTTGCGTGCGCGGCTTTTGCTTTCCCTCCTAAACTGTCTTCATCTCAACCCACGAGTTTTCTCACTTTTACCCTTCCGATTCTCTCCCCCATCCCACCAGGGGGAAGTGAGCGAGCGGCTGGGTGGGGCTTAGTTGCCGGCCGGGGTTAAACCACAACAATTTTATAGCAGGCATCAACTTCAATATACATAAAAAAAGATTTAGAAAACACTGCAACAAAGAGACTCTGTCCTTTTATGTATATGCAGCATTAACTACTCTGATGTGCAACATCTTTCAGATGACCCAGGAGGTATCTTTTGAGGGCTTGCTTTTGAAAAAATAAAACACACACAAAAACAGGAGAAACTCTCTTACAGTATTCACCAAGAAATTTGCAAATTGCATATTAACTACCTCGGCAAAACTCTGCTCAGAAATAAATGTTCCATATAACCACAAAATAAGAACAGCATCAGCAATGCAAGCTTCATCAAACTAGACTACTGATTATTTCTTATCTGAATCTATATGCTCAGTATTAGCTCAGTATAATGTTTTTTCACTCCTTGGCCTCCCTGGTAAAACCACGAAGGGTGACTCCAAGACTTGACAATTTCACATAAATACTGCCATATAGCATGTATGCAGCAGATACCAAATAGCACTGGAGCAGGTAAGATAAGCAGACAAGCTTTAATAAACAAACAAGCACAAAACACCACAATGACATGCACGCATGTGAAAAAAATCAGTGGCTTTTTGAAGCCAAATCAGCTCATAGCAGAGCCTTACAAGTAGCTGTGTCAGCAGAACAAATGAAGCTTGTGACGGGAACATTTTTAGCCAGCAGTATTACCAACTGCCGTAACTTTGCACTCACCCTTCAACTCCATGATAAGCTACTACTACAAGATAGCATTCTTCCAAAAAGCAAAATAAAAGTAAAATAATTTTTGAAAATAGCAACAAGGGCTGGAGAACAGCGTTTTCAGGCAGACACCACTACCTACCTGTAGAATTCTAACTGTTAAGCACCACATATTTTCTTTAAATGTGAATGAATGCCTTAACTCTCTTCCACAACAAGTATATGAAGAAACTGTTGAAAAGAAGAACTGAAAGGTCAAGCCTGACAAATGACCAAAGAGTCAAATTATGATCTCTATTACAACCATGACCTTTTGGTCTTAAGAAAATTAATTTCAAAAAATTTTGTGCCATTTCCTGCCTAATTCCACATGGTACTACATTGGCTAAGCATCCACAACTAAGTATTTCACCATATATTGAGTTCAGTGATCATGTTTAGACAATTTCACTAAAAAAACCCTAACCTTAAATACTTACTTTCTCTTAGCAAGTCTCTTCAGGTCAAATCAGTACTTTTGGAAAATGCCAAATAATTCTAGCTAGGGGAAGAGAATCCAGTGATAATCAGCACTATTAAAGAAAACAAAACCACCGCCACCACCAAGCAAATTTCTGGGATAATTGAACATCCCTTGACACAGCTATATAATTTGAGCAGCTCTACTGTTTACATTAACCTAGCTTAATGCATTTTATTGCATGACTGTTAAAAGGAAGACACTTTAGTGACATCCAACATTCCCTTTTCATTCATAGTATGAATGGAAGCCAGTATTAACATCATGAAACAAAGACAGATCTCTTAAAAGCACCTGACAGTAAAGCTGGTCAAATAAACACATACTACTTTCTTCCCCCTCTGCTGCTCCACTGAAGTAATGTAGCTGTAACTATGCTAATAGATCCTGTGCCAGTATAAAACAGCTCTACCAATGCAAATTATAATCTGCATTCATACAGAGATATGTCAAATGTATATAGTATCAAGTTTTATAAATATGGACTATATTGTAAAAGTTATACTGGAAATAAGTCATTTGGGGAAAAAAAACTGTGGTGTCTATGGGGAGGTCTTTTAGATGCATCCCATACCCAAAATAAAAAGAAAGCGTGTTTAGCGTATCTTATCTAAAATAAAAGCATTTAACCAAAAAAATCTATTTGCCTGCCCGACATATTCTACAGCATTCCAGTTTATTTGATTTGTGCGCTCTGACCTGTAATACAATTCCAAGCGCATATGAAAGAAAACAGATACACAAAGATGACAGTAATGAAACAGGATACCATTCATCAATGTAAGAAATAAACCTTTATTGTATTTATTGACATACAGCTACTGTAATTGACAAAGTTGTAGGAGAAGTTCCTATCAAAAAGGAACCATCAGAAATACAACGAAATGGCGTACCTTCATATAAACCACCTCAGGTACAGATACATTTTATTAGGCCATATACTTGAAATATACCACATAAGCCACTGAAAACAAACTAAAACACTTATTTCAGTTTGCTGGCAGTGCTGACGTAAAGAATAAGTATCCATAGAGCTAGTCTGACAAGAAACAAAAATTTAGAAAAAAGGCACTAAACAGAAAAAGTTTATCGCAAATGTAAGTCATAAAAAGCAAACATACAGAGATTACTACACTTTGTTCTGTATGAAAGCAAGTATTTCAAGCACAAAAGAAAATGGAAAGACTCATGGTAAGAGTGATCAGCTATAAGGTCTGCCATGTGAAGTCAAACCACACATCCCCTTCTCTCCAAAGATGATTAATGCCACATACCTATGGGTATATTATGAAAAACAGGACAGCAAATGTCYTTCCCAAGTAATGTCCTGCTGGCTACCACAAATCAATGATTTTAATCTTCCAAAGCAGGAGTTAGCATCCAGACAATCCTATTTAAAAGCCACTGAGGAAACCACCTTCCATCAACATCCCAAATTGCTCACTTTAGATTGGATACAATATGGCAGTGAGGTCCCTTTGGTATCAGCACAGACCGTCAGCTTCATCCAACACTGAGCATTTTGACCAAAGTCTCAATCTAGACTTCTGTGATATATTTATAAAGGATAAAACTGATTCTGTGAGCTAGTTTAGGAAGAAGTCTTGTATATTTTCCTGACAAAACCACAGTTTCCATACTTTTGTCCACAGCAGTTAGGAATTGCTTATTTCTTATAGTTTGTATCAAAACACTGTAAGCAATCTTGACCTTAAACATCAGCATTTGATTTTAAAATCTTCCACAGGTACAGCTGAAGACCTTTTAAGAGTTAAGTTCCATTATTTATTCCTACAAATGGGAATTCATTTTAACTGAATTAAAACAAAGGCAACACACAAACTCTAGTTAACAGTTATAGGCCTTTTAGTTCCAAATTTATTACTTAAAATACACCTCACAAAATATCTTGAGCAGTAAAATCCAGTATGTCTCAGAGAAAAAAAAGAAATATCACACTTCCCAGTTCTTTAAAGGCTACGACATTTTGATCAATAAACTGTAGGGACAATTTACTGTTTTATACTACTGAACCGTATACTCACTCTTCAGAATGAGTGAGATCTGTCGCTGCAATTGTTAAGGTTTATGTAACTCTCAACTTCAAATAAAACAAAAAAAAAAACCCAACCATGAAATATGCCACTACATAGTTGTTTACTAAGCCTAGACAGCCTGTTCTGGTGGATAATTATTACTATTCCTAACAGCTATATGACTCTCTGAAACAAGATGTCTATGTTAAATAATGAAACGATTCTCTTCATAGGCGCAAAAAAAAAAAAAATAGAAAAACTGGGGGCTTGGTTATAAAAGAAGCACACAGTTAATATTATTATTAGGATTTTTACTGTTAAATTGTTTACAAAAATTAGACTCAGACAACAGTTGAGAGGATGGCCAAGAGCTTAGAAAGCATAAGTTTTGTCTAAGTATGCAAACTTTAAAAATTTCAAAAGAGTGAAACAGGCAACCGTTTCTGCTCAGAAGTCCACATTACTGAAAATCTAGTCATTTTATGTTGAGCGAGCAAATCTTGATAGCAAAGCCCAAAGTTAAATTCTATTTTGGAAAATCTTTGCCTGGCATTGCCTTAATATTGTTTTTCAATTACCCAAATGAGCTCATTCAAAACTGAGCATTCTGTAGCCTCTGAAAACACTAGTCATGCTAGACTTAAGTCATGCTTAGACTGAAGGAGAAGTGTATCAGCTCAATCCATAGGCAGTTTAGTGACATTTAAATAGCAGCACACTCAAGCAATTGACCAATTGCTCCCCGTGTGCTTCTGCAATCCAGGAAAACTAGTGCTGTGTTACACCTGTCTGCTTGTGCAGTTTTCCAACCAAAGCTCGCACCAGTTTAGACTTCACCACCACTCTCCCATATATTGCTGACATACCCTCGCACAGCTATATAGCCCCTCTAACAGCCAAGTGCTTTATATTACTTGAAACCATGAAGCCAAGGTACTGGAAGAAGTGATTACTACAGGGCTGTGGTTTCCCATTTCTGCTCAGATGACCCGGAGGCAAGCTGCCACCACGGCTCCCCGGCTGCTCACTCCTACACCCTCCCTCATGTCCCCTGAGCCTGATGTGGAGCTAACCCAGCAGAAAGCTTCTTTTGCTGCCCACTTAGCTCCATGACCCAGCCCACCAGAGGACCAGGTGAAGACGAGATCCAGTGCAAGAGACACACCAGCAATGCAGCGGCGAGGGCAGGACCACCCCTTCTGACGACAGCCTGCCCTTAGCCCAGGGTAGCAGGGACACTAGACTGCACTGCCCGTTGTAAACCAAGCCTGGGGAAGACAACATGAAACTACATGCTAACAACTCAACTGCACATTTCGTTCTGAAGCAATTACTCAAACTCACTGCAATTCATTGTAAAGAACAGTAACACTCCAGAAAAGATACAGTTCAGAAGTCTACAGTGTAAAACAGTCACAGGATTTTTATTTTTTTATTACTACATTAGGTGTTTGTGTCAACCATTTTAATTCTAGTTCATGCAATCAAAACAAGCACTTAGTTAAATCTTCCCCTGAAGACTTTCACATAGTTCAAGKAAAAGCCAATTTCTCTTGTCATGTTGCAAGGTTCTTCTAATAGGAGCCACTGCAAAACAGAGATAGGAAGGCAGGAATCACAGTGCATCACAGCAGGAAACATCAAGATGGTGACAAACATCAAAGAAATAAAGGGAAGAGCTTTCTTGAACTAGTAACACGTCAATTTTAGAAAAGGAAGCTATTTTAACTGGAAAGCTAAAGAAGGTATATTTAGTCATCTCATCCTTTTCAGTTAAGAGGAACTACTTTYCTTCCATCGCCAGGCAGCAGTGATTATTGTAATGCAACGTAATAAAGCAAGGATATAAACTACAGATTACCTACCTGTAGATAACAAAGCATACTGAGAACTAATAAATGCCAGTTGACATCACTTGTCTGTTGAGAAACAAGCAGTCACCAATTACTAACAGAATGAGAATTTGTTTGTTTAATGATTATGCTAATTTACTGAACTCTTATTAGACAGATACACAGGCAGTATTGATGAGTTCCATAAGACATTACAAAGTATGGCTGAATTGTTTCTAAACAAATTAAACCAGAACATATTGTACACTATGTAAAGGAATAATAAAAGCCTGGTAGTGAGTGAATCCTCAGGATGAGCTCTCTGAAAAAGGCACAAGTTTTCAGAACTGTACGGACCTAAAAACCTACTGCTGCAGCAGAAAACTTCRCATCGATGTGCATGGGAAGTTACACCCTGGGATTCTGACCCTCCTGAACACAGGTGAGGGAACGTGCCCATCTGGCATACAAGTATCAGCGCTTCATAAACTCTTGCAGAGGCACGTGCTGAATTGAGCATGTGTTAACACACGTCTGCTCTAACACGTAGAGACTGTTTGAGAAATTCTGTCTGAGATGATACACCAGCCCTACTGAGCTCGCCAGGGCAGAGGTTGAAGGACTCGGATTAGGGACACTGAAGAATGTGGTACACCGCATTTTCCACACAACCACCTATTGTACCTTGTTGTTGTTACTAATAAATTCTAACCTATCCACAGGAATAGCGTAGTAACAGACTGTCCATCTGCAGATTTAGTGCAGTGCAACGTGGCCCTGAAAACAAAAGCAGCTATTAAACTCTCCTCATAATTTCTCTTTGCTGGTGTTGGGGCTGTGTCTAGTTTCTCTTTTTATCTCTTAAGAATTTTAAGTTCCTAAATTAAGAAGGAAATATAAATTGGATTTTCACTCAAGGAAAGAATCACTACAAGAAATACCTGACAATTTGTAATCATTTATTCACACACAATTTAAATGTGAAACAATATTACTTTCTCCTTCAAATTTCAGGTATTGCCAAAGGAGTTTTATTTCAATAATATTGTAGAAATGAACAGCAATTGATATCAAATAAACACCTATAAAATACTCTCAAGATGCTATGGCCGTATAAGGCATGCTTCTGCTTTTTAAGGAGAAAATACAAAGTCAGACACGAGAGACTGCAGCAGGGTGCGCTTTTAGTCAGAGTAAGAAGGTCTGACATTCATGTGTAATACAGGACAGTTCAAAGTAGCAAGGTCCTGCAGAAACCATTTAGAAAAAGAACAGTTTTGGCCTCAACCTGAACAGCCTACCCTGAATGTTAAAATTAACCTGGGAGAGTGAATGATTTAACTAAAGAAATAAGCCTACTGCATTTGACCCCAAAATAAAGTCATGAATCAAACTCCCTCACTTTCCCCCGATTTCCCCACTGACGTGGGTGAACGTTCCCAAAACTCGCTCACTAGCTGAACTGTCAACTTTGCAAGGTAATTGAATCAAAAAATATGTGGCTCTATTTGAGCTTTTTAAGATTAAAACTTAAATGCTATCATGACTGGGGGGATTGAACATTTCATTCACTACCCACTACCTCAAAATTAATTCATTAATAAATATGTAAAATACTCACGAGGATTTACCTCTTCCACCTCTAAACCAACATTCCCTGCCACTAAAAAATATATTTAACTGTAATGACATATTAATCAATATTCTGTTTGGAAACATATAATGATACTTCAACATCCTTCTTTATTTTTGGTTCAGCATTTTCTTTCCTCTCTCAGTGGTGGAATCCCTCGACTGGGAAAGAGGAACGTCAGGAGTGCATCCAACAGTTCTGAAGTGGCTGGATGCTGTTGAGGCTTTCTTTGTTTTATTTATCTCTTTCATTAAAACCCACCTTCTAAATCTTTCCACAGTGGCTCCAATACAAAACAATATAATTTTGCTGCACTTCAACAAATGCCACAGAAACAGAAGAGGACTCCAGAAGACAGCAACAAACTAATTTACATGTTATTCACAATTCTGAAACTTAGATTTACAAAGCCATATAGATTGGATTCAAAAATGGAACAGTATCTATTCAGAAACTTTTCCATTTTACCTAAGTCATAGCAACATGCACATGAAAAACACAAAGTTTTAAAAGCATCTCAGTTATATCTTGGATATTTCACAGTATTGCAGATAAAATGGTAAGGATTATTTAAAGCTTTGCCAGTCTCCAAGTAAATGTACTCAGGGTGGAAGTGGGTCTGAAAATCCTGAACTGTTATTTTAACAAAACCATAATGCTTCCCTTAATAGTTCTCCTGAATGCTCCTGCTAGCTGTCTACTGCAAGAAACCTTTTTACTTCAAGGGTTCCCAAACGTCTCCCTCTATACCTTTCTGTCCTACTATGTTCTCTTGATTTTATCTTGTACTCCTCCTTTTCCTTTTATAATCAGTCTGATTGCAAACTGATTGATCCCAAGCTTAACCTCTGCACTCCCCTGGAAATAATGCAGCATGGTGTGATGTTCCTACACTGCAGAACTCATCTGGGTCATTAGCCCAAGAAAAAAAAGAAACTACACAATTCTATTCCAATGTGCCTTTAAATCACATTTATAAACTCAGCTTTCTGATTTATCCTTCTGTTTACTTCTATGCAAGGAAGCATTGACAAGAATGAACTTGCTTCAAGTCCTTCACTCATTGCAGATTTAAAGTCTCCAGTAATGATTAYACTTTAAAGACTTATTTACAGCTTGCTTACACACAGGGATTTTGACAGCAATTCTGTAAATACATTCTCCCATCCACTAAGCTCCATTGTAAACTACCAGGAACATGCACAGGGTCAGACTCAAGCTCTTTCTGTCATACTTATTCTCCTTATCTCAGAAAACCAGAATCTGAGCCCACATCCTTGTGCACTACAAGGCAGATCCTAGCAGCTACCACCTGGATGATCTTTCTGGATGTCTGCAGATACGGTTTTGTGAGGACTGTAGTCCTCAAAAGTAAAAGAGGAGACGGTGGAAAGAACATCCTCTTGAACAGTAAGACCCTGACCTCACTACTCCATTTCCCATACCTTGCCAGCCTATTGTTCAGCAGTTGTTTCAGTCAGGCTGCTGCAGATTGACCTCCAAATTAAGCAGGACATAGCCAAATCCCTGACAACCTGCATCCTGCACCTCCACCCAGGGGAGTACCAAGGCCTCTATTTACATGCAAACACCAAAATAGAAATTGCTGCAAATTAAGTGACAGCACACTTTTGACACTGAGAAGTTCTCTGATGCATTCTGCTTAGCATTTAAAGGCTGACTGAGCAGAGCTGAGGATACTCCAATCCCACTAACGTTCACCTGAGCAGTGAATCATTAGCAACTTCTGAAAACCCAGCCGAAACATGGCAGGCTCCTTATTCTATGAGATTACGTGAAAACTTTCTATTTTGAACAACATGCCTAAGGTCACATAACAAACAGGATGTCAACAAAACAAAGCAGCCTGCCCAAACACAAAGCTGCTAGTCCACGCAAAGGGGCAAACAATTTTGCACTAGGTAGGGAACATGCCCTCCCCACTTACTTCAGAAAACATTTGCAAAACTTATTTTCTTGCATTCTTTAACCAAACTTCAGCAGAATAAAACAGTATTAAAAATACTTATTGTACATCCACATGTGCCCAAGAAGCAAGTGTGCCTACAGAAGCTTTATACTTCTGAAATCAATTTTCAGAGCCTTTGCTTGCGTAAAGGAAACAAGAATATGAATTCACAGATTCAATTTCTGCTTTTGTCAACGTGCTAGCCATCAGTAGCTCTGCTTTGCATTAGTAATTAATTTTAGTCAAATTATGTTCATTCTGCTTATTTAAAACTTCAAAGCTTTAGGAAAGGCATACTTTCCTGACCTAAAAAGTAAGGGCTTTGAAGTATCTGATGAAAATAAACTCACTACCATACACAATTGCATAATCAGTTGCAGAAAATACCGTAATACATTCCCTGCCTTTGCAAATGAAAGAAGATTGTTGCTGATATGCACCACATATTCAAAAAGTGAAATGAGCTATCCTCTCCACATAAATCAGAAATATTCTTTTATTTTAAATATCTTGAGGAGAAATTTAATATTTTTGTTCTCATCAAGTGTTTAACTTCCTAATTTTTTACAAGATTAAAATTATACTTTTATGCAACTACGAAGAAATGCTTTAAATATTAAATACAACCAGGAAAAAATAATTCTAACGCTATTTTATGGCCAACCATGAGATATAAAGAGTATGCTTTTCAGAGTATCCCCACTATCAATTTTTTGTACACTTCATCCTAATTAAGCTTCCTGAATCATTAGGAAACTCAAAGCATGGTCAATGGGTTGATCAGAAATGTTTCTGAATTCCTGTCTCAAGTAATCATATCTATCAAAGAAGCGTTTCACACCTACCATACCCTGGAAGAACACTTTTTCAAGTGTTAGGAATCACTGATATTTTAAGACAAACACCAATAAAATGCCAATTTAGACAGTTTGAGCTACATTTCTCATCACAGAGAAGCAAATATGAAACATAATCACAGTTTCTTGTTCCAGCTCTTTAATACTTGAAGTCAAATCATGATAATTTCCATGCTACCTAATTATGTCATCACAGAAGATTATGACTTTGAGCATTAAGCAGCATAGCACTCCCAAGCAATAAAGATGCAAATGCCCACAGCAGTAGAATAAAGAAATATAAAAAAGTATCTACAGAACCAGTTCTACTGCATGCCTAAGTCATAGCTGGTTTACCAAACTAGTGCAGAATGGACTGTAACAGTTTCTATCCTGGAAGCACCAAAAAAATGACTAGTACACAATTTCTGTTTAAATTGGAACGCTTCACACCTTTTATTGTTAATAAATCTTGTTTTTAATTAAACCATTTGACTCAGACTGACATGAAGCAAACTCAAAGGAACAAACATACAAGAGGAAGACAGCCTTCCGGCTGCTTGGGCAGAGTTGGGGAGAAACCAGAAACTGCCACAGAATAATCAATAAAAGTATGCTTTTAATAGGAAGCCAAAAGTCATGAACATTTTTCCTTCCTTTGCAGGTCATTTCTTTATTAATATTTCTCTATTATTCACACTGGAAATTCACCCTGCTGCCATTCTCAAATCTCAAAGCAAGCCTAGGACACTACGAGCAGCAGCATCTCTTCATCATCAAAGACTCTGACCTTAAAGCAGATTTCTACATTTCTAACACCACTGATCAAACTTTCCAGGCAAATGAAAGTCTATTTCAAGTCACCCCTAAAACAAAGCAATCTCTGATTTCTTGCTTCCTGGAAACGTAGGCACGTTCACTGCCTGTGCTCGGCCATTTGGAATGATTGAGACTTGCAGACATGTGGAAGCTGGGTGTACAGTAAAAGCTAATCAGCGAGCAAAGGGAGTAGGGGAGAGCAATCCTTCATCAGAAGCATGTTTGTCAAGTAACTCTTTAAAAACGCTGCCCACCTGCCAGCTGATAACATTAATCAGGCACTATGCGACTGAGGTCACCAGCGAAGCCAATGCCAACCCAAAACGGCTGCTCATAAGACAGCAAAGTAATGAACAAAGYGTTCAGTCGCTGGCAGAAATCCAATCTGTAACCAGCCAGAAACCCCCCAGCCAACCTCCCGCACGAGGGGGACAAGGAGGGAAGTGCCAATTCCGCAGGGTCAGAAACTCCCAAGCGCTCCTCCTGGCCCTGGGCTCCTCTGTGACAAACACCAAGCAAGACATCCCATCTCCACCTCAAATCTCCCACTGCTATAGGAATGGTCTAAAAAAATATCCTAGACAACTGGCTGTGATGGATGGTTTTTCAGAATATCTGTGTTACCAGACCTTCAAAGGAATAAGATGTATTACTGAGGTCAGAGACTTGAAAAACACATATTTTGCTTTTTAATCATAAAATCTAATTTTATTTCACTCTTAACAGATGCTACCAATGTGATGTGGGATGAGACATCTCTGCACCAGTGAAAGAAAATACTAAAAGATGACCGGACATTACAATCCATAATCTGTAACAGGTTGCAAGAATCACAGAAACATAGAATCATAGAGGTTGGAAAAGACCTCTAAGATCATCGAGTCCAACCATCAACCCAACACCACCACGCACACTAAACCATGTCCCTAAGCACCACATCTACACATCTTTTAAATACTTCCAGGGATGGTGACTCAACCATTTCCCTAGGCAGCCTGTTCCAATGTTTAACCACTCCTTCAGTAAAGAAATTTTTCCTAATGTCCAGTCTAAAACCTCCCCTGGCACAACATGAGGCCATTTCCTCTCGTCCTATCGCTAGTTACTTGGGAGAAAAGACTGACACCCACCTCGCTGCAACCTCCTTTCAGGTAGTCGTAGAGCGTGATAAGGTCCTCAGCCTCCTCCTCTCCAGGCTAAACAACCCCAGTTCCCTCAGCTGCTCCTCATAAGACTTKTTCTCCAGACCCTTCACCAGCTTCGTTGCCCTYCTCTGGACATACTCCAGCACCTCAATGTCCTTCTTGCAGTGAGGGGCCCAAAACTGAACACAGTATTCAAGGTGCGGCCTCACCAGCGCCGAGTACAGGGGCACAATCACCTCCCTACTCCTGCTGGCCACACTATTTCTGATACAGGCCAGGATGCCGTTGGCCTTCTTGGCCACCTGGGCACATTGTCGGCTCATGTTCAGCCGTCTGTCAGCCAGCACCCCCAGGTCCTTTTCCGACAGGCAGCTTTCCAGCCACTCTTCCCCAAGCCTGTAGCGTTGCATGGGGTTGTTGTGGCCGAAGTGTCTCCCATTGTCGGCTCCTCAGTCATCTGCATTAGGAAGTTGTTATCAATGCTCTTCAGAAACCTCCTGGATTACCTGATTACTTGTGCCCTGCTGCACTGCCACTCCAGCAGATACTGGAATGAAAGAAGTCCCCCACGAGGACCAGGGACTGCTAACATGAGGCTTCCTCCAGTTGTCTGAAGCTTCATCCGATTCTTGGTGATCAAGGTGTCTGTAGCAGACATGCACAGTAACATTGTCAATAATGTTGGTCTGCCCGCTAATCCTGACCCATAGGCTTTCAGTTGGGTCATCAACCCTCCCTAGATGGAGTTCCATGCATTCCAGCTGCTCTCTCACATAACGTTTCACATCATGTTTAAAGCAAGCTCTAAATAGCAGTTCCTCTATTCCCAAAACTTATGGCATTACTTTAGACTACTTTAATCTCAGCCATTTAACTGAAAAACAGTGTAAAAAGTGTTCCAACAAATAAGTGTAAATACTCGCTATTTTTCAATTCCTTCACAGTCAACATTTAGCCACTAATTATACAAGAACATCACCATCAGCATAATGTCACAAACAAACAAAAACAACCAACCACAAAAAACTCACCAATCTTGCATTGTTATTTTCTTATTTCCATTACCATATTAAAGGAGGGCTTCAGCTTACAGTTTAGAATCTGTTTTAACTATCATTCACACAACAGAGACTTCAACAGCATCTATTCAACAGCACAGCATACCTCCACTATTAAGGAATTTTTCACAATAGTCAATCTTAACTTCTCTTAGTTTCATGCCCACTCCTGCTGTGTTATCTAGTTAAAGTAAGATCAATAGCCAGCTATTAATTATGGATCAATGTTTAATTACCAGTTCCAAAGTTACTGTCATAATCAGTTGCACAGATAACATGATTCCTATGTCCCGTGTTTTATTAAAATGCTATGGAGCGGGGAAGAGATGAGTATACAGCTAACTGATTCACAGATGGCTAGAAATTGGCTTTCTCAGCAGAGAGTATTAAAGAAGGAAATTTCCTGGAGAAAATCCTTAGGGTATATGCTCAAAGCTGCAGATTATAGTCTCGAACGTGCACAGAAAGATTGGACTGGCCGAGGCAATAACGAGCAGAACTACTTGCTAGAGGTGTGGTCAACAGCAACAAAAACAAGCAAAACAAAACAAAACAAAAATCATCAGTTGGGGTTAAGTAATCCTGGAACAGTAGGGGTTAAGTAATCCTGAACAGTACTTGTGAGTGAGTCCCCAAAACAGGGAGGGGGAGAATCATATCTCTAAGCACTAAATGAATACATTTCCAATTTTTGCTGAAAATGAACCTTCCAAACAAGAGAGGGGAAAATATAATGGAGAAACGATATACTTCTAAGAAACAACCAAACCCCAGGTGTTTCTAAACCCTCATCTCACTTTTCTGTATTCCCAAAAGAATCTCAACATCTTCACACATTCTTCATAGCATCCTTGTTGGCAGTCATCAGCCAGAAAGATGAAATGAAAATTTAAAACAAAACAAACAAACAAAGAAAAATTTGCCACATGCACTGACAACATTCCAGTGAAAAACAGGAGGAAACAAACAATCGCTCAGATACCTGTAAAGAAAACAGTTTGTCTATTGACACTTTATCTAGTGCCTCAGGAGGCAGATCAATGAAAAAACACTTGCTTTTATAGCAAAAACTCTAATGAATCCTAAATATACCCAAGCAAGGTAAGGAGTCTCTTTGGGTAAACTGGTTGGGAGTTCAGATGGAGGGCCCGGAGGAAGGGTTTACTTATCCACAGCCAGGTTTAAGACCACAGGTGTCCCAGCTAACTCTCAACCTAATGTCATATTCATGAAGGCTGTCTCTTCTTACCTAATTAGGCCTATCCCGACTATACCTACACAAGGTACAAAGAAAGGTAAATAAATGCAGCAAAGTGCACCTTTTCTACTTCAAGACAAAGCTATGAATATCTGTGCCAGAGTCAGATTGCTCCCAAGGCAGAAGTTCTACCAGTATAAAACTAACTGAAAAAACAGTTTTTAAAAAAATTTTTTAAAAAATCACAGTCTAACATTATATTTATGTTCTCATTTCCTTCTTCCATCTTGAAAAAGGATTCAATAACCATGCGTTTAATGGAACTGCCAGGGAGGAGTGGGCCAAACATCTGCTCCACTTTGGCATTTCAGTTTTGTCTAGAGTTTGAAGAGGGCTTTCCAGTCATTTGGTTTAGGTACCTACAGAAAAAAATGTTTGTGAAAGTCTGTAGGCTCATGTATTTCCTGCCTCTAAATGTAAAACCTTAGAAATTATAGCAAAACTGCCAACCAGGAAAAGCCAAATAGGGAAAGAGTCCGAACCTTCAAGAAACTTTCGAGAACTTAACACAAATCCAAGAAAAAACGTAAGAATTTGGCATTGAAGGAGCTTCTAAAGTCATGAATTGAAAGTTATTTTCAGTAATGTTTTCTGTTGCATGGAAGATCATTGAACTCACAGCTGATAGCTTCTTAACAAAGACAGAACTTCCTCTGTTCACCATTAATGAGGCTTTATAGGTATTCAAGTCTAGGAATTGAAGGCATCTGCAGTGAGCAACCTCGTACAGTTCTCTATTTTTAACATATATAGCATTCAGCAGATTTTATAACAGGAATATTGTTTAACTCCATCTTCCCCCCGCCTTTTTTTTTTTTTATATTTTCAACATGCATGAAATTTAGAAATGTTATGGCAGGACTGAAGACCGTTTTGAAGGCTAGGATAGGGTTGCACAATGCACCAGCCAATCTGCTCACTGTATTAGAAAACTGGAGAGAGTTACCTTCAGCTTTTTTTTTTTTTTTTTTTAAGATTCTGATTTAATTATTCCTTATTTATATTCATCGCTGAAATCCACTGCATCTGAAGCTATTTTGAAAACACTGCATTCTCCCAAAGGGCCCAATCCAACTCCCATTCAAATAAACAGCCTTCAATGGAGCCTGTTTGTTGCTAGCCAACAAGATTGAATTCTGCTGCAGAGTGGTCCCTGGAGCATTTGTCACAGCTCTTTACAAATATTGCTCCAGTAAGAGCAGGTCTAAATACGCTTGTCCACATGCACTGCAGACAACTGAAATCTATCTTTTATCTTCTTGAAACACTTGGTCAGATTTAAACTCCAAAAGCACAAAGAACTGAATCTATCAAGAACATAAAAAGTAAAAGAGTAAAAAATGTTTAACAGTTATAAAAAGGTAAGGAGCCAAAGGGAAAGCAGAAGGACAATAAAATATTTCCATGTGATAGGATCAAGTACCATTTATTCCACCCTTAAAATGAAGTTACACAGAAAAATGTTTGTGTGTAGATTATAATGATGGTATACAACCAAACTTCTCAAAAAGCTTGTTTCAACACAGCTATGAACATCATCAACAGTTTTGAAATACTAAGAAATTTTGCAACAGATACAAAGCATACAAACACCACTGCAATAGTAAGTCATGAAGGTTATGAGGAAAGATTTCAAATCTCACCAAGTATCTACTCACACAGGGTTACCAAAACAACAAAGTTTAAGATTTATATTTCTTGATTATATCCTTACCATATCRAAGACCCTTCTCTGTGAAAAGAACAATGTGATAGGCTTCAGGAAGAGGACAGGCTTTGCTGGCTTATGGTAAATAAATAAATAAAAGTAACAGTGTAACTTCTGGTCTGAGCTAAGTAGTGAACGATAAAAACAAGAAAAACTCTTTCAATGGAAGGACTCTTACTCTGAGATGCTCTATCCTTCTTAGTAGCACAGAAATCCAGACTCTGGCTGATGAACTTATTTGTAGTTTAAAGTCTGAGACAGTGGAAGGTTAGGAGATTATTTAGATGGGAATTCTATAAGTAACATTGCAAAAATGAGGACCTTTCTACAGGAAAGTGGTTTACTTTGAAATTAACAACTTCATTTGTTGTTATACAGTATTGATGTGGTTCCTGAAAACAGTCTACTTGGAAAGCACAGATCTTGGGAGATGCTCTCAATACCTGTCAGAGTTCAAAAACAGAATAATAAAACGTGATTTATAATACAAGTTCAGTATCTCTATTTCATAAGTAACACACAAAAAAAGATAAGAAAAAGTTTTTTAAAAAGTTGGCCACCTTAATATCCCAAGACTACTCTTGAGAATCTGAGCTGATATCCAGTGATTTCAGCAGGRTAACTTACAGGATTACTCCACACTTTGAGAAATGACAGAATAGAGCGTGAACTCCTAATTTCCACCTCTACCTCAAATCCCCACTGCAGCACCAGATAAAGACAGGGCTTGAAACCGAGCTCAACCAAAGCACCTTCTACACCTCACTCCAAGATGAYTCTGCCCAGACAACGCTCCATACTCAAGCTCTACAAAAGCCCTCCGTATCAGGGCCCTACAGAAACAGTAGGGACGCACACAAAGCCAGGGAGGTTATCTCCGAGCTCCTTATTGTAGGATCAGAGTCACGCAAGTCACRATGGCAGGAACACATCTTCAACCATATAACACATACGCACCAAACACTGTTGGGACCGACAGTATTGCTCATCAACAGAAATAGATTTAAATATGTATGTATGTACACAGATAAGTATAGGTATATACACATTTATGTGTATGTATATATACACACACATATACACTCTCTCCCTGTCTCTGTGTGTGCATATACATGTATATACGAAATGGACATACACTAAAGTGATTAATTAGTTGCACCGAATTGCCAAATACTATACCCACCATTAAAAAAGGACAGTMGGGCACAAAAGATTTCAGATTTAAAACCAAGCTAGCTAACTTCCTTCAGGTTAAAAGATAAACCACACAAAAGTAGATGTACAATGCAAGTTATGTTCAGCACCAACACCATGCTTTATCTGACAGCCGTCCCGCGCAGCCATACACCGGCAGCCACAAGCACCCCCAGCAGCGGCATCTGCGGAGCAGAACCAGCCAGAAACAAGCTTTGTTCGCTCCGGAGGCTTTTGCTTCTGGGAAAAAACTTATGCTCAGAAGCATGGACCAAAGCAGATTCCCATGCAGCTGCTGATCTGATAAAAAGACAAAATAAAGAGGATGGTTGCCAAGGGCACCAGAGCTGTCTAAAATGTACATATCTCATTTTACCTTCAGCATTTCTGCTGTCAAGGTGAATAAAGAACTCCTGCTACACCTCAAGAGAGCTCCTGAACACAAGCCCTTCAAGGAGGCCCATTTACTCCTTCCCACCACACTTCTGAGATTCAAGACCACCAGGAAGTCAGAGCAACGACCGGCCTTTCCAGGTGAGCGCAACTGGGCGTCCTCACTCCAGCCTGACCTCAGCCACCAGCACAAAGCCAAAGCCAACCTGATGCTACCACCCGAAACGTGTTTAGGTAGATGATACCACTTCATGCAAGGTGCCACCTATTTCTGCTATTAAAACAATTAAACGTACTTTTAGTTTTAGGGGCAGGGAGGCTTTCGGAGCTCGTGCTTCAGGTCACGCTTTGGTCGGTTCAGCCCTGGCCCGGCGGAGCGGCTGACCGGGGCCGCAGCGCCGGTACCAGACCTTTGCCCCGACCCCGCAAAGCGCCAGGCACGACCGAGCCAGGGCCGCTTGGTCTGTTTATTTCTACCGCTAAGAGCGCAGCGCGGCTTCGGGCTTAACGCATCCTCCAGGCGACGAAACCTGAGCAGCAGCCTGAGGTCCACCGAGGCGGAAAGCGAACATCTCCCTCCGGCTGCGAGGAACCGGCGCGTACAGGGGGAGGCTGCGAGGGGGGCGCCGCGGGGGAAAGGCGGCTTCAGGGGCGGAAAGCGGCGGTTGAGGGGACGGGGAGCAGGGCGGCTTCTGAGGAGAGGCTCCCCAGAGTGCCAGGTCCGCGGCCCGCCGCCCTCCCTCGGCGCCTGGGCCACGAGCAGAGCCGGCGGGATGCGGCGGCCGGGGCCGGGCTCACTCACCGGGAAGCTGCCCCGCAGGCGGGCGGATCTCAGGGCCAGGTCCCGCAGCACAGCCCCCGCCTGCCCAGGCAGGGGAGCCGCCATCTTAGCCGCGCCGCGTGCCCTCACGGCGGCCGCTGTCTCCGCCCTGCCCCGCTCCCCGGGCGGAAGCTCGGCGCGCCCCCGCGGCGCCCACCCCTCCGGAGGGGAGGAGAGGGGACGGGCGTGGCGCCCGGGACGGTCCCCGCGGCAGGGCGGCAGGCCTCGGGGCAGGCTATGAGGGGTCGACAGGGGCGGGGGGCTGTGTGGGGACGAGGGAGGACATCTTGGGGCAGGGTGCGTGCCTGGGGCCGGTGTGAGGGAAGGGCGCGTTTGGGGGTAACCGTGCCGAGCACGGCTGTGCCTGGGGCCGGGGGGCCGGTGCGGGTGGTTGGAGCAGGAGGAGGCTGCGTGGGGAAGGCGGTGGCTGGGAACGGTGAGGGCACCGATGTGCGGAGGGGCTGGGTAGTGTGAGGTGACAGCCTTGAACTGCAGGTCGTTGCCTGATAGAGGTACTGCCCTGGCTGGTTTGCCTTCTGACTTTTTTTTTTTTCCCCCATGACTAAAAGACTTTTTTTTTTTTTTTTTTTTTAATAGGAAATAGTATATTAACCCAAGCTAATAAGCCCTAATAAGCCCTGCTGGGATCCAGCTGACTCTTCATAGGCACTTTAACCTGAACTCCACAAAATGCCTCTGTTAGTTCTTCATCCACAGGTAAAACCTGTTAGTTAATGCCAAAACTGAGACACTGAATTCAGGCCCACCTAGGGAACAGTGCTTAAGACCAGAGCCCTGATAGCCCATGACTCATCACGTGGTTATAAAATCTAACATGTGAGTTCCCAGTCTGAGCTGTGGTTTCATGAAAGTGAGTCCCAGAAGCCAGATTTTGAAAATACCTCATTCCGTCCATCAGGAATGACTTAGGGGCTGGTGTGGACACAGGTGTAGCGGTCTACAATCTGAAGCAAGCTCAAGAGTCAAATGGCTTCGTCTTTGCAGATACAGTCTCTAAGTGAGCCTACTGAGCATTTCTGTATCTGTTTCTGGTTAATGCACACTCTGGATAATCCACCTATGAGTAAGGGAGAGTTGACTTTAAATCATTCACACATATTGCCAATTAACAATGATGGTTTGGAAAAAAATGCAAAAATTGAGCAGCAGATGAGAAACCCTTGCAATTTTACAATAGTTCATATTAAATTCACCTATAATGAAGCATGCAAAGTTTAGCATTATATGCAGGCATTAGTTATGCTGAACATTATTTATTCAGTGGTTGATGATGCAATAGTTGGATAAACAAAACAGCCAAATCCCCATCTTCTAGTCCAGGATGTGAGTGGGAACAAAGGAGAATGCTCCTATCAGTGCTTAGAACTTACACTCCTAAACGTGTTTTTGAAAAAATCGGGACTGAACAACTCCTTTATTGGAATTTAATCAGCAAATAAAGTATACTTCTATTAGAAAAAAATCTGCAATTTCATAAAAACTGAGGTGCTAGAAAAATCTGAAATTGAACAGTTTTGTCTTTGTCATGGCAATTTAAGTAATGTAATATGTTTCAATAAAGAATCTGAAGATGCAGCTTTTTGATAGTATTGAGCAATAATGTATGGTACCCAGTATTAACCTAGGTATTACTGTGTGCTTGTTCTTTCAGAATATTATATACTGACTTTGGTATTATGATGGAGGAAGTATAATTTCATTTTTAGTTTCATGACTGTGGTTCAGTAAGCACAGTGTTTCCTATTCATACAAACTATTATGGCTGGCTGCATTAGGTTTATATATATAACAGGTATATAAGCTTTCAGATAATGTGTGTGGATTGCATGCAATGCTATCATTTAATGCTATGAGGAACACTTTCACTGCATAATATAAATAGTGGAGAACCTTCTTTACTATATTTTTCATTGTTTAGATTTAGTAAATGGAAAAACACTGTGCAAATGCGCAGTCTGGGTTAGTCACCAAGACATGATTTTTTTGTATCTCTAGGGTAGAAGTTACCTGATCTTTAAAGTACGAGGAGAAAAGGTATAGAGATTCATTGTCTTCACATTCAGTTTCCTTCTATGTGTGCGTAAACCAAAGAAAATTTAGATCGAACAGGTCTCTGAAGCAATTAGCAGAGCAAGCAACAGCCACCTTTCTTGGAGTGTGGGGCACAAGGATGTGTGTGTGGGTGTGTGAGAGAAGAGGTACACAATATGAATTATTGTTAGGAAACTCACTTGGGATGCAGGAATTTGGGAACAGCTAAGGAGTAGTCCCAACACACTATTCTCACAAATAAGGAAGGAAGGGGAGTGAACTGGAAAATAAAAAAGGGGAGAGAGAGAGAGGCTGATTTCAAAGGACATTCCTTCTAGGCTTCCAAACATTCCTCCCTGTATCTGTCATGGGTATGCAGCATTTGAGGATGCTGCCTTTCTCATATCTTCCCCAGGATGCATAAAAAGCTAGAGTGTAGCTAAGCTTTTTAGCAGTGGTCTACTTAATGCAAAACAACCAGTAATGTTTTTGCAATTAAGTTTAAAAAAACATCGCATAAGGCGTAACTCTTAAGAACTTATCCTTAAGCCTAAATAGTGGATAACGTTCAGGTGAAGACATTTAAAAACCAAAAAAGTTACCTTATCACAGGTAAAGCATAATTTTAAGTGTTTTTGCATTTCCTCTTCATTGCAGCAGTACTTGTTAACAATGAAATAGTATATTAATTTTCTCATCCACACAGATTACCTCCCAAACCGTTATTCGCTAAAGATGGATGTCACAGCCAGCACATGGATGGTGTATCCAGCCATTCAGAAAGGTTGTTTATCATTAACTTTTCGTTTAACCATAAAACCATTTGACAAATACAAACTCATTATAGCTAGCAGAGCTGAATGGAGGTTTTTCCCTTAATAATTTTTCCTGAGTAACATATCTGAGCTCATGCTGATACATGTCAGGAATAAAACCACTATTACAGCAATGAAGCAGGGATGTTTTCACGGATAGGATACTCTTCTAACTTAGACTGAAATAGAATTGGGCCAAATACATCTTTCTTACTCACACGATCAGTCTTACAACTTCAGTAGAGTACCTGCAAGTCAGGTGAGCCCTTACACTTTCACTTTTGGTCACTGATAATATGGTTGCTCTAGTCTGTTTTTGATGGGTTGTAACCTCTTTTTCAGAAAACTCTAAACAGTGGACTGAAAGACACTTCATCATGTGCATATTACTTAGTAATTATTCTTGCGTCAGCTATAGAACTTGAGCTTCATATCTGCATAAATTTCCTAGAGAATAACTTAATCTGTATGTGAAAGATGCACCACACACAGCATCCCCAAAAATAATGCATGAGGGTAGTAAAAATGCAAAAAACTCACTAAAATAGTCCCACTGTAGGTGACTGAAGAATAGGAAGCAAGATCATAGACTGAGTCTTACGATGACACTATAGAGTTTGAGTCCTGATGCACAAGTCCCTCTCAGTCTGTGATGCTGTCCCAGTCCTTCACTGTTCTTCATTCCTTTTCTCTGGTCATGTCTGTTTGTCTCCAAATGTAGAACCAAAAAGAAAAATGTATGCTAAGTTGTAAATATAGCAATGAGTGGAGGAAGGGTAATGAAAGATTAAAATTAAATTAACAATGTTCAAGTCTAGAAAACAAAAGAAGGATAAAAATAAAGAATGAAAAATAGCATATTAGAATTGTTAATTACCTCCTAGGTCACTGAGTTCAGTCATTGCATACAGCCACAAAATTGCCATTCATTAAAAAATTACTTTAATATAATGGGAGGGATCCTGGAAGCAAGAAGGATAGGGTGTTTTTTGGCTAGGTAGGATCAAATTTTCTGGTTTCACTGTCTTCAGCAAATATATGAGCTCTATTGCTGTATCATTGATCTATGTACGTAAATATCAGTTTGCCTTTTTCATTTTCAAATTGTATGCACCTCTGCTGTACGTAGTGGAACTTGTATGTGGCTAGGAGCAAAAGAGTAAAGTGAAGCCTTAAAACAGTCTTTGCATCTTCTGTTTGATGCTGTGGGAAGCCAGGGTGCCGCATTTTAACACTGCGTGATAACTTTGTATTTAAAGCTAAAAACTGAAAAGAAGTGCCTAAAACAGGGAAGACTTTAAATAATAAAATGTAGAAATAAAGAGAAAAAGTACTGAAGCAACCCACTTTAAAAAGATTTATAGCAAGAGAGGCAATACCAAGGGGAGTAATAGTAACAGTAATGTTCCAGCTTTTTGATATCTAACCATTTGACTCTGTGTAAAAAGGAAACATTCAGGAATTATGACATAAATTAATTGGCTGAAAACAGTAGAAGTGATGCATCAATTTACAAGAGATGTACTGCTACCTTTTGCCAGCGGCCTGCTGTATAATAAGGCAGACAGGGGAGTTCAGGTTTCTCAGCAGAGATAGACTGTAGGTCTATAACACTCAGTTCCAGCAACGTTGAGAACCCTGATATTGTGGGTAGGAAGACAATTTTATTGAACTTCTGTCAGAGACAATATAGGACTGTGAATACAAAAAGTGTAAAGATCTGAGCTGTGGGATACAGTGGAAGAAAACAACCTCTCAGAGGCTGGACCTCTTTGATAAGATGTGACTATATCCCCACAAAGACTTTGAAGCCTTCAAAAAGTGTAGACAATCTAAATTCAGGAAAGAAATGTCTAACAGTCTGAAAAAAAAAAGGTAAAGTGTTACTTGGGGGAAAGGAATGGAGGTTAGAATAGCACCAAAACAGTGATGTAATGAAAAGGCAGGCTCTGTCGTGTGTGCTAAGCAATTCAGTCTATTTTGCAGGCAAACATTCTAAAAAGAAACACTTTAAGATTTATGAAATATGAAGCAGAATCTTGGCTTGATCAATACTATTCTGTACATTGTATTTAAAAACATATGTAACAGCAAGCCATTATATTTAAAAACATACTTAACAGCAAGCTATCTAGAGTGTAAAGGAAAGTTCACAGATGAAGAGATTGCCCAGACAGTCAAATGTGGAACATCCATACCCAAGGGCACACGCTTACTGATAGGAATCTGTGAACTCTGTGTGTGCCATGCAGTAAAGCTCGTTAACTATTTCACAGCAGGGCTGGAATACCCATGTGGAAGAATAAAGGCAAGATGTCGCTGCCTTAAGAGAAATTATTTGGATGCTGACAGAAAAAGCTTTGTTATGTAGGATTGTTTGTGTCCTGCACAGTATCTGCAAAAAGGTGAGCGTTTTCCAGGAATGAAACCTGGATGCTGCTTGAGACTGTAGACAGCTGTAGCTAAAAAAGCAGTATTTGCCTTTACCAAAGGGAGGCGAGGGAAATTAGGAAAGCTGTAGGTGTTCACATCACATCTAATCCATGTTTTAATTCACAGGTTGCAAAATACTTCATAGCGTGTCATCCCAACCTGTTACAGGGCTTGAAATTGTCTATTGTAATTAATTTCTAAACCTGTAGGGTGAAAGGGTTGCTAATACATGAGGGGTAGTTTTTTCCTGATGAATTTTATGGATTGCAGAGGGAGGGAAATTGATTTTTCTGCCGAATTAAGTATTGATTTAAAAGTAGCTTTCTATGCTACCTAGTTTGGGGTCATGGCGTACTATATCAGTGGATTTTGTAGATTGCTTGCTGTGTTTTCCTATTTCAATAAAATCTTTTGGCATGGATGCAGGTTTCACTTTCATTACAATTGGTTGGACACCAGCAAGTGGTTCAGTGATCGCGGAAGTTCATGAAAACTATAACCTTTCTGAACAGCCTAACAAAGAAGTGCAGCACTGTGTAAAAAATCTTAGAGCAAAACGTGAATGCACCACTAGAGAAAACTGAACTGCCTAAACATAAAGCAGGGTAACAACAGTTACTATGGTATTTGGTGCATACACTCGCTGTTTTGTTGTCTAGACTGCATATTTGGACATTTACAAGTATGGAACGTAAAGGAGGATTTTTTGCCTTAGCTGGTGACAAGAGTATTTACACCTAATGGAACCGTGCTGTCTGCAGTCACAACTGTAGGCAGACTGCATCACCAGTGCTTTGAAAAGATCTCAATGCCTTAATGAGATCTTGGAATAGCACTTGTTTATAAAACCTAACTCCTGGGCTTGTACCTCATACCATACAGGGATCTGGTATGTACTATACTATACTATGCTATACAGGGGGCATTATATGTGCTGGTATCAGACCCAGTACAGACTATGCTGGGTTACCGGGTGCCCTGCATCAATTTGCCATTCAACAATTTGTCATCTCACTGCCTCTCTAGTCTGTTTGTTCCCTTCAAGTTTACACCTCCTTCCATTTCTTCAGACAGTGTTCCAGTATTTCTTACTCTTTGTATTTTAGACATTAAGTTATTTCATTTTTACTTTTTCCTGCACTGACCTCATGTCATTCATTAGTGGACAGTGTCATCACCAAGCCTTGAAGGGCTTACAGTGAGAGAATGTAAATGTCAAACATGAATTCTCCCGAAGTGTTTCTATATAAAAAGGCCAAAGTTTGTAAATTTTTTTCCATTTTTGGAATGTTGTCTGGGCTCAGCTCTGAGACCAGCTGTGAGGAGAAGGAGAATATCTACAAATGCAGCCACAGAGATAAAGTTGTGGTGATTTATTTTTTAATCTGTTCCCTTTGGAATAGAAACTACCAGTGAATAGCAATCTTCTTACACATAGTACTGGTAAGGGGTGCTTTCAGGTGTCTCTTCTGCTAGCTAATGTATCAACTACCAGCTAATATATCAATTGTTCAAAAAAGAAAGTGTAGTGAAAATGTAAATTTCTGCAGTAGAAAAAATGGGCTGTGAATATTTCTGGACATCCTTTCAAATTGCATGCAGGAAGCCTTTAGGAGCCTGACAAGAACATAAAATATAATTGAATAAGAACTGACCATGCCAGTGGTGGACTGTAAATATTTTCCTGACCATATAGCCGAAATAGTTGCCAGAATTCCTACTACATTTGCAAGCATCACCTCCCATACACAGAGAAGAGTAGGAGTGTAAATGAACTGCATTAGTATTTGCTGTTTGAATGGTGTTTGCAAATTCTATGGAAATTCAAAGAGAAAATGGGAAGCCTGGCAAAAAGCAAAGGCTGTATCCTCATGGGACAGTATCTATATGAACAGATTAGTAGGAGGGTACAGACTCATGGTTGCTTTCTACATAGATGGATTTTATTCAGTAAAAGAAGCCATATCATTTACACACTAAGGAACAACTTCATTTTGGTAAAACTTTTTTTAGCCTGTAAGCAGAATAACTCCAAAATGTTTTGCTTATGAAGATTATTACAATCTGTAATAAAAAATATACATTCAACTAATTTTATAAACTCATGGATATGGACATACACAAATAATCACACTTTCAAATCTTATGTCTGTGTACACATATACACTACAGGTTTTTCATGCTTCAGGAAATAATAATAGAAAGCTTTTTTTTCTACTAGTAGAGCTAGGAGGAATCAAAAAGAACTTCCCCATGGCCTATCTTTTTAATAGCTTCTACAAAAGTATGTAGAAATTACCATATTTTTAATTAATATGCATTTGTTAAACAGATCAAAATGGGAATGCTTTAGCCATCAGCTTGGCTGTAGCAGAGCCTAAAAAATTCCTCTTTTGCATTCTGCGTCAAAAAGGAAATTGGAATAAAATTTCTCCAAGCAACTGATAGTTCTAGTATCCATCTGATTCACTAAAGTAGCATTTGCAAGCTTAGCTGTTAAATTTAACACTATCAGGTATAGCTTCTGCTATGTATATTGTTTGTCCTTAATAAATGTGTTTTGATGGGTTTGTTTCACTAGGAAAGTTGGGAATGTTTTAGTGCACACAAGCAAGTCTACAATCAAAATTCTACCCCAATGGGTATTTTTGTACTATCAGTCTGTGCTTCAGAAAATGTTGAATTTTGTCTTAAGTAGAAAACCAGTGAAGACCAATTCATTAAAAACAACTGCCATCATAGGAGGTATGTGATTTGTTTTGAGAGTCATTTAGGCTCAAATTGCGTACTGTAATAAAAATTCAGGGAAACAATAGAAAATCTACATGGACAGCTCATTTGAAGGCTGTGATGATCTTATGTTTAAAATTAAGGTAATATGTATCTGAAGTGTAGTATTCTGAGAAAATCACTCTTCATCTCACTTTAGATTTAGCTTCTTTAGACTTTTAACGTATTTTTAATGAGCGTTGAGCTGAAATGAATCAGTTTCTTACTCAGGGCTACATGTGGCTTACTTGATGGAATTCAGAGTAGGATTCCCGACAACAGAGTTTGAAGGGATAAATGCCAAGAGTAAACTTTCTTATCTCTGCTGGTTTCTGGGAACATAGTTATTACACTGTCTGTGGCCCATGGTTCAGTTCTATACAAAGTACTGAACTTACTAATCAACCTGCAGATATTAATGCAAGTGCATAATGTGGTTTTGACAGTAGAAATACCCAATTCATGAAGTGTTATTTATAACTGAAAGAATTTTAATATTGCCAATGAATACTCCTCCAAATTCTAATGGAATTTATGTGTATGTAAGAGTTTATGAGTGTTTCCTTCAATAATTGCATATAATATTGCCAGCCAAGAAAGAAAAACAATACTGTATGACTTGTATGACACATGCAACTGCCTGCCACGTTTCAACTGAAAACACAACTATTACCACCCTATAAAACTGAAAATTATTACAATTAATTCATTACTTCAGAACAACAAATAAATGAGAAATTTGCAAAATGCATCAGTGTTCTGTGAAGAAGAGAAGAATTTGTTAGGCAATAATTGTTATGAATTAATCACTTAGCTTTAAGGCTAAATATGATCTTGTGATACAGCATATAAATATGAGCTCCAGTCAATAAACAGACAATGAACAGGCTTGAGAAGGGATTTGTCTCTTGTCCAGAGTTCCTGGAGAATAACAATGAGTCTTTATTTTAACCCTCACCTCTCAATGTAAGGAGCAGTTAAGTTCATGCTGTCTTATATCAGAAGCACAGACTTAAGCAGTGGCACTGCGCCTTATACAAACTTATCACCAGTATATCCTGCAGAAGTCTCTCATTCTTTTGAGGCCAGTGGGAGTAATAAGTCAAAGATTTCTGGCACCAGATAAAGCACAGAAGATATGTGTGTATATATATGTGTGTGTAGGTACATATATATATAAAATGGAGACTTTACTGACAGAAGAATTGTATTAAAATATATGCTAAAATATTACATAAGATCTTTCTTCTACTGGTTTTTGTGACATTAGGAATTCTGCAATATTTTCCTTCCTAATTCCTCCAGTTTCTTCCTGCTTACCCAAAACTGTGAGGAAGTTTCAGTACACCTAATATTCCAGAGATCACTAGCAAGCATGTACAGATTAATTGCATATAACACAGATCAAATTGCATAGAATTGTTAATGTAGCCCAGTCCTGCCCTGTTGCATCTGTGCTATCATACTGAACAGGTCTATCTTAATAACCTGAAAGGCTGAGAGAGTGAGAATCAGCTCCACAAAACTCCACCCAAATGAGAAAATCAGTCCTTGATGAACAGTGAGTACAGACCATCAGAAATCATTTTTCTTGATGGGCAGATGGAGAAATGTGGTTTTGAAGGTAGGCTGTTAAGTTTTTTGAAAGGCAACTATCACAGGTCATTTTAGCCTCAGTTGATTATCTCTTAGGCTTTAGCTAAGACTAAATGGCAAGTTCAAAAGGCTCATATGTACAGCTGTGGTCTGCAGAATGAGGGGTGTTTATTGTAGACAAAAGTTTGAAGAAAAGAGACAAAGTCGAAGTCCACAAAGAGGAGAGTCCTTCCTGTTGGGACAGCATGCTTATCGGTGAACTGAAAGCCAGGGATTGTTTCATGTTGTGTGATGCTTTTGCTCCCTCCTCTATGTGAAACCAAACCAGAGTGCATGTTTGTTATGCAATTTCTGCTCTTTTTGTGAAGAATGCTGATTTTGTATATCTAAAATACTCAGTTGTTCCCCAGGAAGATAAGATGATCTGCAACTTAAAAAAAAAAAAAAAAAGAGGCAGCAGCAAGAGCATACAGAAACTGTCCTCCTAGTCAAAAAGGCGTCAGCAGCATGTCCTTATCTTTGTGATGTATTTCAAAGCCACCGAAGAAAGACGAAGCAAAAGCTCGCGGAGAGATTTGGTGGTAACTTATTTTGTCTCATTCCTTTTGTTATCTGCTAAAGAGTACAGTAGTCACATATGACAACTCTCTTTTACAGTTTACAGGCAAGGTTGCCATCCTGACTTCATCCAGCTCATCTATAACTTAATGCTCATGGTGTCTCAAGGCAAGTGGTCTGCAGTATTGCTAAGACTCTGCTCAGATACCGCAATGACAACTAAACAACGGTCCAATCTTAAGGCAATTCCCCTCATTTGTTGAAGTAAGCTGAAATTTTCATCAGGGAGCTATTGCTTCTCATTTATAAAGAAAAACATCAGCTATTATGGTAATAATACAGAAAGCCTCATTAATTGCAGCACACAATAAAGAATAAAGCGAGTGTAAAGAAGCCAAGCAGATGGTGCATTATAAACAGACTTTTTAAACAGTAACCTTCACAGTAGGGAATGCTGTAGGTAAGAGTGCAACCTAACTTTCATTAGAACATTTTTATTTCTATGTTTAGAACATAAATGTATTTCCAGATATGTTCTTTGCTGAAAGTTGAATTATTCTGGAAAGCCTGCGAAAAACAGAAAGCAATACAATTGCTTTCTAATTACAGAGATTATAGGGTGGGGGGTGGGGGAGAAGGGGATATGCTGTAATGTTTTTACTGTTTTCTATCATTCCTTCTGCAGTTTTGAAACATTCTGTAAAGAAAAATTTGCTAAAAACTTTTTAGGAAGAAATCTGGTGGTTAGCAGAGACAAAAACAGGGGCAGACGTAGCTCTCTATTTTGGGAGTGTGCAGTTGGGGGAAAGGAGGCCTAGAGACCATTGCATAAAAGGAGGAGCCTTTGAGGTACCATTTTCCCCAAAGGGAGGGAAGAGGAGGGTGAGAAAATACTGCTACATGTTAGTGACAATTTTAAGAGGCAAACCCAATAAAGATTCCTCCATCCATATCCAGCATTTCTGTATGCCTAGGAAATTAAAATGTAACATGCCAGTTTCCCTTGCAAGCATCCAGAAAATATCTGTAATACAAACCTATAAAATATTTGATTAGAGAAACAATACCCATACAATTGTACACACCATAAAACTAGCAAAACTAAGTCTGTGTGGTTTAAGAACTCAATTCCCATCCAATAACTTACTAGCAGGATTTCTTTTAATGAATGTAATGAAAGCTAAGAAAAAGCTTCTCTGTGCTTCAGCTCAGCAATGCAAGAAAATTGTTCATATCTGCTGGCTAACTTAACTGACCAGCCCCAGGAATGACAGATGCTCAGATAAGATACTTTGCGTCCATACTTCCAGTCTTTGTAGGCTGCCTAAACTCAGCCTGCGTGTAAATCCCATCTGCCTTTGCAGACGCTGCAGTGGGAGCAACCTCAAGCCTTCTTTTTTTTGCCCAGCATCCTATGACTTCAACAGGATAACAGAGAGGATAACAGGACTAGCTTTCTGATAGTAGCTGAGGAGGATCTATGAAAGAGGGAGATCTTGGCTATTGGGCAGGTTTGATGCAATAGCCTGATAGCTCCAAAGCCTTGTCTGGGAGCTTTTGTTCTAAGCTTTATTAAGAGCATGGACTTTTTGCTTGGGGACAGTGAATTTAAAGTATTTTCTGTTCAATCTTCTAATATTATTCAACCAATTAGGCTTTATTAGATTGTTCTTGAAATAACGTATATAACTAGCTATTCACAGTATATACTCCTGGTTCTTTCAGCTATGAGCTTTCTACTGCCTTAGTGACATACATATTACACTTTATTGTTAATGAAAATCTAAGATTCATGGCAATACACTGACATTCCATTACTTTTTTCTTCCTGATGTAATTGGCAATTAAGTCCAGTTTATTTTGAGTCTGGACATTCAGTGGCAAGAAAACAACAATCAAATAGTCTATATAAAAAAAAAAAAAAGAAAAAAAAAGGAACATATTAAGAAAATACTTCTGTACTCAAGCAAGTGTTACTTCAATTCTGAACTGTACAATCAGGTGGAACTGGAGAAATTAATTTTATTCAACCTTCTGGGCTGGCATATGTTTTGAAAGTGGGCAGTAGGAAGCTTAGATTCCTTATACTCTAGCCCATTTCTTGTCTCAAATCTTTTTGTTTGTTATCTCTGAACTTGCAGTTCCCCTATATAAATATCCAGTGTATGGTAGTATGTATAGAGAATATTCAGAGTAAGGTTGGGTTTGTGGCTGTTCTTCTAAGGATGGGTGATTCATTGGCCAATGCACCTGTACATTATACCTTGTTTTACAGGTCAGGATGTCAAAGGCAGCTCCATATGATGCTACCACAATTCTCCTTTGGGTACCATTACCACTGACAGTGGCCTGCCCTCAGCATGCCAGTCCAACAGGCCACATAGGCTTAGGCAGCTCATGGAGGGTTTTTTGATATATCAACGGTCATATTAATCTTGTGGCAATAGCAAGAGACAAACTCTGTCTCTTGAAAAAAACTCGCAGTTGTCAATGAAGCTTTCAGTCATCCATCTGAAAAGATATCTAGCTCATGTGTTCACAAAATACTTGTATGAAACTGGCAGCTCTGAAACTTAGGAAAGGAGCTCTTTGCTGCCATCTCTCAGTGAACTGAGAAGAGAGGGAGATGTAAGTACAAACTTTTTGGCATATTTATTTGCCCCCTCTCTTCCTGAGGGGCATTTTTACTGATTTGCTAAGGAATCATTAACATCTGGAGAATCACAGAAATGAAATAACATTATACTTGTTCCATGGTGAAGAAAATCAGAACTGTGTTTAAATATAATCTGTTTAGGAGTTAGCATAACTGAACCCCAGTCTTGCATGGGGTAGTAAATGAAGCTGAGTCCATACGAATACGTAAGTACATCTATTCCTAACCGATGTGATGTGTTGAGTGTGGTGAAAAATGGAGTGGGGACATCAGCATGACAGAAGATGATGGTAGCATCATTTAGGTACAACGATACAGGATTTGCACTGTATAGGGTGTAAATGGGGGAGACAGTAAATTGCTTCCTCTATGATATGAGGCAGCCCTTCTTGAGAGTATTTGTGGATTTGTCTATTACCTTTTTTGACAGTAAATTATGAAAAGAGTGCAGCTAATGGGTAAACAGTGAAATCATTTGTTCATCAAATGTTCAAACTGAGTTATAGAGTGTACCCAAAGATGCTATGTGTGTCTTTCTTCATAGGTGCAACAGAAATACTTTAAATATCAATATTTGGTAGAAACATTGCTAAGCAGTTGGTGCAAATCAGTGCTGAAATCCATTTCATCTTCATTTGCTAGTTTCAGAATCAGACAAAGCTCTTCAGAAAGAATTAATACTTCTTGGTGAACTCAGAGAAAATGTTTTGGTTTTTTTATTAGTTTATTTTGACTTAGTTTTTGCAAGTTTTAAGAAAAAATAATAGTATCTGAACCTGGTCCTTCTTGTTAGCAACAATATTTGGAGGAATAATTTAATGTTTGTATCATTATGGAAAGTTTCCTTAACATAGTACTCATGAATAGTCTCATTAAAATCAAAGAGCATGACTATATGGCTATGCAAACACAGAGTTTGACCCAGAAGAGGAGACGTGCTGGAGTTTCTGTGACATCCTCCAGGGATTTCACTATTACTATTGATTTTACATGAAGGCACTCAGATGGTACAGTGATGGACGGCAGTATAAAACCCTAAGAGAGATGGATAGACATGATTAAGTGTTTATTGGCCAGCAGTCAGTACCTTTTCCTTATCCTCTCAGGTCCCAATCCACATATGATATGCTGTTACCGCTTTTAGCTCCAGGGCTGGTCATTAAACTCAAGCACAAATAGCTGATACATTTAGATCCAGAAGTCTTCAGTTCATTGCTTGTTTATCTCTGTGCTGCAGTCTAATATTGTTACGATATTGAGGCCTAAATAAATAGCAGAGTTGTTGTGAATATTTAATTTGTTAAAAACTTTTTATTCAAATATCATTAATCTTTAAAGTTTTCAGCTATTTTGTTTGTTTCTTGGAGAATTTGCAATTTCCCTTGAGATTGTGGTCAGTTGTTACTCTTTCCAAAGGAGACATAGAAATCATATTTTATCATGAAAGGATTTTATCCTCCCTTCATATTCTGTTTAATGTTTTTTAGTTGAATAGTGTGAACTTTTCTAGACRTATTTCTGGGATTTATGCATTAATATCAGACTCCAGATGGAAAGGCTTTTTATCAGATAAGCAAACCTGGGAGGAAGTCCTGAATGTTAACACTGGGGATGGAGACTGGTACGATACTCTTTCTCTGAGCAAATCTGATTGCATTTGAATGACACAGAAGATAGAGTACTTTTATTTTATTCCCTCATTCTATTACTCCCATAATAAACCATATAAGCTCAGTAAAAATTTTCTTGGATGTGGAAAAATTCGATAGCAAGGTGTACTAAGAAGCAATGAACATATTTTGTAGTTTACTACTGCTTGATATTTAGATGGCCAACTTTCTTAAGAGTGCTTTCAGATCCTGCAGATCAATATTTTGCTAGATTCTGATTTTAGTGTAGTTGATGGTAATGCCATCAATGCCTTACTATACAGCAAGAGAACACTCAACTTCTTTTCCAGCCACTGACATAAGTTGATAGGGCATTACTGGTACTTGTCCCAGTGGGTCTGATTTTATGATTTAGGATCAAGATTTGGATTTCACAGATTTTTTTTCCCTGGAGGAAGGAAAGGTATAGAGTTTCATGTCAGAATCAATAGGCTAGATCTACCCTAGCTAGAGTAAATAGACATAGATGATACTTGTGAAGTCCACAGAAACATGAAGAAAAGTACACCCTTTCCATCTTTGTTGCACCCTTTTAGTTAAATATAGCTTACAACTGATATAGAGCATATATATGATTTGATTGGAGCTAAGTAGATGATAACTTTTGGTAAGCACTAAATTAACACAGTATTTTATTGGTATTTTCTGCTCAGGAGATGCCTGTGAACTGCCATAATTTCCTTCCTCATAGTTGTTATTCAAGGATAGCTTTTCGGCATTTTTAGATTCAATGAATTTGTGAGGAATACTCTACATCTTAGACATGTTACCCTGGCGTCACTACTTAAACAAAGTCATATGAAGTTGTCTCAGACCAACAGTCTTTCTGGCACTCATAATAATATTCTTCGTAAAATCTGCTTCCCACAGTTCTGTGCCCAAAATGCATTTTGCGCACTAAAACAGTGTAGAAATGGTCAATTGCAAATGCCTCAGAAAAGTTAGTTAAAACAATGACTGAATATTCATAGCAACCCTCTTTTGCATAATGTATCTTTTTACAATAAAAATTTTATTATCTCTTTATTTGCTGACATTCCCTAGTGACATGTCAATGGTTCTGGGAAAAAAGCCTTTAAAAATATTGGTGGTTTTTTCTGTCATCTGAAAGTTCAGAGCTACAAAGTCTTCACCCAGACAGCCTGGCTTGTTGTCTATTGTCACTTGCTTCCATTTATCTAACAAATGCTGCCAGTTATTTAGGTTTGTCACAGACTCTGCTTCAGTTTCCTTTCACTTTATGATGTGACTTACAGCTCCATCACAGAAGTGTTTAATACATTGCTCAGCATCATTTCTCACTCCCTTGTCCACACAATGTGGGGGGGATGTTTCTGGTCCATTTTCCTTGCAAGGGACTCTGTAGCAAAGACGTGTCTTATTGTCTTAAAGAAGTATTTTTGTCAGCCTTCCTGTTGTGACTGAGTTGGGTGGCTGTTCTTCTCAGATGTACCCCAGCCTGTTTATTTTCAGCTGCTTTCCACCTGACCTGAGCACACGCATTTATTTCTTTAGTGAATGCTGGGTTTTTTTTTTTTGCTGTGGAGCTCTGTTTTGATTTTTTTTCAGGTTCATTCTTCCACATTCTGGACTTCATGGTCAAATGCCTTGAAAATTCATTTTCTCAAGCCTAGTCTGAGATTTCAGTGGAAATATTGCGTTGTGTATGTAATTACACCTTCTTCCTCAAGATCACTCAATAATTTATACCCCATTAGAATGTGCTTCTATAGGAAATCATGGTTGCTTGACCAGCTCAATTATACTATGTGTTCCAGAAGAATTTGCTATCATAAAACTGCATAGTAAAGCATTAAAAAAAAAGCTGAATAATCCAAGGATAGCTGGAAACTTTATATAAATTAAAGTAGTATTCCAACAGTACATAGCATCAAGTAAAATATACCCTAGCTATGTTGATATCTTCGACCCCTACAATGGAAACAATGGCAAATATTGTATTAAACTATTCTAATGCTTCAGCCATTTAAACTTTTTGTAGAGTATGTATTGTAAGCACCTTGTGTTCTGCAGCAAGGTAGCTGGTTTATGACAAACAGTTTTATAGTTTTTCTCTAAAAACCATTCATGATTTACAATTTTTTTTTTTTACTGAAACCATTGTATTTTTACTACATCAAAATAGTTCATAAGCATTCAATAGCAGACAGAGGAAACTGCGTGACATTCTACTACAGGTGCCAGTAACTTTATACTTTCATGTATACTTTCAAAGAAAAAACTTAAAAGGAGCTGGAGAGCTCATACAGGATGTGATGTATTTTGGACAATTGTATTATTCTTATCCCAGGAGTTTGAGAGGATTGAATCTGATTTGTTGGGAGGTGTTTGATAGTGATTCTCACTGTGATTCTTAGTAGTGGTGTTATGGTCAGGTGGTCTAGATCCCCAGAAGCTCTGCCTGCTCAGTCAGTGGCACATGAAGAGCCCAAGTGCACATCTTCCAAAGGTCCAGAAGAAGGAATGCTGTGATCTCCTTAACTGTGGAAAAAAATGGTGGAATAAAGTTCACAACTTCTCCAGAAATGGTGGATATATTATTTTTCATTATATAGTTGCTGCAGAGGCTCATGGAATTTAAAAGGAGGAAAAGACAATTGCAAATATTACACTGAACGGGAGAGCAGTGATAAGAAAATGGTAGAAGAATGTGCCTTCCAGCTGCAATCTGAGGTTGCCCGCAGAAATCCTTGTGAATTCCAATTCCTTTCCTTGAGCTCAAAGAGGTGCATGGATTAGGAAGCATAATTCCTGTAGGCAAAGGAAGAAAACTTTTGCCACCTTGCTGCTGCCTGGGCTTATCTCTCTCTCTTATTATTCCTTCACAGTTTCCTTTTCTTCAGTGATGCATCACCTCTCCAGGTAATAAATCATAGAATCTTTGTGGATAATGTCTTCATTTTGCATGGCAAACACATGCCATAAATCTAGGTGAAGCTTAATAACTGGTATACGGCATCCTTCTTCCTGTGAATGGCAGAGACAGAGGATCCCATTTCGACTCTGCTTTCCCACTGGAGGAGAGACAAAACTTGTTGATCAACTATTTGGGTACTACAGTGATTGATATCAATACTCAAAAAAAAGCTAGGGGAAAGACACTAATACTGGCCTTATCACTTCCCAAAATCCTACTGGAAAACTCCACATTGGTCAAGGTTTCTAGAAGAGGATGGCATTGGAAACACTTGTACCTTGACACTACTCGTGTACCAGCACTTACCCATGTGTTCTGCTTTCAGAACTGTTATTGTTATCTGGCACTATGTAGTGTTATGGAGACCTACTAGTCTTGCTTTACCTGGAGCACTGTTGCACAATGCAGATAGGTCTTGTAATGACACTGTTTCTACTGGGCAAACTGGCCTCTCCTCATTCAAACCATGCCTGCGTTGAATACCTAGCTTCCCTTCATGGAAGCCCTTCTAAAGAAATGAAAGGACCGTAATGATTAAGAGTGGTCTGAAATGGACTAGGCTAATTCTAGAGTTGGCTAGACTAGTAGAAGCATTTTCCTATAAGACATACATATGGCATCTCCATGTTCCTTGTCCCACCCTGACTGCTTGGGATATTTTTGGCAGCCAGATACTCACTGTAGTATGAACTGCAGGATCACAGAGCCATAAGCTCCCAAAGTGGAACTGACAGCTCTGAAACAAAGACAGCGGAAATTTTCTCTGAGCAGGAGTGGTAGTATCAGGCCCATCATATGTAAGGCAATTACAGTGTAAGCTAATGAAAGCAGATGCCAGCTTTGCTGATATAAATAGTTTCACAACCTCTAGCCTTCCTAGCATAACACAAAATAATTCATAATGGGACTGCACAGAACTCTTTCAATTAGATTTCAGCAGTGGAGCGAGTTATTTTAGCTAGGCAGAAGCATGCAAAGCCTGTAGGCTCAAACACATGGTAATTGAATAAATAGACCCAGGCTTTTGCTATGACAAAAAGAAATTAAGAACTTAGTGTAAACGATGTAAGAGTCTACCTCTAAAAGACACCCGTTCAGCTGAAATCATCTAATTGCGCTCCATTCAAAAATCACACTTCCGGATGAGGGGAGAGGTTGCCATTTCTCAGAAAGGCTCTCAGTGGTGAGGATGCCTTCAGGTGAAGATTGTGAGTGCAGCTGTAACTTTCAGATGGTACAAATGTCAGAAATGCCTGCAGCACATAAAAAAAATTGAATGCTAATCAGTAAGCAGGGATTCTGAAGACAAACTTTTTCATGGATACTACCTTTATTAAAGGTGATATTTCAGCATTTCAGGCAAGTATCAGTGCTAATCACGTGAACCCAATATAGCACAGGCACTTGTGTTTCTGCATGCGCTTTTTTGTATCCCTGCCCCTGGCAACTGTTTCGCAATGCTTACTGCAGCCTGCCTGCCAAAGGGTATTGAAAACAGCAGCTAAACATTGCAGCAGCTGAATGTTTCTGGGCCAGTGCGTTCAGCACATGGAAGTTTCTTCCTATCTTCATGGTGGTTTTCGCTCTTTCCTGATAGTGACTACTGCCAGGGATCAAGTTTTTGTTCACTTTATCTTTCCCATTATGATGGGAAATCTTTCCCAAGGAAGAYGGCTTGTTCCCCAGCCAAATTACTTCAGCCAAGCATCTTTGATCCAGGGCTTTTATTCTGGGCTTCAGATGCTTTCAAGTAGCAAATCATAGATGAACATACTGGCATGGCTGACTCTTGGCTTGCTAATGGATTTGAAGAGAACAAGAAGAGAACAAATTCAGGATGCCATGAAGGAAAAAGAAAGTCCATAAATGCCCTTTCCTGATTGTAATGGTATACTGGAGAGGAAGCAGGAGTGGTTTTGTTTATAATACTTTTATAGTATTTTTCAGAAATTGTTTATGTATCATTCTCTCAAGTGGAGAAGGTGGCATCACAGTGGGAAAGAGAAGAGTGTGGCCAGTTTGCAAGGAAACTCATGGGACTTCTGGTGTTAGCTTCAAAAAGGGAGAAGAAATTATTTTTACCTTCTAGGTTTGAATAAGAATTGCTTATAGTGAAATAGATTTTACAGTCCATTAAGTTCAGTCAGTACAAAATGAACTTAACCAGCCAGATTGACACCTGGAGAATACACCCTGTGCTAGAGGGAATCTTCATCTGTGTAAAGTTGATGCAGCTAATTCTGTTATCTCTTGCTTTGGATCTGACATCTGTGAAGTTTCTGGTGCTGGAGCTACATTTTCTGGATGAGTGAGAACAGGCTGAGACAATAGGGGAGGAAGGAAGAGTCGAAGGAATACTATTCTGCTATGCCCCATCCTCTAYTAGCAAAATAAGCAGACGAGCACACTGACTTACACTTAGTATCCTACAGCTCCAGAGCCATGCAGATCCTACTCACATTACTCCTCTGATGATCATATCTGAACCATGAATGTCGTGATACATCTAGTCCATTTGATACTTCTGTTTTTCTTAATTATTGTAAAGAACAGACACATTTTCTTCAGTGCAAGGAAGAGCTAATGTCCTTTCCCTGGTGGAAATGGCATAGGGCAAACTGGTGATGTAAACTACCAAGTGCTGTTTGAGATCCAGGCACTGAGAAGAGGAGAAGAAGGCAAATTTCTTCTGTAGAAAAGCAAATGCTAACTCTGCTCTGCTCATAAAATAAAAAATAAAAAAATCCTGTCTGAGAGAGATCCAGAATGTTATATTCTTCACAGGAATGAAGAATTACGAAGTTCAGCTAAAGTGTTGACAGAATAGTTTATCACGAGGTAAACCACTTTCTTTAGATAACCCTTGCTTTTTAAATTCCTACGCATGCAATTATTTTCCTTTTGAGGATGTTTAAAAATAAACCATCAAACAGGATCTTTCCAAACCGACAAAATCCTGAACCAAAAGGACAAGATCCTGAACCTGAAATTGTGTAAAATAATATTTGGCCCATAGAKTGAATAAAATTTCTCTACCATTCTCAGGTCTTGAATTAAGTGGTAGAGTATGAAACTGGCTATCTACATGGACAATGTCAAAAGCCCCCAGAATTAGTCCTATGGCAATCCAAACAGACATGTTGTCCCAGAAAATTTGTTATCATTGCATGTTTAAAGCATCAATCACAGTGTTTGATACCACCCCACAGAGAATTTCCATTTTAATTTCTTTGCTGTGGTGTGGGATTATCTTTATAATAATAGTTGTGGCTATGTGTAAATCATTCTATAAAAATAAAGGGGATGTAACTGGACAGGCATGAAGTTTGGCAGCACACCTCTCATCACTCGTGATTCAACAGTCATTACACTGAGTCCTTTAGTTAGCTGATCTGTTGCTATCTGGTCATTGAAAATTGTAGTGCATCATCGTTATACCAAATTACCAACAACTGACTGTTTTTTTCCAACAATAGGGAACTTTGAAAGCTGTTTATTTCTTCTGTATATTGTATGACACTGTTTTATATAGTTTCTTATTAAATCACAAGCAGAAGTCCTAGAATTCACAGTGTTTTATGAACTTAGGTAAGAATTTTGCATTTACTTATGAGACTACCATGGGGGACAAAGAAATCATCAGAAGTGCCTTAGGCAGCCACTGTGTACCAGTATTCAAACCGAGAGGAAATTTGTATAGTTCATTATGCTAAAAGCAGAAGACACAGATTTGTTAACTGGCCAGACTCTGAATTGCACACCTGGGTACCAAAGATGCGTCACTTCTGGGTGCTTTGTTTGGGAGAGAACTTTCACCTTTGCACAAGTGTGAAGGCAGAGCCCCCAGTCAGTTGTCTCCCAGAAATGGAAGTGGACTATGGAATTATTTCCATTGATTGTAACTCAGACATTTACATTCTCTTTTTTTTTTATTGCCTTCCCTTTTGAAGAATTGATTTCAATAAGGGAAACAGTACCAAGAGAAGATTGGCTATATTGAATTCACACTGAACTGATTTAAAAACATGGAAGTTATTAGAAAAATAAACATATTTCCTTTTCCATTATGCAATATTTCATCAACAAATTTATTAGTTTAATATACTGTCTAAGTAAAAATGACAAGGAATATTATTTAGCATCATTGGAGAATAACTTTGGCAGCTGGAGAACATGTTTTTATGTATGCAATACAGTTTACAATTAAATATGTTTTTTATGAAAGAGATCATATAGTTTTTCACCTTATGTAGCAAAGAATGAATAGTGTGAGGATAGTCTAAATCTTCATAAAGAAGCCTAATTTTGTTTACATTTTTTCCAGATTATTGTAAAATCCTAGCTACTGAAGTAAATCTATATAAGGGTTATTTGGACAATAATCAAGTGATAGTCTGAACAGGCAGATACTAATCACTGTTTCCATTGTGCAAAGCTAGTGTTCTTGCACTGAAAAAGAGGTGCTGTAGCTGAGATGAGAATCTGTTTTGCAACTTACAGGGTAAGATGACTAAAAATATAATCAGGTGCAGTACACACTTCCAAGTGAAGGCCTAATTGATTTCAGAATCAGCAGTTCCTGTCTGTGAGCTGGTGCAGAAGCTATGCCTCAGTAGTACAGTCAGCATTGCCTTCTGGAGGAGCTSATGGGAGATAAAATAGAGGCCCTGAGTACCTATGAATAATAGAGGATTTGGGGCCATTTTTGTAAGAATAAAAGATGAGTCTGAATTAAATTCCCTTCAATATTTTGTTGGGCATATTAATTCTTCCCCTTCTCTTCCCTTCACAGATGTATACTGTTGCAATCTACTGTTAAACAGCTGCAGTGGCTCCTGCTCTAGGACAGGTAAAGTAGTCCCAGATCTTTTACCTGCCTCTTCCAGGTGTTATGAGGTTTAATTAATTTATGCTTCTATAGCACATTGAGGTCTGTGAAGAAAAGATAGTATAGGGTTGTATTCCCTGCTTCATTCCATTACTGGCCAAGCAGATTGCTTGGAAATGCAATTTGGTACGCACAGGTGGCACAGCCTTCTGCAAGCTCCTTCATCTGTGTGGTTTCCACAGGGTTGATCCTTTTCTTTCTCCTTTAAAATTTCTTAGTAAGGGGAGAAAAGGAGAAGGCAGGTCAGAGAGATGCTTAATGAAAGAGATCTTCAATACCTGAAACCTTTCCAAGGAGGTTCCACTGTATTGTCCATTGTGCTGATCAATTATGATATCTTTTTTCTCATGGGCACTACTCCAGGAATAGATGATGGGTTTGCACAAATAAAGTACCAGTAAAATTTGATATGGAAAACAGATGTGCAGAGAGTCCTGGTGTGCTGTGTGGCTTTGCTGTTCATTTTTGTAATATCCCAGCAAACCCATTTGAACTAATTCTTAAGCACACCATAATCCATTTATGTTTAAGTAAATTGAAAATTTCCTGTCAAAACCTGTATTTCTGATGGTTCACTGTTATGTATTTATTTATTGAAAATTGCTGCTCTCTGTGGGAAATACTATTTTCATGGAAACTAAAAAATGCACATCCAAATATCAATTCAGAGATTTTCACCCTTAGGTTCATTTTGGTTTTACCATCCTAAAACTTTGGGTCACACTGGTGTAATTTTTAACCAACGTCACTATGAAGATTGAACAGTATGACTTCCTGATTTTCCTTTAGATTACATATCAAAAGACCCTTTTACACCCTTCTTGTCCCACTCTCTCAACTTGGGGTTGGATCAGAAATATGAACTTCTGTTTCATCATTCCAGTTTGTTCCATTCATTTTCCATAGATTTTCCATTGTTGAGACTGTTATTGGTTATTAGCTGACACTATTAGACTGGGGAGATGAGACTTTGCTGGTGAAAAAAGCGTAAAGAATTGAAATGACAGGGTTGTACCAGTAGTGTGGTGGCTGCGCTAACTCCAGCTCAGTTGTAGGTTGTGCTGTAATATTACAGATGCCTTGTTGTGATGCAGTGAAATTAGATCAGTGCCCATGGGCCCTACCACAGAACTGTGAAACAACACAATGTTTTCCATGTCTCTGTACCAAGAATATACACTAACTCTGCAGAGTGACTGAACTGTTTTAAGTGTTACACAAGAGGAAAACATCATATCTGCAAAATGCATTGACAAAAATTCAGGCAATGTTTTACAACCAGTGCTGTGTTGTTACTGCTTTTAATAGTCCAATTTTGGATTATTCAGGATCTAGCACAGCATTTGGAAGCCATGAGCTCAGAAACAAACTGTGCTTCAAGTATAATATTGAGCCAAGGTCTGCACATATCTGGGGGCAGAGTGGGGTCCTAAACCTATATGAATAATAGCTGGAGGCATCATTCATTTACATTGATTTCAGTGCAGCTTCTGGGCTGTGTAGCTGAGCACAGCGTTGCACTATTTGGGCTGCTTCTCTGAAGTGGAGCAGAAACTCTCTCACTGAAGAGAGTTGTTATGTACTGCTGTCGGGGCATCTCACTTCTAAGCAATGCCTGGGTTTAATAGCTGGAGCCTTCAGTTAAAATTCCTTTSCAGGTACTTTCTCAATGGTAGGAAAACTTGCCTTTGGCTGCATTTTTCCTGGAGACATTCCCAAGACAGCATCCTGCCTTTCTCTTCAGACTGTAGGACAAGACACTTTGCTGACATAAGCCTGACCATTTTGTCTGATGTAGAAGGACCTATCAGTGATTTGGACCAGCTGAACAAATTACCTATAACTTTAACACCAATACTTTTTTTATATATCTGTACACATTAGCAATTCAGATCCAAATATTTGTTCATCTAAATGTTTGAAATCATTAGTCTCATGTCTATTTCATGAGTGAGACTTCATACTTTTGCCCCTCACACATGGTGCCTGCATGTGACCCTCCCAACTTAAAAAGTCATATATTCAGTTAAACATTAGGTTTGGAATACTCATTATCATTAGAAGATAAATAAGGCCCGTAAAAGTGGCCTTTCTTACACAGTACAAGTATTTTTTCCATCATTACAACTGGGTGCTGAAGTTTGCTGGTTCAGAGCAGTAATGCAGATTCTGTACRTCAGAGGTGCTGAGGGACAAAAGTGATTGGTCTGCAATAACATGGAAAATGAGAAAACCGCATGAGGAAAATCAGGCTAATTTAACCTCTTTCCTAATTTGTTCTAAAACCAAAGAGTTAATTAGTGGAGTTAAGTTTCTGGTTGGTGAGAAGAACACTTATTTTGCATAGACAAATGACAGCGTACACCACAGATTTAATTAAAGAGAACAGAGATAAGTACTGCATTGTATGCTAAAGTAATGTTTACTATAGCAATTGATTACTCTGCAGACAGCTTGTTATTTTCTTTTCCAATTTAAAGTGAAGATAAAAAATATAGAAGGATGATAAATATTCAATCTGAATTGTACCTTTTAGGGAGGCAACTGAAAGATATTGAGAACACTTATATAAGAAATAAAGCTGCAAAATCCACAGGCGATGTAAATTGGAGTATTTCCATTTGACATTACTGAGTGTTGTTTTACACCACTTGAGAATCTAACTCCCAAGAGCGCTCATAAAAAACTTTGCTATCTTCAAACCGTTCTGCAAAGAGCTGGACTTTTTATATCAGTGTGCAATGGCCTGATAAATCATCATCCATTTCTTCTGAGAAAGTGAGGGAGAAATGATTGGAAACAGCACTGTTGTTCTCTGGAAGAAAGCTGTAGGGCATAATGAAGAGACTGGTCAGTCCTCATCTTTTCAGAGCCTACACCTTTGTCRTTTCTGCAGTTGTTGTAAAATGTTACCTCCTCCATTTCAGTCTGGTGGTTACATGTGGTGTAAGAGAGTGGGCTTTCTGCTGAGGTGGTAGGTTGGGAAACAGTTCTGTCCCAGATCCATTATATGACTTTGGCAAGCTACAGTGCTACTGTGTGCCTCAATTTCTTCATCAACATGCTCCTTCTAAGCTACCCTTTCTCTTTCCACTATCCTTTTCTTTCTGAAAGGCAGGATTGCTGTAGGTGAGAAATGGTCTGGTGTTTAAATTTAAATGATTTGCACTAGAGCATTGCCTCTGCCATGGAATACTCATGTTTCACTCAATGACTGGATTATTCTGTCCATGTTAGAGCAGACTAAATGCAAAACAGGGACAACAAAACTTCCTTATTACCAAATCAGCTGGGAATAGGTAGGGCCACAGCTTCTCAGCTCCACAACATGGTGGTGGTGGTGGGGAAACAACTTGTTGCTAAGTTAGCAATGAGAACTTAGCCCCCTTATCCTGGTGCAGTGTGCACTTCAGGATCATGCAGAAAACACGAGGTTCAAGTACTGCAGGAGGCACAGAGCTGTGAGCACTGCTGGCTCTGTGCGCTGCTCTCGGAGCCACGCACCAAGCGCTCACTGGAATGTGGAGTGCGCAAAGCATTCAGCTCACGTTTCCAATGTAGCAGAGCAAAGCCAGACTTTACATGTGTCAAATTTATACAAAGAGAAAACTGGATTATGTGAGCTTCATTATTCTTTTATTATTATTATTAACGTGTATGTATTGCATGTAATTGTGGCTTGAGCTGATGCTAATTAATTCCAAATAGCCTTTTTAACTAGAAAGTTTATGTTGTATATCATTACTGCAATAGGCTCTGGCTTTCCAAGTTTCCTCAAAATGAAACAATTTTCTTTTCAAGTGTACATCACTGAAGTCAAAGAGACATAATATTCCCAACTGTATAAAACAGCCTGTGGCAACTAGGTTAGAGCTGTCAGTTTTACACATGGGGTTCCTGACAAACATATTACACATACAATTCAAGGCTGACCTTATACTGCACCTGAATTTAAATCTGTGTACTGCACAAAGCTTTATATCCTAAATAGGCTGTTAACACCCTCTTGCAGTCCTTCCCTTTTATAATGGGCTGTAACTGCAAACTCTAAATTGTCATCAGCAGCAGCCAGAAGGTAACACCATAAAATTAGTTAATTTTAACATAAAGATGCCAAATCACTGCTGCACACATTTGAAAAATATATTTTCTTTTAAGTAGTTGAGTGCTTGCAGATAAGAAGAATGGTCCATAAAAATTCACCATGTTTCAAAATACCTGGTGTCTCCAAAACAAATGGGATAAGAAAATGGTCAGCTTACAGGACTGGGGACCTTTAAGACAGAAATTCATCTTTGAAAGAAGCTCAGAGAGTAAAAAATTATTTCAAAGAAATTTTCTTCAAATGTTGCTGTGTGGACAGCTGTATACAATGGGAAAATAAGACCAATCTCTATAGATCGTGGCGTTAAGATACATCTTCTCTCAGGGCTATCGCACACATTGCGGGGCTGCGCAGCCTGCAGTGCAGCTGAGAGGCCTTGCAGGCAGAAGCTGGTGCAAGGTTGTGTAGCCTTTCCTGGGACGTGTGCCCAAAGTCAGCATGCAACTGGGCAGACGTGCTGCGTGAGCAGGGGACATGCCAAAGACAGCAGTGGACTCCCTGCTGATGCAGAGGTGGTGAGTGTTTTGTCTCTGAGCTTTTGCAAGTTTTGTAAAGACACTTTGTGGGCAATAGGCTACAGGCAGTCACCGTGTATGTGGAGGGGGGCTCTTGTTCATATAATGTGGAGCATACTTTGCTAAGCCGTCCTAGCTGAAGTAACTGGGGGGTTTTACTAAAGCCTCTTAATCGACCTGAGAGATAATCTCCAAACTAGAAATTCCTGGTTCTACTAGTTTGGGGATGCTGAGATATTAGACAGTGCTTTCAAAGGGTGTAGCACAGTCATTTGCAGAGGATGAAATCCAGTGCCAAACTCCTGATGACTTCAGTGGGGTGAAATTTCTACTGTAACTTTAATGAAAGCACAGATATGCACCGCCCACAGAGCAAACCAGCGTGCTTCCTCTGCTCATGTGCTGGGGAAGTAATAATTTGCTTCCTCTCTTATTATGACTGGAAGATTTTCAAAGTCTTTGCAAGGGATGGTGTAACTGCTGCCAGTGGAGGGGGAGGTGGGAAGGGGGAGGAACTGAGCAATTTACTGCAACTCAGTGTAAACTTCTGTAGGGTATGCAGAAGGCTAAAAAGGGAGGACAGATGTTGAGGCCGATGCTTTGCCACCGCTCTACACTAGGCAATCAGGCATCTCTTTTGACTCTCTCTCCCCCCTTATGCCTCAGCCCCAGGCAGCAGGTTTTCAAAGCTCAAGTATGTGTGGATTCAACATGTCTCATGGATTTTGCCTACCCATGGTCACAGAGGGAAACTGTTTTTCTAGAGTAGGGTTAGGGTATTTGTGATACAGAATTTAAACACTGCCTGTCCTGAATGCACTGACACACTTGCATTTCATTGTGTCACTTAAGGACAACTGGGGCAGGTCTGGAAAGTGCTTCAGGCTCTAAGTATTGTTATGGCAGGTTAACACTGCTGTAGTATCAGCACATCAATCCCACAGCCTAGTAAATAGGAATGTGGAAAGAATCACAGAATCAAAGGGGGTCCATCTGCCTACTCAGTCCCTATGGTTTCTCCCATCTCTGTAGCCCCTTCCCAGGAGATCTGGTCCATTAGCCCAGTGCTGTAACACTGCACACGCAGTAGCTATGTCCTTGCTCAAAATGCAAACAAATTCTGGTGCTTACTTTACAGCAGTATGTCTCTTATCTTTCATGTGCTTGCTGCTGCAGAGCTGTGCTGTTTGCATGTCAAATCACCCCCTCATTTCTGCTCAGAAGAACAACAAAACAATTTCATTCAGCCAAGACAAGCTCAGGAGATGTCCAGAGCAAGGAGTCTGATTTCAGACTGACCCAGGCAGTGGGAAGGTTCAGATCAAGATCTCCGACCTGAGCTCTGTAAATCAGGCTTGGCTTTTTAGCTTGTTTCCAATCCACACAGGAGCTGCTTGGGTCTGGCTTTGTGCCCTGTCTCTGTGAGCTTGTACCATGCCTGGCACCTTGAGCAACAAGAAAAGGAAGAAAGACTGCTTTTCTTCGTGTAAACACATCCTTTTGGAAATGTTTTCAGGCATTTCGAAGAACTGTTTGGAAGTATCCCATTTCAATCTGTAGATTCCCTTTCTCATTCTCATACGTGCTCCTGTCAAGCACTACAACTAATAGGTACCATTTCCTTTTAAATTCATTTGGAAGTAAAATCCTTAGGATTACTGATTTGTTTCCTTTGATTTGGGTAGTTGCCACTCATTGACTCATGTCAGACTTTAAAAAACTGGCTGCTATACTTGCTAGAGCAAATGAAGACTAGGGCGTGGTGTAGCATGTTGTCCTGGTTTCGGCTGGGATAGAGTTAATTTTCTAATGTGTATATTGTTATAGTTAATGAATTTATTTTACACCRGTGGTGCTTTACTAACAAACACTAGTAATTCATTGAGTGGATTAGTTTCTGTAATTGATTGCCAACTTTCTTAACAAGCTTGCGCTGAGAAACTTTTAAACATAAGACTCCTCTTTTCCCTCCTCTGGAGACATCTATCTTGTATGCATTATGAAATGGGCACAGCCTATTAAGGTATTCTTCCCTGCTTGGATATGACAGATATTCTCAAAGGAACTAAACTCATTTCTGCACAGTGTGCTAGAGACCTGAAGAAGTAAACTATAATTTGTCTTTCCTGAATAGCACTTCTCAGTTCAGCGCCTAAGCTGGATCACCTTCATGAACTTTGCCTATGGATGTTTATCTGCTGACCCAAAGCCATATGGATTTATTTTCATAATATACAAATCATTTTGCAGATAATATTGAAAACAAACATTTTATTACTGATTTCCTGTAAATTAGACATTGTCATTGACAAAAAATTGACTAGTTACACAGATTCTATTACATTCTTGCATATTGACTTTTAATTATGCACTGTTTAATAAAACAAATAACAATGTCTTTCCCATAAAATGATACGTAAAGTATGCAGTCTCTATCATGACTTATTTTCTTAGCTCATGCTCTAGATTTTGTGAGTTGCATGAAAATGCAGAAGTTCAAATTTGTGTTGAAAAGAAAAAAACAACCAAAGGAAGCCTCTAATATTCTGTAACATTCTTACTTGGAAGAATGCTTTGTAGAAGATGGGTTGGATGTTTGGTTGGCACTGATTTAACTGTCACAGGCAATTGGACTGTTTAAACTTGGTCCGTTTATCACAAAGAAAGATTTTTTTCAAGGTGCCATTACACTGCATATCCTTCTTTAGAAATTTACTTCTGTAGGCTGAGGTTTTGGTTTAGGATGAGAAGCTTTTACTTGTCTTCTATGATCGAAGAGATAAAAATCACTGGGTGTTAAGCATCAGTTCTCCTGGTAGGATTAGCATGCTGGTGTTCATAGACATATACTAACCCTCAATGCTAGTAGGTAAAAGGGCAAGAAAGTGTAAGCAATTCCTTTTGGCTTCTTCAGTAGCACATAGTTGTTCAGCTTTTCCTGTGGGTCAGATGATCACTTAAGCAAAGTCATGGTACTGCCGCTCAGGGAAGAGCCTTTGTCCCTAGAGATGAGCAGACACCGAAAACAAGACCTGTTGACTGTCCCAAGTGTCAGCTTCCCAAGTGTGAGTAGGCTGGTGTCTGCTGAATACCAACCTCAGCATCCCTCTGAATAATCTAAGCTTTCTGCTCTGAAGCTCAAAGCCATGAGACGATCCGGCAGGTCAGTGCTTCTCTGCATGTTCCTCACCTAATCCTGACTTTAGCTGCTTCCCTTGTGCTACACAGAGAGATTCCCCCTTTGCAAAACAGGAGGGAGAAGTTACAAATACAGAGAAGTTAGCTTAGGAAGGTATGTTAGAAAACTAATAACTTCTGGTAGCCCCTCTGTATGTGACAGAAGTCACATGCATATTTCCCTTCAAAATAGCCAGTATTCTGTTTTTGTGGTTTCTAGCCTGCTTTTGCTTATCCCAAGATTCCTCTTGAGCCCACTGTTTCCCTGTAGCAACAATGGTAATTCCTCAAACCATTCCTAAAATATAGTTTAAAAGCACAAATAAAATTAAACTATTATGAGAATGTTATTCGCGTATGAAACTGTGGGCTGAACTACTTTCCATGTGTTTTATTTGCTAATTAATCTGGAAGCTTCCCAGAGTTTATTTTAAAGAGTCCAGTTTATAGACACGCGCACCCAGTGGAGTAGTCTGTGCTAAGGCATATGTTTAGAATATATGCATGGAATTGCTTTACGTCCATATAAAGTATAAATGTTGCTTTCTCCAGGTTGTAGTATCATGCTTCTAAAAATCGAAGACAAAGGGTGCTGTACTAAAATGCTGCTAAGAGAATGAACAATAGTTATTAGTACTTAAACTTTTTTTATTACAGTGTAAAAAATACTTATCTTGCTCACCTCTGCATGACATCAGAGGGGGAGGCTAAGGAGTCCTAAAACATTTCCATTTGCTGTTATATGAAACACACCGACTATTTTCCATTGCTCTCCCTGCCAAGCAAGCTGGTGGCAATTAATTCTTTGAAAAACAACCATTTTTTTCAAGTGGCAGAGCTGTTCCTTTAACAACTCCTTCTGTTAGAAAGCTACTGGCGCTTAGAACCATAATGGAGAGATTTCCCAAACCTCCCTTTGTAAGAGAAATCTGGCTTGTAGACATAGTGAGTGGGTATTCATACCCTCTAGTTTTAAGTGGAGTTTAACTTGTTGCTTCCCTTTAGGTTCCTTCTGTAGATGATGAAGAGATGCTAACTTCTTCAGATATGATTCAGATCAGAAATAGACTAAGCCACCATCTGGAGATACAGAATTTTTTCTAGGGACTGTAGAAGGTACATAGGATTACTGTACTTATACCACAGGCATCTCAGGTAGATGGTTATGCTGAGCTGAACTGGGAYGAAAGCAGGCTCCATTGTGTGTCTGAGGAAAATAATAGAATACATTTATCCCATTCCTTGATTGGGTTGGAACTACTTTAAGCAAGAAATAGGAATTGCCTTCTTGTTTCAGTAAGTACCAAGGAAAATATAACTTTAAAGCCATTTGTAGATAGATATGCTGTTTTCAGTGTATTAGAATCAGTTAACTCCATCTATAAGTCCTGGCATCAGGAAAGTACCTGTGTGAGGTGTGCACATATATTAAAGGATGAAGTTGGAACAGTAGAAGTTCCATTGAAATCAAGTCCTGACCTTCCAGAGTTGCAGTTTTCCCAGTGGTAAGAGGGGCACGCAGACAGTTTGTTAAGACAATTAGTTAACTGTTGCCAATTGCATGTTAATTTACTGTTAATAATTGTTACTCAATGACTCCAGGACAAATGCAAGAGGAAATGGTGCTCTCGATGCACCGGTGTAAATAGTTCAATATCATTCTTGGCTGGAATTAACTCACTGCTGCAATCTCTGGTACCACAGGGAACATATATTCAGTGGTCAAATTCAGATGTGTGCATTTGATGAGACACGCTGCTGCATTCCTTCAAGAGATGCATAAGCGACAGAGAGCTGAGGATTAGTCAGATATATAGCATCGTATTTTTGCTCTAGCAGTACAGCATATGCATTTGAGCTAGGAATCCCAAGTTCAGCCCTTACAGCCAGCTAACTTAGCCAGGTGCAGGACATATATCAGCAAGAATAGCTATCTTAGGGCTAATGAAGGAAATCTCCAAGAACTGGGACTTCCATGCCTAATAGTTTCTTTGATGCTGTATAACTTGTACAACACAGGTGCATTAAAGCATTTAGAAGCTAGATTCCCTGTAGTTTTGGCTGTGCTTTTCTAAAAGTGGCAGGTTATCTGTGCTTCTACATACAACAGAAAACAATGGAAATATCTTAAGAAGTGGTCTCAAGAGGCTGAATCATAGCTCCAGCAGAGAGATATACCACTTTTCCTTATTGACCTTTAATATAGCTTCCCTGGCACTCTGCAATCAATGTAATCTTTTCACTATGATCATAATGGCCATTATCCTGAAGACAACAGATAGAAGTGGAAGCAATATTAAATTAGAAAAATAGCTGAAGGATTTCTTTGTTTTCTTTATGGATTTCTTATGTTTTTTTTCTTTTTTCTCTCTCTTTTTTTTCCCTGAAGTCAAAAATATTTTTACACTGAAGCAAGTGGTTGGCCCCATTAATATTACACACTTTCCTCTGTTTCAGTATGTTGCCAACAGTAAGGTATTATTTAGGGAAAAATATAAATGCATAATAAACAGATCTATACAATCATTACTGAACTAAAATAGCAGTTAGGAAAGTATTTTTATTGTGAAAAATGGCCCTGTAAGACTTGCTGGCTATTTGTAATGTTGCAATGTAACTCAGATAAATTGGTGCCCAGGAGTGTGACATTTCAAAAGCTTGAAAATACACTACATTTTTCTGATACGCCATTTTTGTAATTCTGCTACCTATTTTGCAGTAGCAAGAAGCAATTCCTCTATGCCCAGGCAGTTCAATTAGAGTGTTGTAGATGTTGTCAGAAAGACTTAAACATAAGTGCCCCTGAGCAATGGTTGCAATTTCATAAAGTATCCTGTGCCCCTTCTCCCTAGTAATTGACATTTCTGGTCAGTTGTGTGCAATGCTGTTAACTAAGTTTTTAAATAATGACTCATTTGTCTTGTAAACTTTGTATGATAAACCCTCCCATTTAAGGTTAGACATGCATTTTTTAGTAAAAAGGGGTTAATAGATGAAGACTTCCACAGGGACAAAAGGCTCTTTTTCCATTAAGTGTTTCTACTGACATAAGCAAAGTTCACCAGATTCTGGAGATGGAGGTAGGGCAGCCTGGTAATGTTATCTGCTTATCTGTCATTATTCATAATACAGATCAAGAGTTCAGGAGATATCAGAAATCCTTAGTGAATTGAAGCTGTGGAGTAAGAAGGGGAGAAGTAGATAGGGCACGGACATGGCTGAACTTTGGTTAGACCTAAGACCTGTCAAACAGCACTGTACTTCGAAGGGCAGAATTTGAAAGCATTTGGAAGTTCAGATGTGCAGACAAAAGCTTAATAATATGTACAAACACACCAAGATTCACAAGAGTTTGTCTTTCACCCCTCACTGGTTTATGCATTTTTACAGACCGTGTGGGTGTCTATAGGCATGTCTACATTAGAGGGGGTTATTTGGCACAATGGCAGTGGGGCAGTGGATCGAGGCAGTTGGTGCTGTGGCCCTTCTGTCTGCACGCTGTGTGGTTGGGGCATTACTTGGGACTAGATTCAGTTTGGTTCTCTGAACCTTCCCATCGCTTACGTGGTTTGTTGCTTCAAACTCCTAAGTCCCAGCAGGGGCTGGAGCACATTTGACATCTGTGCTTCTGTGTGAACCAGGCCATGATGCAGTAACTGTGGATGAGTCAGGGATTCACTACTGTTCTGGATCAGACACAGCCCATTGCACCTTTAAGCACCTAAATGTCTGTATGGATTCTCTGTATAGGAGAAATGACGACCATGGAAGTTTAAGAATTCAGTTCACCGGCAGTGCGGGAGGGCTGACCACATTGTATTTCAGACTGTAAGAAACAGGCTTCAGCTCTCATCCAAGGAACCATCCGTGGGGTTTAGGGATAGAGCCCTTGAAGCAGCCGGCCTTTGGCCTGAATGCTAAGATTACTTACAGGGCACCCGCTCCTTATCCTCAATGCTACCCCAGTTGCCTAAATAATTGCAGCCTTCACAGCTTTTCCCTGTCTTTCCTTCACTGACTTCATGCAAAAGAAAGATGATTTGTGCACATTTAGGAGAAGTGGATTTACTTCCTGCTTCTGCTGCAGTTTTCAGACAATGGCCTTGATTTCCTTGCTCTGAAATGGGACAATAAGATGTTTTCTGATCTATCTATGTAGTTAACTTTGTAAGGACAAGAACATTTTCCTACTGTGTGTGCATCTAATGCTCAACACAACAGGGTACTGATTTTGCAAAGCAAAGCACAAACTCTCTTGTTAACCCCCAGAGCCTTCTAAAGCCAAGAAATGGGAAACACTTTTTATAGGTGAGCTATGACAAGTCTATTCCTATTAGTTTTCTGATTTTCTGCTAGAAGTTTCCACTGGCTGCTATGAACAATGGTTACTGACCAGTTGTCTAAAGTCCTCTTGGTAACAGGCAACAGTATTATTTTTGCAATATGGAAATTGATTCACTAGTATGATGATAAGCTTTCATAGAAGCGAGACTTAGAAATCTAGTTCCTAGTGATGATAAATAGCAGTTGGGCACAGTCTGGTTTTAAGCCTTTGAAAATCTCTGCATGTGACTTAACATCAGGGTATGAGACAGCATGACTTGATGCAGACTTGGTATTCTAACCCAGAGGCTTAAATGTCATAATGCAGCATCATAGGATGTTATTACTTAAGAGACATTTGAAAGGTTGGAGATGACAATATAAAATAAAATTATAGAGTACAGTTTTGACAGTTTCAGTTTCAGGAATCAGAACACGTTCTAATTCTTTAAACTACAATTGTGACATTTCACATTGAATCACTTAATGTCCCATTAAGTATCTGTCTTATCCTATTTTTCTCATAGGTATTCACCCAAATGACGTCACCATCATTGTCTAAATCAAATCAAACACTAATACTGAGTTGGGAATTTGTTCTTACGTATACTTTAGCAGGGGCTGCCCACACAATCTGGTACAAAGAAAAGACTAAACCAAATGCCCTAATCACAGCTTCTGCTACCACGTGCTTTCTATCTATCTCAACTTTCATTTGACCTTGAATTTTCCCTTAGAGGAAAATATTGCCATTTTCTGTTGACAAAAGCACAATCATGAAGTCTGGGGGAAAAAAGCAACATTGACAGATATATTGAATTAGAATTATAAAACAAGCACACAGCAATTGCTAAAATTGCTGTTGGCATATGTTAAATATATAGTGTACCACTTGGAAATCTATTATCATAGGCTGCTGCTAAAAAGAGCAGTTATTGCTATAATCATTGTGCCTGCAGCCTGTTAAACAATCATGAGATGAGAAGCTTGCAGAAATTTTCTAGTGCATGCGAAGGGTTAAGTCAGATTTTACCCACTAAGTCCAATTCAAAAAATAACAACTTGCCTGATCTGGAATATATTCCAATTCAGCTTCTACAGATGTTGCCACTTAGTCTCTCCAGTGTGGTTCGAGATCAATTTGGGATCTGTATCTAAATCCGTGTCTAATGGGAACTGTAACAAAGGGTCACAGAATATACAGACATTACCCTCCATCAGAGATAAAAAACAACCAAACCACCAAACAAACAAATAAACAAACTGCAACAGAGTTCCTCCAACAAAGTTATTCAGAGGATAATAGTACTACAGAGAGCAGTTATTCTTATTGTTGTTATAATCATTGTGTCTGCAGCCTGTCAAATACTGACAGGCGCCTCTTTACCTTAGTAAAAGGGAAACAAAATGATCAGATTGCAAAACTCGTAGACTTTGATATCTGATCATGTCTAGACAGCCTATGTCCCTGCCTCTTAAAGACAGTTGTCAAATGCTTTGCATCAATAATTTGATATGCTGCTGTTTTCGAGATGTTGGACATTAATGTCACCTCCTTGGGTCCCAAGTGTCTGCCTCTTCTGCATTCATTATTTTTAGGTAATAATGGATACTTGCTTCTGTTTAGTTTTAATAATCATGCAGAACAAGCAGCTTCAATATCTGAAATAAACTGCTTCACAAATTAATCAAGTGCAGAACAAAGCCATTTTAAGTATATGACAGCCAATAAAGTCATTTGTGATGCGTTATACAGTATCTAGCCTTTTCTGCTCTGTGCTAAATACTATCCCCAGCTGCAGAGATGGAGAAAATTATTAGAAATCAAGTTCTATGGGAGTTTTTACCAAAGTGTAAAACTGGATTTTATACATTAGACACAATAATTTAATATAAGTCCTAAAATTTCAGAGGATTATTTAAGAGACTACATGCTTTGGAGAATTAAGAGAAGGAGCTGAAAATGGAATTGCTCTTGTGATCCAAAGATGTCTTGGGTAGGTTAGATGCCTTGCAGGCAGTCATAGCGCAAATTTCTCATACTGGCAAATACAATCTTAAGTCCATCTTTGAGTAGACCTGAACTGTTTGTGGTTGAACTGTAATGAACTTCTCTTAGCTCAGCAGCTCACTTGTTGGGCTTTTAAATTGTGTGGTTGTAGGAAATAGCTGAATTATATGCAGCAGTTTTGCATCAGCCCATCAATGCAGGAGGAACTGACCAGAGCTATCATTCATTTCTCTTTGGTTTTTATATTGGATATAAAAAAAAAATAGTTGTAATATTGAGATAACTATTCCTCTTGCTTCTGATTGCTCTCGGATTACATTTAACTCTATCTTCTATCTGTTCAACAAATCCGTGTCCCTAAAGCATTTATGAAAATAACATGGGGTACAAACTGACAAATTAATGCTGATAGATATGCAGAGAAGGCGATGGTTTTGAATGTATCACATTGTAGATGTGAAGACCTCAGTTTAGAAATGATCTCCTGAGTAAAATCTATGTGAGATATATAGAAGTTGCTACACAGAATATTGGCTTATTGCACTCCATAGATTTGAAACCATCTTTCTTAGATGGCAGTGGAAAACTTCAATATACTTACATGAATTATAAATGATGTCTGATTCTCTTGTTGAAGTAGGTACTGTAGTACTGTATGTTTTTCTAACATAGGCCCTTCAGCCTTTAAAAAGGTGCCTTGTGTATGTGCAAAGGCGAAAGATCTGCATTTGGAAACTTTTACTGTTGTAAATACYGTTGTGTAAATTGTGTACCCTATTGTAAATATTTTTATTGTAATTGGGAGTGCCACAGATATTCCCTTAACATGGGAATGAAGTCATGGCTTTTAAACAATTAGAGATGGAATTGATTTGGAAGAAATAATGCCTGTGAAGATGCAGTATGTGAAACCAGAATTGATTCAAGGCGACAATTCCTAAATAGTTCAGACATTTTGGTGCCTTGAAATGAACATCTTTTCTGTCAGTTCAGAGATATARTAATACACAACAAGGCAGATCAAAGACAAGGAATCATCACTTTGCTTTTCGGATTCTCAGCAGCGATATCATTTACATTCTTTTAGATGTCTTTGTATTGTTTTTATTTCAAAACAATACACACACCCTGGAAATGCCTATTGCTAGCCTGAGACATTAACCCTTTGTCATAGTTATAGTAATGGGCTCAGCACATCAATAGCTGGATAAAATTCACAAGGCTATGTGACACAAAGTGCTAGACAAAAACATCTTTTAGATCCTACAGTTTTATGAACTTACTGCTGCTTCTTGGCAGAAAGAAAAATTCTGTGTGGTCTTCATTTGGAGCAATCAGGATTCCAGTTAATTCATCAAAACAACAGAGCTTTAATTTTGACATGCACTTCCTAAGGGCTGGATTCAGATGACTTTTCTTGTACTGAATAGTGCCATAGAGCCTTCACAGCCCTGTGTGAATGAAGGCATTTTGACATAGCGAGGTGTGCAGGTCCTCACTCTGCCGCAGACCTGTGCCCAGGGATGGGATTCTGCTGTTCCCATCCAGAGGGGGCTGAGAATCTGACTTAAAAACTGAAGTGTTGCACCTGGACAGAAATATGCAAGCGGCTGCTTATYAAGATCAAACCCGAAGATTTTGGCAATGCATAGATCTCATCACGCTATTAGTTGAGTGAAGTGGCTGCTTGTAGTGCTATATCTGTACTTCCTGGAAAGCACTGCCCTCAATGAGAATAGCACAAGACTGTGAGTAATGGAACTGATAGGCAACGCATTAGCCAGACTAACCTAGTGAAGGTCAGTCAAGGATAAGGAAAGCCTGGCAGACTACTTGATGTAAGAATTACTCTATGTAAAAAGGACWTAATGGAAAATAGAATGCATTTCCTGAAAGAACAAGCTGACAAGGATGCAGTGAAAATAGTTATTATGTGTGCCAAGAACAGAAGGTGGTCTAGACTGGAGCATGCCAATGGGAATGAGTTTTACTACGTTTCAGACCCATGCAAATGCGGGAAGGCTGTACACAGACTCCAGCAAATCTGAAGGATGTTTATGTGGCTTAAAAAGAGTATATTGTCAGAACTGGGTTGCTCTAAAAACAGTCTGGTTCCAGCCCTGGCAGAGTCTGTCTTTCAGCTAACCCGAAACTAAATCTAATCACAAACCATGTAACATTTCCCTGTCTGATGGCACAACTCAGGTCATTATCACAGGTCAAAATGTAAGGCTTGCCCTCAAGCAAGTGTGTGAAGAGGGCCATCATAAAGAGACTGATCAGTTCAATGCCAGCCAGGGATGGTGTGACTGCATAGGAAGATGCCCAGTGGTTACCTGTGCAAGGGGTACTCACAGAGGGACTGAATGAAAGGACACAGACCTTAAAGAGACCTGAGGTCATTTAAAAGAAACATGAGTTTCAAAAGGGCACCTAACATAGATTGACACTGTGCCTGTAAAAAGAAAAACGGAGTCAAATAAGGAGAAAGTTGCCTGCAACATCACCTTATCCCAAGCTCTGACAGAGCACTTTATCATCACAGATCTCAAAGCATCTTAAAAAGGAAGATAATTATTGTTATTTCTGTTGCATAGCTTGGGAAACCCAGGGAAAGAGGAAATACTATTTACCTATTCTCATGCAAAGCTGAGTCTAAAGCTGGAAAAGATGGGTTTCCTAACTCAATCCATGCCTGCTATCATGTGACCCTTAAGTCACAGATGAATGAACTGTAAAATACAGCAGAACAAGTTGATGAATATTTAAGTCATGTTTAGAATATTTGAATTGATATTTTTGCACCTTGATCTCTTTTCTTACTGTACGCATCTGCCTTTCATTTTATGCTGCCTGTGTGCTATGCTTTTTTTCATATTCATGATATAATTTAGCTCTGCTAATGTTTTTTAAGGAAGTTGTTCAATTTTTGTTCTGCATTCCTTTGATGATTCTGTACCAAAATAAATTATAAATATCAGAAGATGTTGGGTTTTTTAAATACAAATTATAAGCCAAATTCCTTGCTAGAGTAGACTGATTAAAATAAAGTAACTAGAACAATGTCTATTTATCCTAGCAAAGACTTTAGCTTTTTGATTATTACTAGTGCCACTATCATTTTCAGAGTTCGTTTCCGCAAGTTCAAAGTATTCATGTAGAAAATGTGCCTTTTTTACAATTTAAGACTCCCAGTGCTGTCATTTCTTAGTGGCAGAGCAGCCTGTTGAGTAGTCCCACACCCTTAAAGGGAACTGATAGGAAGTGATGGACTGTGCAGTCCACAGAGGAAATGTTTTTACAAAAGAGAAAACATGGAGTGTAATGTAAATAACTTGTCAGAAGCTATTATCACTTCTTATTTTAGTGAAAGGACAATGATCCATCTGATATCACAGGGCATGCTACCTATATACATAGCTGACATGAGAGTGTGCACCTAGACCACCCTGAACGTTGCACAGGAGTGTAGGTGCTATTTATAGTTCAGGAATCTTTAATTACAGGGCGTAGCATCATGAAAATAGCTCATCTGATTTTTTTACTTCCTGCAGCAGTTTTCCCTGAAATTAGGAGGCGGGGAAATGGGCAATGCAGGCAAATGGGCCTCCAGCAGGTTGTTCTGGCTACACTGCGTGTGCATGTCTGCTTACTCATTGATGGTAAAGACGTGATATAGATCCTGGAAACAAAATGGATAGCAGGAGGCCGAATCTGGTCCTCTCTGCACCACAGCAGTCAGTGATGCATGTATGCCTCCTGGGAAACATGCCCTCCTCAGTCCTTTTGCCCATGGAGAAGAATGGAGAAGGTGGGACAAATGATACACTTGTTTCAACCTGCATCTGTCAGATTGGGGCAAAACTGTTTTTAGTAAGGAAAATTTCTCCCAGAAAGCTGAAAAATATTTAGTTGAAATCCCATTTTTCCTTAGAAAATGAGTTCTGCTCATTCAATCAGTTAGAACACATGATGAGTTTGACAGCACGAATCCTTGTTACACAGGCAGGTAGGTGCATCAGTCTCTTAGTTTGCTGTTTGCTCCGTGCTCCTAACAAACACACCGAAGGGGCACTCTAAACTGAGCTCTGTAGCTGGATTTGCACTACAGCATGATAGTGTATGTGGGGCTGGAGTGAGAGATAAACAAATGAGAGACCATAGACTTTGGGCAGCGGCAGCCACTCTTGGTAGTGGACTAAGGGCAGAAATTGAACTAAACCTTTTGTCACTTAGGAATGCAGAAATACTTAGTTGTATCTCCTCAATGGGTGAGAGGGTAATTGTAAGGGATGACACAAGCCTTTGACACTTGGAGTAAGCAAGAACATCTGAGTTCTTATAACAGATTTCACTGAAAGCACCTTTGATATTTGAAGTATGTGATCACCTGAGTCAAATTAGAAACAGATTTCTCCCTTTTTTGGCCTTATTCACTCCCAGATTTTTCCCAAGAGATGACATAATGAATCTTGTCAGGGTCATGTGTTTGTGCAGTGCTAAATATTAGGGAAGTCAATACTTGATCATAACATTTAAAGCAGCAGTTTGTGATTCAACAAAATTCACCTTTAAAAAAAGCAAAAGGGGACTGGTTGCCTATGGGTTTATGAAGGAGTTACTGAAACTTTAGAAAAGGTTCCTAGGTTGAAATTTGCTTCTGTTGACAATAAGTTGATTTTGGTTCAGTATGACAAAACTGTCCATTAGGGTTCAGCGATTCTCTAGCCTTTTGGCAACTGAGCAAAGACATTTGCTCTTCTGTCCTCCTGACTTGCTGGATAAGGGGACACACGCGTATTCCCAACCTTACTAGGACTCTGGAGCAGGCCTATTTGTTCTGCCTGATTGGCAGGCTACTTGTGCAGTAGCCCATAAGCAGGTGGTATGGACTGACTATGAAGAGAGAATAGATGGAGTTTTCACATTTAAGGAAGAAGAAAGAGGAACACTGGGAAGCGCTGTGGTGCGGGCGGGTAGAAATGGGGATATGGTGGAGCAGTACAATTCATAATTGGTCCCCACACTCACGCAGCTATGCATGGCAGCTAAAGAAATAGGATGTAGAAATCCCTATGGCATATTCATTCATTCACTAAATATTTCTTCATATTTAAGAACATGGCTTAGAGGTCTCCTTCCATTTCTGTTGTATTTATCCTTTTGCATTAGCAAATGACTACTTTGCTTTTCCCATTATCCAGTTTGTCATCTTTCAAATATTTTCCTTTGTATTTTATAATGCACAAGAACTAAATACAATAAAACTAAGTGTATATAGTGCAGAAAATACAAAGAATCTCAAATAGCTTTACGTAAAATAATATCTAGGAGCTTTAAAACTGAGCTGCATTTAAGGCTGGAAAAGCCAGCCTAAAAAGATAAGATTTCAATTTTGTCTTAAATGAATTCAGTGAATCTGCATTTCTGATGTCAAGTAGAAGCGAATTCCATAGCTCTCATGAATAGCAAGCAAAAGCCCAACAGCTATGAGAATTTAATCTGAATCTTTTCTTTTGCATGTCCGGGATTTTTCAAAATACATTTCTTTTCCTATGTTCTGAAATCTTTGTGGATTTTTGATTGTATGGCTTGCATGGTTATTTATTCCCCACAATATTCCTTACATTCCAAATSACTAAATGAAACAGTCTTCTGGAAAAATATTGTTAACACGATAAATAGGTTTGAAATGACAGCCATGATTCATTGGAGCAGCATACTTTTAAGTGGAAAAGTTCCTTGCTGTACTGCTTTCTCTTTGAAAAAAACCTAGTCATTCAGCAGAAGTTGTGGTGCACGTGATGAATGCATATGGACGCACTTATAATTACGCACCAAGAAAAGAAATATAAATGAAAGAAGATCATCCAGGAGCTTTCAGTTCTGAGTCTGCTGCTGTAGTCTAATATGTAGGGTCATTAACTCAATGTGCAGTGTTCACAGATGAGGAGCTGATAGGAAGAATGATTTTATGGCTAAGATTCAGGAGATCTACATTCATTCCTGCCTCTTTGGCACTTTCTGTCCTCCACTGCCAGTTGCCAATGTCCAACAGTTTCTCCTGTCCTCTTTTTGTCTGTCTGATACGCTTCACTTTTACAAACTTTCTGGGGCAATGGAGGTCTCATCCACTGTGACTGTAGGATGTCAGTTAGGGTGGAGCTGAAACTGAGAATTTCCTTCAGAACTGTTGACATGACTGCAACAGAGTAGGTTAATACAATGATAATGGATGGTAGATATACATAACACACTAGACTGATAGTATGTTTCTATTGCTATGGTATGCTTCTCTTCCTCCTTCTGGCAGTAATCAGGGTGTAATCTCAGAGTATGTCTACATTGCCATGAATACAGAGCTTATAAACATATCTAAGGTAGCTTTAAACCACCTAGCCTGAGTGTTGAGTCTATTGCAACCCCTAACAATAGGGTTCATTTAACAAGCCCAGCAACAGATCTGCTGAGGTGCCTAGCATGAGGTGAGATGCATGCTTTTGTGACTACCACATTTTTGCTCCCTGAGACAGCTAGTTTAACAGTAGTTTGAACGTATTGACTGAACTGAAAGGAACACATGTACACATGCCTTTGGTGTGGCAGCCGTGGGCTAATCCATCCAAAGAGCTGATGGCCCCTACTTAGCTAACTTTATCCTTGCAGCCAGCTGCAGGAGACAAATGCAGTAGCCAATGTGGGGCTAAATTCTCAGAAATGTTTTACTTACGCTTGTGTATTTCCATCTATAGCCATGAGTGCTATCAAAATGGTAAGAACTCCTCAGTTCCTTGTGTTATTTGGTCCAGAGAAGAGGGAATAATAAACCACTTCCCCCAGGCCATGCGCTGGCAGTGTTGGAGGGGTTTCAGTGAATGTGGTGAGGTTAGGGACTGGAGAACAACTGCTTTCCGCAGCATGCTTGCCAGGTACCGGCAGTGATCCAGGTAGGCATTTGTGCCAACTGTAATGCCTTGCAGAGAGGGAATACTGCTCCTGGCATAGGCAGAGTATGTGTTGGCCACATGGTTACAAAAGGGCAGACGCACAGGGCATTTTTCAACTTGGCTGGCTCTTCCAAATTTCCGGCAGCTGTTATTAATATTTGAATAACGCTACTAGTGTGCTCCATTTGGACTCAGCCAAGCTGTCTCCTCCGATTTCCCCTGTGCAAACTCCTAAACCATGTGCTGCTTTACTGCCATGTTCAGCCTCCCCTAAAGTCAGTATGGGGCTGAGAGCATGGCTACCATTTCCTTGGCATAGGTTAGAGCAGGCTTGGGGTTGCTCTAACATCTGTTAGCAGGAGCCTCCAACTCCCTGTTCCCTCCCCCAGCCCAAAACCAACATCTGTTCTGGTGAGCGTATCTAGTGAGATGCCACTCTCAGTCCTCACCAAAGAGTACTCCAGCCTGCAYGTAAGGAACAAACTGAACAGAAAATATGCTCTGTAAAGTGCAACCTTTTCCAATTTTGCTCCTAGTAGGAGAAAGTACATTTCTGCTTCCTTTGATTGCAAAGTCCCAGGAAAGGTTGTAGGTAGGCAGAAGAAAGGACAGGTGCGGTTCTGTGGCTTTGTCCTCATAAAGCCGAGCTGGAATTCCAGGTCACTTACAATATCTGTTGTTTAGTTTTGGTAAAAAGCTGCTAGCTGAACTTCTTCCCCTTCTATAGAGTTGCTAATGGTCATCAGAGTCTCCTGGGGTTTCCTAGAAGTTACCCCTTTTCACAGAAAGCAGCTTAAGGGATTATAAAATGATACCAATGTGAGAGGTCCCTTCAGGGTGTTCATAGATATGTGGTGTCTCTTGTTCCGTCTCCAGTCCTCCCAGCAGAAATACTGCTACCATGGGCTATTCACTTTGTGCTGTTGCAAAATGTCTTTGGCTCACAGGTACACAATTCATATAACACTGTTTCCTGGAGGTCAGAGCTAACACTGCCARGAGAGATGCAGATTAGCAAGTATAGCACAGGCACAGACTTATCAGGGATTTTAAAGTGGTTATAAACTTTACCTGAAGTTTGTACAGTTACTTCATGTTCATCCCTTCCCTTTTTCCTATCAAAGTTATATCCGAGTCCGTTATAGTCATATCCATTAAACCCTGGGCAGAAGATAACGTTTCTCATCTAACTCTGTTCCCTGGTGCCTGAGCCCTGAACTATACCTACATGAGTAAAAAGTGCTCAGAAGAACCTGAATGTCCGGTGCTAAATAAGCAACATGTTCCAATGTGGGAGAAAAAAAGGATCAAGCAATTYGTAATCAGTTCTAAATGAGAGTGCGTTGCAGAAGCAGACACATCTCTCTCTGCAGGAACACCTTGCTGGAAGCAGGAGTACCTGATACCGCACCTGGGTGGGAATTGGATTTCCTAGTCTGCRGCGGTTTGTAAAATTTTAGAAAGAATAATTTTGAAGTAGGATGAAATTGGAAATGGAAAAATCCAAAGTGACTGAGCATCTCATGCTGTATCACTTAAGATCCTCGTTTCAATCATTTTGAAAATACTGACAGTCTATTAGACCAGGAAATGAAACTTCTTGGCAAACAAGATGTTTGCTAATTTCGGTATTTTGTGTGAGTCAGAAATGTGTGGAGGGAAATATATTGAAACTAACCCCTTCTTGTGAACTGTTTCAGATTGCATAACTGACATTTGCCAATAAAAAAATGTTACATCAGAAAGTTTCTGAACATATCCAAAAGAAAAGGCATTAGAAGCTACTGCAAACACTTTCCCACACAGCATTAAAGGCCATTGATCACAGTGGATTTTCACAATGGTCAACATGATGAACATCTGCTTTCCTCTGTGCCTAACTCCAGCTAATTGCAAAATAATCATGTTCATTTATGAACTTGCATATTTCTACATCATTTACTTGATCACAGAGCTACACTGTCCCATTTCTTTTTATTTCATGCTTTCAGCTGCTTGGTGAAAGCAAGGTGATGGAAAAATCCAGCTCTTTGAAATATGAGTATATCATCTAGAAATCAGTAAAAAAGTCATGTTTCCCTTGATAACATTTTCACACCCACATGTATTCAAAACTCCTAAAATTTTCATTTTGGCTTCTGGAAAGTACATTATAAAGTGAAAATTATGGCTACAAAATTAGAATTGTGGTGTTCAAAAATCTACAAAGTAGTTTGATTTAAATTATCCACAATTGTCTGTTTTTCTTCCTACTGAAAAACAGCACGTCACAGGTTCTTAGGATTTCCTTTGAGTGATGCTAAAAAGCCTTGCACATTACTTATTTGCTTAGTGCACTTTTGAACTGAAACATTTAATGTTTGAAAATAAGCACTAAATACATCATACTTAATTGGAGAAAAAGAAAGAATTTGGGGAAGATTTTGAGCTTCTGCGACAGCTTAAAAGTTACAGTGAGATGTGATTTTATTGTCTTGATTTATGAGACTCATGTTGAATTCTAATTGCATTAAATGAGCAAGATAAGAGTTATGGAAGCTACTGGGAGACAACACAACGGGAGCAAGTATCTAAGTAATGTGAAGAGTGGAAAATCCTGCTTAACTAGCCTTTTTTGATAGCAGGTCATTCAAGGATTTCAATGGTAACAGTGAGAAAAGATGTAGACCTTTTAAATTTTCAGGAAGTTCTTTATTAAAATTGATATGTCATCTAAGCAGTGTCTAAACACAAAGTTACAAGGATTTGAGTGGGCAATAGAGTCAAGGACATAATTGACTAAAGATTGAATGTCCTTTTTTGAGTGATTCTAGTTATTTTTTGGGTCCAGATCTTCAGCAATATATCAATGATGATTCAAGGTGTGGAAGGCTAGGGGGGCTGGTCCTCAGTGAAACAAATCTCTGCAGAGAAAAGGATATCCTTTTGCAGTGGCTTCAACCATAGCTTGTAGCTCTGTAATTGTGAAATGATAAGGCCAAAAGAAATAGGTGACATCTTATTCTTCTGGAAGTTTCTGAAGACATTTTAGTGACAGTGCGTCTAAAATAAAAACTTCATGTTTCCACTTATCCCATATTGTTAAACATAAATCAGGAGGGGGAGAAATGCTGTGGTATTCTCCAGGTGACAATAAAATAAAGCATCTATCTGAAACTGCCAAACTGATCCTATTTAAAAACACAAGCAAAGGGAAATATCACATTGAGAGTTTCTTTAATACTTTGTGGAGGCAGAACTGTTGAGATGAATTGATATGGGCAAAAGAGAATGAGCTGGAATCCGAGCTGAATTACAGCTACAAAGTAAGTAGGACTTCAGGGGTGCCTTGGTGAATGATGCTCTCAAAGTCGGGATGGGTGTACAGAGCAGTGGCTGGTTCTGGTGGCTAGTTTAAAGCCACAGGTGTATTGACACACTGACTGTGGTAGGATAAATGCCCCTGGTCGTCTGCCCATCTGAACTGCTATGCCCTGAATGAGTGTGATGAGCATCACACTGAAGGTGACGTGGATGTATGTAGATATGCTCTTGTGCAGAGCCTTTTTGGAAAAGCCAGATATGGACTTATTTTTTCCTTTGCTTCTCTCAGGAGTACTGTAAAGACCTGGTATTTCCTTGTAGTGAAACCTGCCTAGTCATGCAGTGCCCTGTAGATGTCCGAGAGGAGTGTCTATCATTGCCAAGGAGAGAGGACGAGGGTGGCCAACACTTTCCCCAACAGTTTCAGAGGAAGTTGGCTTGAGGCAGTGAGTTTTCCTGACAACTATAGGGCTCTTCCTCTATCATTCTCCAGGAAGCTAAAGAGAGATGACACTGTAGCCACCAAGTCCATTTTGTCTTTATTTATCTGCCCCTGTCCCCATGTCATGTCTCTCTTTTGTCCCATGAAGTGAAGTCCTAGCAAGGGAATTGCTGTGTGCATTAAACAGTGTTTGTGCCCTGTGTATTATCAGGCCGTGTGGCAGCTTTTTACTAAATTTTTTGTCCAATAATCATCTTGGTGTCATAGCACCAAATGATACAGAGGGAGAGTATCTGTGCTCTGGCCARGTCTTCCTGCCAAGCTGTCCCACTCTTGAAGTCAGTGTAAAGCCTGCACTATGGCAGCTATGGGATTTCAAAGTTCCCTTACTCAGAATGCCTTTAGGTCCAATTTCTTCTGCACAGGGTGTGTGTGTGKGGGGTGTGTGATAAAAAGCATCCCAAGTCACTGAGAGATAATGAAACAGAGAATACTATGAGGAGTTAAAGCTGTCTTAGGTTTTCAGCTCCAAATGTGGTTTCTTTGTGGAGTTATTTCCAGTAATGACACATGGTGGGTGGTAGGTTGTGTATTCAGCTCCCCAATTAGTTGTCTTTGCATGAGCTCCACTTTTATCAAATTAAACAGAACAAAACTCAAGACAGATGCTACCTGCTGATCAGGATACTGTGGTACATATGCCACGTGAATGCTGTGACAAAACCACAGAGACTGAATAATCCAGACTGTGGTTTTGTTACAGCTAGAGTAAAAAATTACATTGATCTAAGTTCCAGCATCAAAATATCTATTCACTTGTCCTCCCTTACAGAAGTGGTCACCACCTGAAAACGTTCAGAGCTGGTTTTAGTACATCTTTCTTCAAAGCCCCTGCAGTTGTTCCAAGGACTCTTGGTTATTAGAATATGCCAACTTGGCATAACACAGCTCATAGTATTTCTATCATCAAGAAATTTGCTGCGAAGAAAAAGGAGATATGAAATAGAAACTATTCTGGACAAATGGGTAGCGAGAAATATGACATGAGTTGTTCTCCATCTCAGAATTCAACATCTTTTTAGGATGCAGCAGAGTCGATGTAATGTGCCCTGTGTCAGCTCCCTGAACATGTGCACCAGTACTTCTCTTTTCAGTATGGCTTTGTAAGTCCATAGAGCTTCTGTGTCCCTCTGCCATGAGTGTGTAAAGGGATCGTCTGAGCCCACAAAGCTGGGAGCCTCTGCCATGGAGGCATCTGTGCACCTGCCTGTCCCGTGCCTAGCATAGTGACCTCAGTTGTTTTTTCCCTCATCAGTGGATGAAATGCAAGACCAGAATGGTTGTGGTGTTGCCAGTAGTTGTGAGTTAACTTTACAAATAAGTTAATACTATCTGGGTTTCAAATCAGCTCCAAACTTTTTTTAAAAAAAGTAGAACCTTCTCTAAAATTTATTTCAGCAAAATGCTTAAAGCATCCATCTCTCTGTCAGCACAGATTCCCCTTTCCATTGTGTATACATATGCAAACTGTTTAAACCACCCGTTATGTCAAGGATGTGGAATGGAAAGAAAAGCGTGAAGACTGTTTTCCCCATATGTTAAGAAAAAATCTACAGCAGGCAGTAAAGAATCTGGTAACAGGAGAAGTATCTGAAGTTATGTTACAAGGTAAAAGACAAGACTGTGGCTGTGAAAACAAACTAAAACAAGAGAAGGAAATAAAATATCCCTTACTAGATAAAGTGATAGTACCGTGATGCCATAGTTTGTTGAAGCATGGTGGTGAGGGAATGTTAAGGGTTTGGGAGCTGGCCCAGCTGACTTTGCTGATGCTGATATTACACAAAGTTCCCTCTTGACTAACCATATGAAATGTAGCTCTGACCACAAGAGAACCCAGAGAATGAAAGGTCAGAAAGTCTGAATTAGGAAAATGGGAGGTTGCATTACCCTGACAAGGAGCAAGATGTTTGCCACAGTGGGATATGCAGCCAAGGGAAGGAACCCTCACTGAGCTTTAACACTGGAGAGTTGTAAATAAATACTTGGAGAATATACTTCATTTGACATTAATAATGCAGTGCCTAAAGTCTGTTGGATGTGCTTTAAATATTACATGTGAATCCCAGGCCTCTCTTGTAATAATTTTAGAAAATATCCATAATCTTGTCATTTTAACAGCAGAACAAGTTTTCTGGCCTTTTCATCTTTCTTGGTGTATTAGGAACTGAGAAATGTGGGCCTTCTCCACATAAAAATTGCATTTACTGTTACTGCCTTTGCAGCTGTCCAAGTAACAGTCTACTTGATTTCAGACAAGTAAAGTAAATTAAGAGAGGATGAAGACCCAAGCACAATAAAGCTGCTTTGGAGTCATTACAAGACATAAATATAGAGCAACTCTCAGGTCAAATCTAGCTCTAGCATCAACAGTCACAGCTCCAGCCTCTATGAGAAATGCCTGTAAACATCAGGGTTAACGTCATCTATCAATCAAAATTTGGATTGATCAGAAAATAGTTTTAGACTTTGGAAAACAACATTAACAGTTCAACAGGATCACTGAATCATCAGTGCAAGGTTCTTGTCACCATGATTTCGACTGATTTATTTCACAATGCAAAAGAAGCACTGTTGATGCAGATGGAGACTACCCAGTTTTGTACAACATACAGAATGAGAAACAAATCTGATTCACTTTTCTACTTTCACAATTTGCCCTAAATTAAAGAATAAGTAGTAAAGGAATGTATGAACAGGAAAAACAATTAGGGGAATTTTTTTCCCAGGGAGAAACRTTTACGGTTCCAGCTAGCATCACTGGGACTTTTGAAGTATGCTTGCAAGAAAACAATTTGTTCTTTAGATATTAAAAGATACTCAGCCTGTTGCTGTCAACAATACAAGATGGGCAAGTGACACAATGCCTGCCAGAGCTAAATGGTTAGATAAAATATATATGGATTTCATTTTTGTTCAGTTTATCCCATACCTTTGATATTGTAGCTTTCCTTTGCTATTATTAAAGCAGTGCTTAATTAATTAAATTAATCTGGAATATATTAAAAGAACACGGTGTTACTCTCTGTGACGCCAGTCCCTTCCCCTCTAAACTAGGGACTGACAGAGGTTCAATCTGATACAAAACCATAATGATTATCTTCTTACTTTCTGACTATTCAGTTTACATACAGTTGTACTTACATTTTTTTCTGTTTGATACGATCAACATGCTGTTTATTTGCTTAGCTATCCATACTGATAAGTGTATCTACTCGGCGCTGTGGCTGCAGAGCAGCGTTTCCAACATAAATTGTAATCATCCCATTTCAGTAGCRGTGGGGAGGGAGGCAACATTGGACTGGGGATTAGGAGAGCAAATTCTCATGTTTGTCCTGATACARTGTGTAACTACAGGCAGGTCACTTCACCTCGATGTCCTCCTTCCCTTTTAGTTTGCTTTGACATGCTTTCACATGGGGATTGCCTCTTTCCTTGTGAGTCTGTGAAGCCCCTGGTGTCTTTTCCCCCTGATGCTAGCTCTTGATCTTCTAAGAGGGGCCTGAGGGCACTGTGCTGATGTTTCTGCTGTGCTGAACGTCCACATGGCAAATGGGAGGCTGAACAGGTCCAGCTAGAGGCTCAAACCACAGTGGCTCCATTCAGCACCCACAAGTTTAAATCTCACTGATGCCACGTAAAAATTGAGCCCTTTGCAACCCAATGAGGACTAGGGAGCTGTGCGACATGTACCTTCTGCTCCATTTTGTAATCTCCAGAGTAGGGTGTGCTAATGGGGGGTTACAGTCCTTTTTACTCCTTTCTGCTTTATCTGCTCTGAGAATAAACAAATATGCTGCACACCAAACACACACTGAAAGCAGAGAAGATTCTGCAGGAAGCTATTCAGTGTGGAAGTCATAAATCACACAAGAAATGAGTGTCACTTCCATGGTCTGTGTTATATGAGGGCTCCCTTAGATAACAARCATTCCCAAAGAGAAGCTTCCTATGGCCAAGACTGCTAAAATACAACATTTTGCTGTGTAAAAGAGGGGCGCTCTGGCAGGGCTCCCGTATTTAAGTTGTCACTGAAGGCAGGAGAGTGCACATGAAAACTGAGGGAATGGTAATGCAGAGAAGAAGAAGAAAGCTGGAAAGAAAAAAGAAAATCACACAAAACTCGAGCTGTTAATCACATCCCTATGTTGATAAAATATTTATGAGATCTCATTCAATTAATTAGAATAAACTATGTAACACTGCAGGAAACAAATTGAAAATTTAATAAAGTAAGTTCACTTCCAATTTCTTTTGAAGAAAGAAGCTAATTATATTTAGTTCTGTAATTATAACTTTAATTAAAATATAATGCAAAATATTTCATAAAGTGAAAACAGTTCTGTGTTAGAAAATGGAACCTTTAAGACAACTTGCTCCTCAGACAAAAATTCATAACAATTTCAAATGAACATTTTAATACACTTGTTTTTAAAATCTTTTCAGGGTAATTTTAATACAAATCTATCTTAGAAATGCTCCTTAGTGTTAGCTTTTATTTAAAACATAATGTCTTACCTTCCTGCCTCTATCCAGAATGTTTCTTACTCTATGTTTGGGATGTGTGTTTTGCTTACTGTATTTAAACCAGAGACACATTCCTTATTTATACTTGCCTACTGCAGCTTACAGAACCCAATTTTTATTTAGAGAATAATTTCAAAACACATTGTAAAGTATATCCACATAGCATCTGCCTTCACCTGAGCAACAAGGGAAGAGAGCGCCTCAGGCAGAGAGATCGAGGCAGGCACAGGGAAATTTGTGTCTAGCAATATAAAAAGAGAACACTGACAAAATGACCTTTCGTTGATGTTTTTGATGATGATTTAATAGCAACAGAGTCTTCTAGGCTTGTGTAAAATGAATTTGTCTTTAGGACTAAAAAAAATAATTTTACAAATGATTTCTAACGCACAGTTCACCAGGGAGTCTGGGATGAATGTGCTGTTTGTTGATTCTCAGAGTTTATCTGACCCGTATTTGAAGTCTGGTTGCATTTCTCCCACTTTGTTGGATTCTGATTCAGCCAAGCTCATAAGTGTTTTTGTTTAAGATAGAAACCGTAATTAGATGCTTAAATATGTTTTTAAATAAGTGTACCACTGAGTCCTGTTCTCAGTGAAGTCATTAGAGTCCTGGACCTTTAACTTTTCTTTAGTTTCCAGTAGGAAAATAGTTACACCAGTGCGTGACCTTTGAATCTTGTCCCCCATGTGGCTTTAGCTACCTGCTCTGGCTGGCTGGCTCACAACGCTCATCTTTCCATCCCTGACCTGTTTCCTACCATTTATTCTTCATCTCTCAGCCTGCACACATCCCTCCCAGCTGGCTCACAAGCCACAGCTCCAGTTGAGCAGTGGTACTTCAGGACCACCCAACCTTTTGTATACAAGGGACTTCCACAGTCCCTCTGGAGCATCCTACTGGCAGCACTTCTGTCTTCTCCGCTGCCCACACAGCTGGCAAACACCCACATGCTGGGCCCTGACCCTCTCAAGTTTTGCTTCAGCATGCTAACCAGTCACCACCATCAGCTTTTTACCTGCCAGTGCTCAAACAGCAAGCTTTGCTCGATAACCATGGGAGTGCTGGAATTGCTCCTCTGTCCTTCCCACCTACTTTTTTAATTTCAGAGTGCTGTGTGTGAAATTAGATCAGACAGTCTTCTACACAGGGCCCACAGCTGTGCTGGGTGGTACTTAGCATGATCAGCGTCACTGTAGAATAACACTAATTGTAATCCTTAGTGGCTTATTTGGCATGAAGAGATTTGGGGTTTTGAAAGAGGTAAATTATATAGATGTTTGCCTGTGTGGGACCACCTCTCCCAGCTACATTAAGCCCTTTGTCCCTAAGCTTTCCATGCTGGGCTTTAGTCTGATTTTCTGACTAAGCGTGTGTACATTCTGCTGTCCTCTTCTGTTAAATAGTTAAATTCCTGTTAATATACAAAGGAAAAAGAGAGCACATGGAAGAAGTGCACACAAGAAACTTATGAAAAAAAAGAAAAAAAGATTGCTTTATCACTCTTAGCAGTGTTAACATACAACAGTGATCACTAATGACATCTGGTACAAAGGTGCTTTTTGCCTCTGTTCTTTTCTGGCTGGAGGAAGAGAATCACAGACTTTGCTTAGTCTGAATACCAATCCTACGGACATACCTTTTGCCACCATTTTGAAAAGGAAGAGAGGATCAGACCTCACATCTTTCTGACTTTCACCTGTGTGTATCGCTGCTATAAAGTTGCTTAACTATCGGTTTTCAGTGATAACGAAAACTCCTTCTGTTCTTCCCAAGCAGATCAGATGTAACGAGAGTGAGTCAGTTATAGCGGTATAAATTGAACAAAACAGGAACCCAAAATAGAACATTTTGAAGGAAATGCTGGATTGACATATGCTGTTTTCGTACATTTGTTGAACATTATTGAGCATTTCTAGTGCAGTAATCAGAGAGTAGGAAAATATCTGGGAGTGTTTATTTGATAGAGTTTACATTACACAGCCTGCAATACAGCCAGAGCAGCATTTTGTGATCTTTCTGATCATATAGTTTGCTTTCTTCTCCTCTTTGCCAAGAAACTTGTTATGATCAAAAATGACTGCTGAGTGACCAGAGGCTGGCGTTTCAGTCTGTCTAATGAATAAGAAGCACAGTAGCAATGGGAGTCTTCTCAGAGTGGATCAGAGGCTGTGGCACTATTATTGAAGAAGCTGCAGAGTTGACTCCTTTACTGAGGCTGTGGCAGTGGATGCTTTTATCTCCCACAGTCTCTAGTTTGCTCTGCCTGGTGAGTCAGTCGGGGTGGTGGCCGTTCATCCCCTACATCATAAAGCCCTTTGTCCTTCAGGCCTTTTTTATGATGGAATTTCTCCATCTCAAGGAGAGCAACTAAAGAGACTTGCTCAGATCTAGCTCACTTATTCCCTGTTTGGCAGAACTGGGCTATCCAGTGACATTTCAACCTCCCTGCAGAACTGGAAGGCTAAAGATCTGGGATGGCTGGACTCATCCAGATGAAAATCAATACTGAAGACAACTAAACTGAATCAGGACATAATTCGTGCAAATCAGTAGTATCTCTACTGAAGTTATTGGAATTGCAGCCATGTCAGATCTAAAGTAATCCTGCTAAAGCCATGGAGTGTACCTTGGTGTAAAAGTAACATTAGAATATGCTTACTTGCTATCATGTTTATACAAATCCAGTATTAATCACATGTTGCTTTGTGCCTTTGATCCACAAGTAAACTCACTGGACTGAATAGGCCAAGCTAATTTAGGTAAAGATAAATTTTTAAGAAAAATCTTAAAAAAAACTGTACTTGATCAAACACACAAATGGGTTGAAATGAAGTTTTTGTTTTTTCCCAGATAAGGAGAAAGACAAAAAMTATTCCCTTGAAAGGAAGGATTACTATTTAATGTTTTATTCTTTCCAGTAGAGATCAACTCCCAGTGGCCCCCATTGCTGACCAGAATGAACTACAAGAACTGAGTATGTTGAACAGAGGGTTAGGTGAGCATTTACATTGAGTTAGTTAATATAGCATTACTTATTGTATCTTTGTCATGGTGAGATCAAGTCCTCCAATAGAGACATGAATTTATGCTGGTTTTTTTAGGTGGCTTAAGAGAATTAGGCACTCAGCTCCAATTAATTAAATTTGCAGAAAGATGTGGTTTATATTCTTATTTCTTTTGGTTCTGTAGTATACTGTAGAAGCCATCTGTGGGTGAAGATTGTCTTCTGCTGGGTATTATGATTATGATGTGCAAAGGCAGGGACTCTTCTGAGGTGTTTGCAACCTAAGTATCATCTCTAATCTAAATATAATACATTGTGAGGTCTGCCATGAATCTGCTGTACAACTGTTTTCTCTTTCTGTGCATCTCTCTCTGCTCTGATCTTCTGCCTGTCTGGTTTATGTAATTTCTACACTCTGCTGCAGGAATTAACCTTTATGGTATGTCTAAACAGTACCTAGAATAAAGGGGTGTTAATCTCAGTGGGGGCCTTTGGACAGTATCAACTCGCAAATAAGAATTTAATCTGTGCCATGGCTGACCCTGTTGTTATCAATGCTTCTATGCATCCAAAGAAAAACTAATAACAAAGGGAAACAGACTCAGTTGTCATACAAGAGATGTGAATACTTAAATAGCTGCCTGCTCTCTTTCATATTTTTAAGACTTAAAGGTTCATGTTTTTTTTTTCCRCTGCCTATGTTAAATGAAAACATCTTTACTTGATATTCATCATTCTACAATGGCCATTTCATCACCTAGACAACATGAATAAAAGTTATTATTCTTAGTCATTAGTCACTCAGTCAGGGAAAAGAGAAAAATTGAACGTTTTAGAACATTTTACTTTTCTGTCATTTTAGAGTAAATGACACTCCTAAATGATGGCCAGTCAAACCTACAGAATCTATTAGTAACTTGATAATAAGTGTGAAGGGATGCTGGGACCCAAAGGAGTCTTAAAGATGCATTTATCAGGCATGTCACATCATTGCTACTGGTAATAAAAGCATTTTTGTTTTATGCTGCAGCGTCTATAGAGAATAATATTTTTTGTGCTATAGCCAAAAGTGATATTGCTACATTCATCACACTGTTTGATATGAAATAGCCTAAAAGCACTGGAAATTGGCTGTCATTATTTGTTTCTTCCTTTTTTTTCCTAATCAAGTAGCCTACTACAGTGGTGGGAAAAGTTTTCCTCATCTTCAAATTAAGGCACACAGACACACAACAATTGTAACATTTCTCTGTCAGAAATCTAACCCTTTGTTTCTAGCACTGTCTTAAAGTTTTAGTGTCCTTTCAAGAAGAATATCTATGATTAACTCATTTCATTTTCATTTTGTCTCTCCTTCTGAAAGTAAGATTCAGTGTGTTTCGTTTACTATTACAGTCTTTCCTGGCAAAATCTTCATTGGCTGTAGTGAAAATTCTGTGTGTTTGGGGACTGCAGGATGATGACTGTGGATGTTAGCTTCCAAGTGTTAAAAACCAGGAAGTAATCAGTTGCCTGTGAAAGTGAGAAAATTATTTGGTTTTCCCTCTTTATTCAATCTTTTAAATAAGATAATTTAAACAAGGACAGCTCACAAGGTGCAACTACGAAGGTCTCTGTGCTATACTACTGTTGTGGAAATCCCTGGTGAAGGGATAGTGTATACTGCTGAAAGTAGTTTTCCGTGCTGGCATAGCTACTAATGATATAAACTAAACTCTTTTGGGGGGGATTTTTGAAGTATGTAAATTTTTTTTCAGGCCTGAAAGACACAGTAAGACCAAGTTAAACTTTTCAGTGTAGTCTTGGCTGGCGGCACCAGGGGAAAACACTGCAGAGTTGTCCATGAACTCAGTCTGTGACTATGGTAGACTCCATTCTTCCTAAAAAATAAAAAATACTGGTAGCAATAATGAAATGTTAAAAGTGGGAAAAAAAACCCAACCCCCAAACCACAAAAAAATCTAGAAGAGTCTTTCTTCTTTTCAGCTGACTTCCTTGGTAGGAAAAAGATCCATCAGTTACTTTCGATTGATGGGTCAACCAGTCATGGCCTTGTGCTCTGTCCCCCCTATACAGCTGCTGCAAATTTGCATGGGAAAGCTTGTGCAATTTCCTATGGAAATGTAAGGCTAGGATAGGCAAATGCATCACAGGAGCTCACTTAACAGCAGAGAGGAAACAGAGCGCATTTATCATATTGAATTCTTTCCCACTGATATTCATCATTTGCATGTAAAAATGCCATCTGATTTTCTCCCTCATAAACCCGGTGTGATGTTTTCCTTTTTTCCTGTTGTTGTTATTTTGGTTTGGATTTAAATCTGTCACTTTTGAAAACTTATGCTTTTTAAGGCCCACTGCACTCTGGAAGTAGAAATAAATGGGATTTTGAAGGACTGGGGAAGTTAAAATATTCTTTGTTGAGTGTGCTTGTGCAGCGTGATGGATTTTATAATTACTCGAGCCTGTTCCTGGTGGTGGGGTTGCTCTTTGAAGCTAAATTCTGCCCTGACCATTTTTTTCAGACTACAGAATTTGTCATATTGACTGACTCTGTTAAGATCTGGCATGTCTTATTAACACTCTTCAGCAAAGCAACCCACTCTTTGGCTGAAACATATAGTCAGGCAAGACTGTTTGAACAGCTAGAGCAACCTTTACACTACTTAGGGGCATGATGGTGCCAATATTGTGAATAGCTCTCTGCACCTCCTTCACATTAATCTTATTCTGCCTTTATAATGTGCAGACATATCAGCTGACTCCATGGGACATTCAGTCCAGTAAGAGTATGATGCTATGACAACTTAATGCAGGGTTTTAGAAGTTCATGCAGCCAGACAATAAAAAAAGGCATACCATGCAGAAATGTAGAAAAGAACCACAAATGCAGAAATGCTATACCATTGGTATGGATGGCCACATTTAAACTGGGTGAACAGCTTATGCCTTCCTTTTCCTCACTTCTTATGTAATTACTGCTGGTTCTTTGCACAGCAATTAAGGACTTGCAGATGAAGCAAGCTGTCGCTTTGAGGTCAAATATATCACTCATAGAGTATGGTGCTAAGGAATGGCTCTAAACAAATAAACTAAGTTGTAAATAACACTAATCTATTGAACTCAAGAACTCTCTGTAGGAAGCTGTTCAGCCTTCCAGAAGGTATGACATGCCTCAAATCACCGGTTGAAATACCCAACAGTTGCAACAACCTGCAGACCACACTGAGAAATCATAGAATCATAGAATGGTTTGGGTTGGAAGGGACCTTTAAAGGTCATCTAGTCCAACCCCCCTGCAATGAGCAGGGACTTCTTCAACTAGACCATTTTACGCTTAGCACTCAGTGAATTCTTTGGATTCCTAGGTGTTATGAAAAATACAAACAAGAAGCTGAACTTYCACACAACTAGATCAGAGCCCCGTCCAACCTGACCTTGAATGTTTCCAGGGACAGGGCGTCTGCCACCTCTCTGGGCAACCTGTTCCAGTGTTTCACTACCCTCAATGTAAAAAATTTCTTCCTTATATCTAGTCTGAATCTACCCTCTTTTAGTTTAAAACCATTACTCCTTGTCCTATTGCTACAGGCCCTGCTAAAAAGTTTGTCCCCATCTTTCTTATAGGCCCCCTTTAAGTACTGAAAGGCTGCAATAAGGCCTCCCCGGAGCCTTCTCTTCTCCAGGCTGAACAACCCCAACTGTCTCAGCCTTTCCTCATAGGAGAGGTGTTCCATCCCTCTGGTCATTTTATGAATGCCTTCATGAATAAACACTCACATCACCCTGCACAGACTTAATTTCTTCTACGTTCCCTTTCCCCAACAACATTTCTTTCTGAAGCTGTTTCTGGCAGAGATCAGTTTGTGTAGCCTTAGGGTGGCTCTTGTGGGTGGTGTTTTTTGCCAGTGGCTGTTTTCCTAAGCGTTCCCTACCCCTTACTCTGGTAGTATTTGCCAATTTATTTCTGAAAAGATAATGCATACACTAGCAGACAGTTGTGCAATAATCATGTCTCAGCAGTTATCTTTGGTCACCAGTAATGAGAAGAAAGGAACAAGCTCAAGAAAATGCTCTAATTAGTTCCTGTAGATCAGAACACTTCTTAGCTGAAATAAGCCATGTGTCTTCACAGAGCTAATGTCATTGCACTGAAATGTGGGCTTTTTTGAGGAAAGAAATTGCAGTATGTTTTAAGGGACAAACCAAAATAATTTTATTATGCAAAACAAACAAACTGCAGTAGACTGAGGAGAGGAAGTTCAAGGTTTTTATCTGAAAATCTCAAAATCAAATATGCTTTTATTTATGTATTTATATTATTATGTATTTATAGCTCATATTTAGTTTATTATGCTCTGTGCTCTGTGGATATTTTCAGACTGGGCTTCTCATGCTGTTTGCAAAAATTCTCCTTTTGTTTTTTCAGTCCTCAGTTTCTTTCTTGCTGGTTTCAAACATCACTCCTTCTCTTATTGGATTTGAACTAAGCAAAATGACCTACTTTTGCTTTTGTTAGTATTTGCATGCAAAGCTAGAGATATTTGCAAAGAATCCATGAATTTATTCTGCAAGAAAATGCTGCTACTATTGCGAGCAAAGACTACTTTTCTATGCGAGCACAGTGAAATTTCACCAGGAGCAAGCCACAGATGTGTTTCACTGCGACAGTTTGCCATTTGTTAGTGGAAACACTTTGCAGCTTCTAAAATATCACTTCTTTCAGGAGCAGCTGCCTCAGTCTCCACTGTGTGTTCTGTTGAGTAAGGTAGGTGTGTGGATTGCTGACATCCATTGCATACACACATCTACCATATATATGCACTTACTCTAACTTATCTACCTATATCCTCTTTAAACAGAAGGAAAGCAGAATAGTGATATTTTCTTGCCCAGCTATTTCTTGGTATATATTTACCACTTTGCTTCAGGGCTGCATTCCCTACCTCTTGCCATAAGAATGAGTTGTGAATCAAACTAAAGGTCCATCTAGACCAATATGTTGTCTCTGACAGTTTTCAAAAACTGRTACCTGGGGAGGAGTAGAAGAAGGGGCATATATATGATTCTTCTCTCTAAACTCTTGCCAGGCTCCAGCTGTTCTCAGGATAAGTACTAAGTTTTTAGTAAACCTCAATGGATCTTGATTACATGAACTTTCCAGTCTTCCCTCAAACCACCCTACACTAGCATCCACAATACCCTTTGACAAAAGGTTTCACATGCCTGTTGCACGAAGTACCACTTAGCTTTGTTCTAAGCCTGGCTCAGAATTTCCTAGTTCCCTTTTTTTATTCTGAATTTGAAAACTGCTAATAGCATTTCTGTGACCTCTTTCCTTCTCTCCCTCTTCTGATAGTATCTAGGTCTTTGTACCGCTCTTACCTTCTCAACTCCAACCTCCTCCAAATATTCTACATGGAATTAGTAACCAATAGCCTATGAACATAAGATCTTTAAAAGTGTATCTTGCTTAGGTGGTTCTCCTCCTTTAGCTCTAATAGGGCATAGGTATTTAAGTAAGGAATGTGAAGTCTATGTGTTTGAGGGTTGTCATTTCACTAGGACATGACAAATAAGGTCAACTTGTTCCATGCCAGTTTGCTTTTTTTCTGCCACTGAATGCATAGGAATTAACTTATTAGCCATTCGAAGACTATCCTGAGGCATTTCAGAAAAATGCATTGGAATGACTCAGCAGTAATAAAATATTCCAGGCTCAGATGCAAAGTCAAATGCAAAAACATTTCAGCTTTAACTAAAGTCTTGGAAAGAGCACCCTAGCTTAGGAGCTGAACTAGGCTACAGGTAGTAGTCTGACATTGCTTTGAACACACAATACTTTGTGACACTTACAAGACCACAATGGTATATTTTGTTGTTTTATATCTTTGTAAATACTAATGAACTACTCTAGGATAATTCATTTGGTGTTACCAACTTCCTACATTCCTCTCTCCATTTAAAGGGCCTATCCTTGGTTATTAACCTATGGACACTCTAAACCCCAGGGATTTTGGAAGCTTGTCACACACATGAATGTGAAGTCTGCAGGAGCAGAACTAAGTGTTTAGCTGTCAAAAGGGCTAGAGCAGCAGTTAGCTAGCAGGAGTGCACACAGAAGCTGCAAAGGCATCCACATAATGGTTAGGAAAGGGGAGAGAAACCAGAAGTGGGGAGTTGACTGCCTGAAAAGAAAAAGCATAAAAGTATATATGAAAGCCCTTAGCATCACAGAAATCATATCGTCAAAGCCACTAGAGGAAAGATATAGATGTGAACTTTCATTTTACGCTTAGCACTCAGTGAATTCTTTGGATTCCTAGGTGTTATGAAAAATACAAACAAGAAGCTGAACTTTCACACAAAATATAACCAACAACAGAGGGAAAGTCACGATGCTAACTGTAACATAGAGAAGCTTAAAATTTCCATTGAAGTTATTTTTCATGGTCACTTGAGTAGGAGAGAAAAGCAGTCAGGAAGTGTCTAAAAGGCAGCAAGCCTATCTTGTTTCACACCTCTGTCTGCAAAGAGGTGTTTCCTCTTCAGTGAACCAATGGAAGGAGCCTGGTACCCCTCTGTCTGATCTTTCCTGACTCAGCTGACATTCCTAAGGTCTTTCATAGTTTGGATTCCATGTCACCATCAGCTACAGTGTAGTTCAGGCACGGAGGGGAAGGAAAGTTCAGGGACCCATCAACAGGTTTCATCAACAGGTTTAACAGAATTTAATATCAAAACTAAAAATGAAATCAGGTCTATCCTGTATGTAAGATTTGTAAGTATTGTCCTTTTGTGATTAATGGGAAATACTTTTTCTGATACTTGGCTGAATGTTTTGCTGTTTCTGTTTAGTTAGTCTGGTTATCTGCCCTTGAGAACGGCTTATAAAGTTTGGACATAGCAATCTTATTTCATCCAGGCAAGTGGAGACTCTCTGGATCTGGACAAATATCTGAATGCTTAAATTCTTCATTCTTGTGAAACTTTACATAAGAACTGGTACCTTAAACAGTTAAGCTAACATACAGTTAAAGCTGTAAGAAGGCTAGAATGGGTATCTCTTAATCCTTAATTTATTACTGGATGTTTATAACTACAAGGCAAAGTTTCCTAAATAAATGGGAATGAAGGCTATCACATACAGTTCATCAATTTATACTGATAACATATCACTGTATTTATTATCCAGCCTTACAGAGAGCATTCAATTCATTTGGTAGAGAGTAGAGCCAGATGCACTGTCTTCCATTAAAGCTGTGAGTGTTAAAATGTCACTCATCTTTAAAAAGAAAACTACTGAATGTTTTTGCATGTTCACCAGTTTGCTGCAGTCTTGTATTACTTGTGAAACTTAAGCGATGGCATTTCTGGGACAATCCTGCATGCAAGAAACTCAGCATTTCCATCTTCTGGAAGAGGCACATCCAGTTGTGACATTAGCAATGATGCATAAAACAGCAATGATAAAGTAGACATTACATTTCCTAGTCTAACTCTGAGTGATTATGCTTTGAGAGGCACCTAGATTTCTTCAGTTGTTTCTATAGCATCTTTGTATTTGTGTATACAGTCTGTGTGTATGTAGTTCCAAATCACAGCTGATGAAGGTGGGAGGAATATAGAAAGATGGAAGAGTAACGTTTGCAGGAAAAGAGCTGAAAAAAAGGAGAATTTCACTTAGCTGGACAGCTGGATTGCTGTGGAAGGCAATATTTGATGGAAGACCCATGCAAATGTCAGGCAAGAAAGCTATACATTCTGGCAGCTATCAGAGATCTAACAGAAAGATGTCTCTGAAAAGTAAAGTGAAGTTCTATAGCAGCAACATCTTCAGTGTTTTCTGTAGAGTGGAGATGTGGCAGGTAAGACAGAGTAGAAATTGGATGCTTTGGTACATTTCTAAAATCTGTCTGGAACTGGAGAGCAGGGAGGGGAATTGTTAAGCAGATTTTCTGCAGATCTACCAACCAGATATTTGAGCCAGATATTGTACAGCAAAAAAGGATACAATTTCTAGTGAATTCATTGCTTTTCCMTATTACTCAAAGCTTGAATAAGCAAGTTGTCAACTGTAGCTCACAGGGACAGTGAAGAAAAATGGAAGACAAGACTATGACAGGTTGGGGTGTTAGGACTGAATACAGAAAGGGGGGACATCATGTGAGCTGAATTTGAACAGAATCCAGGCCACTGAGATGCAAATGTGTCACCTCCCAATCTCTCTGCACAAAGGAACTTCCATGGTCAAAATCATCTGGTACTGCAAAAAAGTGCCCTATTACTGCAGAATGGTTTGAAGAGGTACAGTGTTAGGACCTTTCTACTTGGGAAGACTGATACAGATACAGTAGCTCAAATAACCACTGTTCCTACTGCTGCAGTCATTCTTGTATCAAAAATGAATCAAGATTCATGCTTATCTTTCTGGATAACAGTTTATATTGTAGTGGGAAGGCCTCTGTAAATTAATCATGCTTCAAAGACCTTATCTCCTTATTTAGTCCATTCTCCTAGGTAAGTAATAGACAGTATAATGCAGTMGCTGCAGCTTACGAAGGATTAGAGAGCCTGCTTTCCTAATTGTAGGGAGAGGGAAGTGTTTCTTTCAGTTCTAAGCTTGCTTTTTTAAGAAGGGAAGGGGCAGTATGAGTGAAATATCTGAGACGTTAATCTGGAGGAGGATTTTTATCACATGTAGACATGCTTCAGATGGGATAAGACAGAAATTCTCAGTCTTGCCCACATAGGAAAATATCAGAACCATACATTTAAGGGAAGAAGCATGTATCTAGCTTAGCTGTGTTTCCCGGCATTTTAGTTTTATATCTACATAAATTTCTGGGTGCTTTGTAGGTAACTCTTTGCATCTATCCATCTGACTAACCCTTGGTCAACTCTTACCTACAAGTGCAGCCAAGAGAATAACTATTTAGAGCAGCACTTTGCGTCAATACTCTGCAGCTTAGCAATGAATGGGTATTGTGTAGATACTACGATATAGGTCAGACTATACTACTAGATTATGTCAGATTTTAGGAATTCAGGGATGTAGTCTCAAAGCATGTGAGTATTTGAAAAACTGACTCTAAGTATAGTGCTGCCTTCCATCTCAGTTTCCATCACTAGTCATCCAGGTTTCCATCACTAGTCATCCAGACTATGAAAGTCTGTCTGATATTCAGGTTTTTTCATTTTACTCTTGAACCTCTTCTCCTTTGAAAACCAGTGTTAAGCAGAGGCTTCTGGCTAGTTTTTCTGTCAGGTGAGCTACCATGTTATTTATACCAATTTATCCTGCCCCCCTGTCCATCTAAATCATCCCCAACTTAGATATCACTGTTAAATAGTATATTTTTATAACATGAAATAGGAATGATTGCTGTCTGGCCAAGTGGAACTGAAATAAGATCCCACAGTTTGTGATAATAGCTTCATAGTGTGTCCTGAGGGCTACTGAGCCACTGCAGTTCTATTGATTTCAAGATATTGCAACAAGTTCTTAAAATGTGTTATTAAATAGGATTTTCTCCTATTATTTGTTATAAGTAGAATGTGAAACACCCCACAGAAAGTCACTGTGGAAGGACAGCTAAGGAGGCAGGTGAGTATGACTTGAGTCACTATAATACTGATGATACCCGCTTTATTCTAATGGAACCAGATTTGTGTGAAACACAGCCATAGCAGTTCACAGGTGGACCTCTCAATTTTGTTGTATGCCAAGTTCATACTCCTTTGACTCTTTCTTGAGATTTTCAATCCTGCAATTTAAGGGAAATGAATTTCAGCCACTGGCTTTTGCATTGCTTTCTAATAACTGTAAAATTGCCCAGGTTCTTTGGAAATTGCCCAAGGATCATGAACTACAACAAACCTTTGGAAAATATTGTTATAAGATCCAGGTGCTCTTAGGAGTGTTTCCAACAGCCTTCAGTGATAAAGCCTGGAAACTTTCCAAAGCTGGTAAATGCATATAATTCCCTCCAGGTCCAATAGCTACTACAACCTCCCTTGGAGCCTTGAACCATAAGCACACTGTACTTTTGTTGGGTAACTCAGACTTTCCTTTAGCAGATGGTCAGAATGTAATCATGTTAGCAGTGAATTTTACATTAAAGCAATCCCAAAAATACTACCAATCACTTTAAGTTTATGAACCACATCTCTCAGAAATGAACCTGAGTAACAGGAATCATGTAAGAGTCAGATAATCCTTCCAGCTGCAGAGAACTCTGCTAGCAATTGTTTTAAGCTGTTATTGGGGGATGAAAGCACTGCTTTAGCTGTCGAACAGTAATAAATGGGGCTTTTTCTTACACAGCACTTTTTTTTTTTTTTTCCTGGCCATCACCTGATCAACTGAGTATTTTAATCCAGTGCTGTAATGGTTTACCTCAGTTTTTCTCTTACTGCTTTTCAGCCCAGAGGCATTTTATTTCATTTGCTTACATTCCCTAATACTTCCCTATTATGTATTTCCCATTACAATGATCATTATTGTTTGGAATGGTTCTTGATCTGAAAGATACTGCAATTCTTTTATCCACATGAGTTTCAGCCTTGATGGGGTACAGAGCAGGATTGCTATTTTGTATATAGGCTTTATATATTAGATACTTTCCTTTGACCTGTACCATAGAGCATTCGAAACTAATAGCTGTAAAAATATTTGGCTGTGGGCCCATGACTGACTCTATTCTGGTTGTAACAGCTAACCAAGATCACCTGCCCAGCCAAGGCATAGCTGGGGACAGTAATATCAACTCTGACAGCTAAATCCAATTGGGCTATCTGTTGGGAAAACCAAGAGCAAGTACCTGTTCAGCTTCAGAGCTCAGCTAAGCTGTAGCTGCCAATCTGAGGTTTTTGTCACTGGATGGGGCAACCTAGGCAGTTGCAGGTTTGTATGTGTACAAGTCCAAAACAGTCAGTAGAGGCTTCAACAGTCACCTGGGGGATTAAAATTGGATTGCAAGTGCACCTACACCTTCCAGCTCTCTGCCTGATCCTGGTTGATATGTGTTTTCATTCTATTTGCAGGGACACCAGAACATCATATGAAAGACTCCTAAAACTATTCAATTTCCAAGTGAGTGCATTAAGTAAACCAATCTCAGGTTATCTAATAGACCAAACAGAAAACAACTGAGTCTGATGGTTCCTCACAAGCCATCCAGTTATCCCCACAATGGTGACATCTACCATCCGTGTGATAGGTGAAAAGCTGGGGGCAGTGACCTCTTGGTCAGGCAGACCGCAACCCATCCGGTCATGTGGGGCACAGTCCCATGGTTTACATTGACAGTTTAGGAGCTTGAGCATCCATGTAGATAAACTTCCAAATTTATAATCCATAAGGGATCTTTTTCAGATCATGGGTTATGATCAGTTTCCTTCTAAAGGATTTTATCTCTGTGGATCTACATGAGATTGTGGAGAGGTTTTCTTGCTTCAGTGCCTTTTCTGGCAGAAACTTCAGGACAATAAGATGATCTGGCTCTAGTCTCATCCAGATGCTATTTTAATCTCTCCTTATAGGAGGACTCTGAAAATCACTAAACGTTAGGAAAGGAAATGATGAAAACTTAATTCTGTTAGCATAACTTTTTAGGGATTTTTACTTTCACCTGCTTCCAATAACTAATTGGTACTTGGATTATTAGGCTTTGAAGCCGTGTACTTTGCCTGGGATTTAGGTTTTAAATATGGACAGGCTTCAAAATGGAGTGTTAGACTGCRTCAACAATGTTTTTCATCACACAAATTCTAAATTTTGTGTGTAAAAGTATTTATTTTTTCTTGCAATTTTTCTTCAGTGTTTGTGGTGACTATAATGTCACCATCTGTTCAAGAAGAAACAGAATAAGGTGCCAGCTCAGATGTGTCAGAGAGATTAAAGCCCTGTAATGTTCCAAAATGTAATATTATGATAAATCTATCTGGTTTCGTTTAATATATGTCTATACTGGTTATTGTTTATAGTCAGAATGCCAAACTATAAGAGTCATATGTGAGAAGCTCAAGACTGACTGGATACTTGGGGTGAAATCTTGGCTCCAGAGAAGTTGAAAGCAGGTTTTTTTCTGACTTCAGTTTGCAATGTTTCTGAAGTCAGCTCTAAAAATTACCTGCTTATTTTGGGCCTGCTTACTAAAACACTTCAGTTCAGAATAGATGTTGCCTTAGCAGATCAAGTTGTGTTCAGTCTAGTCCTGCGTTTCAGCTGTAGTAATAATCAACCTTTCATGCTTCAGTAAGAGTGGTGCTTCTATTTTATCCTTGTCTGAGACAGTCTATCAGAGATGGGATTATACTAGGTGTAAGGTCTCACACCTTGGCACATGCAGTTTTCAAGTCCAAGTTTTGTGACAAAACAATTAACTGTGCACACTTGTTTTATCTAGTGACTTTTGGGTGGGTGCTGACCCCTTTGAAAAATTAATCATAGACAATTTTATTTCTGCAATAACTATTTCTATTATTAAAATATTTATAATGGAAATTATTTAAAGAGGTCCCTTTATGTAAAGGGATATTTGCCAAACAGATTGCACAGGAAGCAATGATTACAAGATCTATATGCAAGCTGCTCGTTTCTGTAAAAATATACAACAGGAGTGGATGTCCCCTTTGGAAACAATCAAACCAAACTGGAACCTGCAGGGGGGACCAAATCCAGCTACATTTTGACAGGATCCTCTTCTGGCATTCAGATCCATTAATCTATATAATCTGATAGTTTCTAAACTCTTCTACTCATTCAGTGTCCAAAGCACATACAAGATTTCTTCTGCCATGAAGAATCCTCTCCTCTGACAGTGAGGATTAGCTGAATGCATTCCTTTTTGCCAAGGCTCCAGAGTTTATCACAATGTTAAATTTCAAATGACAGAAAAGAATGAAACTGTGGTAGTAGTGATACTTGCATCAACAAAGAGTGCTGTCATCTCTGTGTATCTCGGGAGGTTCTCAAGCACCTCTGGCTTCAAAGCCTTATTAGGATCTTTCCTATTCTGCCCCAAATAGAGTTTCAACCTGCACACCATGATGTTAAATACATTCTCCTGCCACCATGGAGCTAGTGCAGCTACTGCAAGTTCAGAAGTAATTGTAGACATTAGAACAGGGTGTGAAGGTCTGACTGAGGAACTGTTCAGCCTTGCAGATATTTTTAGATGGCTGAACATCTCACTTAGTGTGCCTTTTAGAAATAACTTTAAGGAGATTTACATAATAGTTCACTTCTGTGTGCAGAAGGAATATTTCTCAAGATTAATGTTGCAGAAGTTATAAGCAATGCCTGTACTGAGTACCTAATGATGACAGCCAGTGAAAAGGTTACTGTTCAGATTATTCCAAGACTCTTCCCCAGAAATGTTTCTTACCTTGTCTTCTGAATCTGGCCATTGTTGGATAGAAGGATCAGACCTACTATTGGAAAGCCTATTCTCCTAAATACTGACATGACCAAATAGAAATTGAAAAGACACAAGAAAAGAAATAGGCTCCCACATCTAATGAAGATAAGCAAAATATTTGCCAGTAAGCACCTCACTAGAAGTTATCATATGTTGTCATTCTCCTTCAATAAACAGTTTGAATTTAAGGTTTAAATTCAAGAAAGGTTTAACAAAATTGCCAAGCACTGAATAGTGTGAAGATTTGACTCAAGCATAGCTAGGTAATAAATCTGCTTAATTTCACTCTAACATAAACCAGCCATCAAGTTCATAAATGCAAGTAAATGCAGTAATTCTCCTTCAGGCAACTAGGCCAGTTTGTGAGAGTGCTGTCTGGGTAAGAAATGGATGTATCTTGATATCAAGTACATGGTATTGAAATAGTTCCTCTTTTTATGTATATAGCATTCAGCAGCTACTGTGTGTAAGAAACCTGACACGTATATAGGATCAGACAGTGTTTGGAGAAATAGTTGTGTTTTAGAACAATCTGTGTCACTTTGGAGAAGAATCAGTGCAACTGAAATGATCATTCTTTCTAGCTGGACGATAGGGTTAGGACATGCCTCGTGAAAGGCAGCAGGTGGGATTCAAACAGCTTGTACAGTTTGGAGGGCAAGAATGCTCCTGAGATACTGCATCATGGAAGATTTTGTCAGTGCAGCAACTCCTCTATTAAAACAAACAAACAAAGAAAAAAACCCACAGTAGTAATGCTAATAAAGCGCAAATCTGCATGAGTTGTGGTATTTAAAGTTCAATCTGAAATATAAAACATGCTTCAATAGTTTACATTAAATGTAATACTTCAAATCCAGATACTTTAGTATCTCTACAAAATGAAAGTAGGAGATGATAATCTTCAAAATCCCTAAGGCTACTTTTTTTGAGCATTTTTAACCAAGAGCTTAATCAGTACAAGGAAATGGGTGAAAAAAGCTTTAGGCATATATAAGACAAACCAAAACTCATAGTGACAAATCTCATGCAATGCACAGGATCGGATGATACATACAACCCTGTCAAAATCCTTTTTTACACTGAATGAAACAGAAGCCTCTGGGCATGTGAACTCAAGCATGTGAAGAAGTGAGCAAATGTTTCTAGAGCAGTTTAGTTTTTTCATAACCTGTTGAGTTTGTTCTTTTAGTTCACTTTAGAGTAGGATACCTACAGCTGTCTCAGGTACAAAGTAATGGGTGCTTAAAAACTGTAGAATAATTATAGAGAAGACAAGATCTAAGGTCAGATCTCTACATTTTAAAATAGTTTTGTCTCCTGTCACGCTGTCAGTCATATCTCTGTTAGTGGCTGGTACCCAAAACCAGAAGGACTGAATAAAAAGTATAATGGTGTAAGCCAATTGTTCCCTGATGTAAAAAGGGGGGAATTAATGTTTGACCCCTGTGAGCTGACTGGCGTATGTCTGGAAGTATGAGATTTAATTAAACAGATGGTAGCATACATTGCAGCTTTAGAAATGTGATTAATCATTATAAATGTTCTAGGTCCTTTAAAAGAATGACTAGAGCATCTGGCTATACACACCGAAACAGTGTACACCCACCTGACAGGAATCCATCTCCATAACATAGATGATACTTGTGTTTATGTTAATTACTTCGCATCTTTATGCTTCAGTTGAATGGACAAGTGCTGGCACATTCTTTGAAATAAGGCAGATCCATTCTGAAGTTGGACTGCATTTAGATTCTATCTACTGTTCAATTTTAGCATCAACAAAAAGCATGAAGCAAAAAAATCCAACCTTAACCCACCAGTTTTGAAGAAGTCTGGAGATGAAATTTGATACAGACTTTTAGACTAGGAAAAGGCAAAGTGCCTTTGCCTGTTGTGGGGGTACTTTTCTTCACTGAATCATCAGATCAGTTAGGAACTCCATCACTGTAAATCCCAGGCAAGTGCACTAACATGAGTCCTAAAGTGTTCTAGCTGACATGCTCACCAACTCATTTCAAAATAGCTCTCATGTTACACATACATGTGATCCAACTTTATCAGCAGTCAATGAACGGAAGAGCTGCCCATCCGAAGTTCTCTGATTTTCATGTATATCATCCTAACACTCATGACCACAGACCAGGTGTCTTAGCAGTATTCCTTACGCAGGTGCTTGGCAAGTGCCTAACAACTTGCCTGTGGTTTTCTGAGGGGACACGGCATGAACTCAGGAGGAGCTTGCTAATGCTGGTCAGCCCCTTCTGGTGGGTAAGTACCTTTCCTTGGATGGTTATGAGCATGGTGATTTATTTGCTTCAAATAGATATTATATTTTTTAGTCCTCTATATTTATCCACGTTCTGTCATTTAGTTCCATCTGCTGTACATGGGAAATTGAGTCTTTATTTTAGAAACCAGTTCTGCAAACTGCTATCGGCTTGAGGCTTTCAGAGATTCACAGTGCTTAAAGCTGGACAGGACCCTTGTTTTTAGTCTGTTCTCTAAAGTGCATGCCTCTTAACTTAATTCGTGTTCTCCAATTGCACATTGCTGGCTGATTTCCAAAGTATATAGCAATCATGCAGGAGATGTTTGGTGCCTTGCAGGATGGGGAGATTCCCATGCAGCTGTCTGAGGTTCCTCTTCTTGGGAACATTTCAATCATGCTCAAAGAAATAAGAGATAAGACCAGCTAGAAGCTCAATGATAGCCATCAGGTCAGTAGCCAGTGTTGCAAAACAAGTACTGTAGACTGAACCGATAACCTAACTATATAGGTTTCTATGCAGATTTTCATTTGCTAAAAGTCACATTAAGAGCTAAAGATACTCGGACAAGCCAGATTGCTCTGTTTCTCTTGTTCAGCAGATCAATGGATTAATACTCTCTATCATTTTCATATGACTCTGAAAGGCTTACAGAAATAAACTTACTTTAGAGGATTACCTTCTAGTTTCTGTGCATTTATAAATGCCATCTGTTCATATCTGAGAGCTGGGTGTTATGGTAACCCGAGTCTTTTAAACTTGAGCTAATTGCAGAGTACATGCCCATACTCATGGAGCACATACGCATGTGGGTGCATAATGCTGGCATAAGGATGGTGACAAGGAAAATCCAGAATATCGGAAGCCTTTGAATGGATCTTGCCTGCCACAGTGGTCTGGTTGGAAGCAAGGAGGTCCTCTCCTCCACAAGCCCAGGAAGCAAGGAAGGTTACTTGTAATACTACAACATGCCCAGAGGCCAAGTAACAAGGGCTCTTCTCTTTTGGCAGTGTAAATCAAACTTTGAGGAAAAGATGAGGGCAGGGAGGAAGCCTTTATGCTGAAATTTTCTTTTTCATATAAACTTTGAGATATCTTGTGGGTGATTCAATGTGAAAGTGTCACCTGTTCAGTTCATTCCATCTGTACAAAGAAAAGCTCATGATTACTGTGGCCGTGGAGTGAATTTGAATCATCATGCACACAATTCTGTGTGCATTTACTGAACTTCTTAGGTTATTCTTCATAGAAAGTAATTTGGCATATGTACACAACATTTTCTCAAATGACTTTTGCTCTTAAAAGTGTCTTTCAGCATGTGGCCATGTAGATCTAATTAAAGTTAATAAAACAACTTCACAAAGTTAGACAGGTACACAGCCTCATTCCCCATAGTTGACTGTTATATTAACTAGTATCCTGCTACTGTTTTCCTGCTCTTTGCATCCATTAATTATGGATCAATTATTCAATTCTTCAGGAACTCAGGTGATGCCTGGGCTACTGAGTTGTGAAATTAAAGCAATGCCACAGTGAACAGGAAAGAACATGCATTTACTTTAGAACCATCATCCTATGATACTGATATTCTTAGGACGAAAGCATTTTTCTTCAATCAATAATTAAGCCAATTCGTATGAATGTCCTTTTCCCCAGAGTGCTTCTAACTCTTCTAGCATAACGTTTATCAAGACCTTCTTTCTGAGTAACAATCTTTCCTCATTTTTTAATGGCACAATCAAAATCTGAAAGCCAAATGCCTGTTATTACCATAGGCATAATTCACCGTGCTCTATATTTTTCCTAAATGAAACACAGCACAATTACCAAAAGAATAACTGCTTTACAAAGTGAATCTTGTAGTTCAGTAAAATTTAGCCACTGAGGATCAGCTCAACAAATAAAGTATTAATTTGCTATTTGACATGCTGGAGTAAGTATCAAACCAAAATGAAAGTGGTGGCTTCTCAGCTGCTGGGACCAGGAGGAGTAGCACTCCCTGACACATTGCTCATTTTGCAGTCAGTCTCTTGCTTATGATTTCACTTAGATTCCTATAATATTTAGCTGGTTAAGTCAGTTCCTCTTTACCTTTGGGGAGTGAAATTTCTGATGACAAGTCTTTTGTTAGTAAAATTTTTTTGCTTTTGACAAATGTTCTCTAGTGTAAGAACCTGAAGAAAATCGAAACCAAATATTTACACAAAATAAAGATATGCTAACAAATAGAGATAATGGCCTGTTTTTCATTGCCTTACCCTTTGTTCAGTCATCTACATCAATCAAATTAAGCAATTAAGCAAATTACAGAAAAAAATCTAACACTTTACAGCTTTTTTGCATGGGGCAGAAAGGGAAATTAAGCTGATATTGTTTTCAAATATCTGTCATTTTGCTAAAGTGCCAAGTCTTTAAAGAGTACTGCATTCAATGCCCAGCCTCCCTGGCATCAACTGCCATATTGTAAATTATCTTTAACAATGCAGTGCGAGCTCATGTTTGAATATATAGGTGGGAACAGTCTGCATATATGTCTCCATCAGCACTGAAACGGTGGCTATCTCACCAATTTGTTGCATTTACCCTGAGCCTGTGAGGTATGACAGACCACACAGATTGCCACTGGGGTGAGCACAGGTAAAACTGTGGCTCCTAGAAGTGCTTGCAAGTACAGCTTGTGTCATTAACCCCAGGAAGTGTGGCACTGATGTCTGTGCTGCTGAGAACCAACCTGCTGGTGTCAGAATTCTTTAAAACCTCAGGGCAACGGGTGTAAGCCAGTTTGTGCCAAGATTTCCTCCAGTTCCATTACAAAATGCTGCTTCTGTGCTATGTAGCAAAGGGTCATTCACACCACACCCTTGAGGCTGCCTTGGGCATCTCAGCAAAACACTAGTCAGAGCCCCCACATTTGGAAGCTTGACGTTCCTCTATAGTTAGTGAAAAAAAAGTTAAGGGCTTCTAGTTCATTCATGACACCGAAATTAGATACCTGACGTTGAGTGGGTTAAAAACCTCTTAACTCTCTAAATCTTCCAGATGCACATGTTTCGTGTTTGGCTTTTGCCAAATCTTTCAGCCTTCAAAAATATTTTTTGGTGCTAAATCTCTGAAGTATCATTTAAACTTATGACCCAGAAGGTCAGGCTTAAAAAAAAAAAAAGTTAATTTTCTTTTTTTCCTGCTAGGTTACCTGGAATTCCAACTTTAGTAAAGCAGAGCTGTGGCCTGAAAGATATGTTTGTGATTCAAGCTTGTTTAGAAATAAAAATGATTTCTGGATTTTCCGTTTTGGTTTGGTTTGGTTTGGTTTGGTTTGGTTTTCCAGAGAGGGGATCGTGACCTCCTGTGATGGGAAAGGTTGTCTTTTCTCATGTGGTCTGTGAAGGTGTGAAGTGTATAAAATGAAAGCTTAAAGTGTTTCTTTTTTTTCTTCTTTAGGTTTTAGCATTTTAAATGGCAAGAAAACTTRCTTCAGAGTAGTCACATAGCAATGATTTTTGGATCATGTCAGGAGACTACAATATTGTGCTCTTTTGACTGGGCTTGTACATACGATACTTTCAGAGGTTCTTGGTGAGCAAGAAGCAACAATGTGTACTAGGAATTCAGAGCAACTTTTTGGCATGCATGATTTAACATGGAGTTACAATATAGAGAAATTTTTAATGGGAAATCTTTAACCTTTGAAAAAGCTGTGTTGGAACATTAGTTTGTTAATTTAGAAATGAAGGGGTGAAGCTTCCTTTAGTTTCTTTTGAAAGCTTCAACCTACATATATTTGCCAGTTTCTTCCGAAAAATACTTCTCAGGTGTAATAGCTGCCGAAGGATGGTGAYATGGTGCACTGCTCTGGTGGTTATTCATTCATTGACAAACTGCCTGCTTTTGGCACTAGATTTATATGGCCATTTAAAGAGAAAAAATTCGGACTTGTAGAGTAGACAAGAGCATCATAATGTGCTATTTCTCCATCTAATGGAAATGTCAGMTTCCCTGGTCACTCTTTCTTCTGCCCAAGAAATTCTGTGCCTTTGAAGGGCAGGTGTGTTTTATATAGGGTGAATCTAATGAAAAGGGCTCTTTTTTTGCCTCCTGATGGAATATTTTTTGTGTCCATGTGTGGAGCTCTCTAGAGAGGGACAGACCTGGAGGGGGTCTGAGCATTTGTTCATTCCCATGGTCTGGCTGGAAGGAGCACCAGTGAGCTCAAATCCAGTCCCCTTCAGGTTTCAAATCCATATCTTCCTGAGATGAATACAGACATCTTCAACTTACCTGTGCCAGAAGACATAATGATCCCATGGATGAGTTTACCCAAATCCACTCCCAAACCCAGAATTCATCTTGCAGCACTGACATGGTAGAATCACCTTTGATGTGAAGTTGATTGTTCAGGAACCAGGAACTGCAGTCTTAGAAAGGCTGCATCTCTGGACCTCAGTTCAGCAGTCCTTTTCATGGAGCCGATAATATCAGCTTTAAAAAGCAGCTAGAGCAATTTAGATAAGCTATTTAGTAGAAATTATTATTAGTAGACTTTTTCTGACAGCCAAATGGGGATGACACTTTTCACTGCTATATATTAAATGAGAGTTTTTCCTTTTTTCATGATCATAGAATCATAGAATAGTTTGGGTTGGAAGGGACCTTTAAAGGTCACCTAGCCCAAACCCCCTGCTGTGGGCAGGGACATCTTCAACTAGATCAGGTTGCTCAGAGCCTCGTCCAACCTGACCTTGAATGTTTCCAGGGATGGGGCATCTACCACCTCTCTGGGCAACCTCTGCCAGTGTTTCACCACCCTCAGCATAAAAAATTTCTTCCTTATATCTAGTCTGAATCTACCCTCTTTTAGTTTAAAACCCTTCCCCCTTGTGCTGTCGCAACAGGCCCTGCTAAAAAGTTTGCCGCCATCTTTTCTATAAGCCCCCTTTAAGTACTGATAGGCTGCAATAAGGTCTCCCCGAAGCCTTCTCTTCTCCAGGCTGAACAACCCCAACTCTTTCAGCCTGTCTTCATAGGAGAGGCGTTCCATCCCCCTGATCATTTTTGTGGCCCTCCTCTGGACCCGCTCCAACAGGTCCGTGTCTTTCTTATGCTGAGGGCTCCAGAGCTGGACGCAGTACTGCAGGTGGGGTCTCACCAGAGCAGAGCAGAGGGGCAGAATCACCTCCCTCGACCTGCTGGCCACGCTGCTTTTGATGCAGCCCAGGATACAGTTGGCCTTCTGGGCTGCGAGCGCACATTGCTGGCTCATGTCCAGCTTTTCATCCACCAGTACCCCCAAGTGCTTCTCAGCAGGGCTGCTCTCAATCCCTTCATCGCCCAGCCTGTATTGATACCAGGGGTTGCCCCGCCCCAGGTGCAGGACCTTGCACTTGGCCTTGTTGAACCTCATGAGGTTCACATGGGCCCACTTCTCGAGCTTGTCCAGGTCCCTCTGGATGGCATCCTGTCCCTCAGGCATGTCGACCACACCACTCAGCTTGGTGTCATCTGCAAACTTGCTGAGGGTGCACTCGATCCCACCGTCTATGTCATTGATGAAGATATTAAACAGTACCGCTCCCAATATGGACCCCTGGGGGACACCACTCGTCACCAACCTCCATCTGGACATCGATCCATTGACCACTACCCTCTGGATGTGACCATCCAACCAATTCCTTACCCACTGGACAGTCCACCCATCAAATCCATACCTCTCCACTTTAGAGGGAAGGAGGTTGTGGGGGACCATGTCAAAGGCCTTACAGAGGTCCAGATATAGATGACATCTGTAGCCCTTCCCATGTTCACTGATGTAGTCACTCCATTGTAGAAGGCCACTAGGTTGGTCAGGCAGGACTTGCCCTTGGTGAAGCCATGCTGGCTGTCTTGAATCACCTCCCTGTCCTCCATGTGCCTTAGCATAGCTTCCAGAAGGATCTGTTCCATGATCTTCCCAGGCACAGAGGTGAGTTGGAATAGTGTTAGCAACCATGGCAAATGCATTTCCTGATTGCTTTTTCCTTTCTTTCTAACTTCAGAATACATCACTTCAGTGACTGCTTATCATTTACTGAATTGCTTCTGTTTGCCTCCCCCAGCAGCCGCCTGCTTTGTCAGCAGTCTGGGATCCAGCCGGTGACATTTTTCACTCCTTGTCTCAGAGGCACACGGTGCTAAGTCCTGCCCAGATGCTCTTGCATGCCTTTCTGTAAAGTCTAATGATAGAGCTGTTCAACTGAGCGGTACTCATAGCAAGAGGGGCAGGTCTTGAGAAAGAAAATCAGACAAAAAGCAGGCTTGCCTCAGATGTTGAAAACAGTTGGGGAAGAACTTGATTTCCATTTAAAGGGCACTTCTGCTTTGCTAGTTCTGAAGTGCAATGTGTGGTAATAAGAGATGATTATGCCACACAATAGCCTGAATATAGTCACTGAAGCAGGGTGAAATTAAAAAAGGTTTCTTCTTATAAGGCATGATGTAATGATTTCTGTCATGCTTACAGCCATAAATGAAAATAGCAATTCATTACACACCAAAACTAAGCAAATAGTTGAGGCTGCAGGTAGTACATAAGTAATAAAGCCAAAGCCAATCTAAGGACCCAGAGGCTGAGTGCATTTTCTACTTTATGTATTAGTTTTGATCTAGACCAGAATAGACTAGACTAGAAATAACCATCCACCTCCTCTGAGCATCCCGCCAATTATTTCAATCTACAAAACCAAAATGCAGTATGAATAGCTCACCRCTTCTAGAAAAGTGCAATACCCACTCAGATATTCCTACCCCTCCTTTTCCACCAGTGCTTTAATTCATTTCTCTCTCTCCCAGTGCCAGGTCACATAGATGAATATTGCAAGCACTGCTGATAGATGCAATAACAAACTATTCTTTTCTTTTCCTCATTTTTCAATGAAAAGTAGGGAATGTTGCCTAAAGTGCAATGAAAACACTTTGCAGTGTCTGTTTTTAGAAGCAGGCTTGTAAATTACTAGGCTTTTGTTCCTTGTTCCGACTTTTCTTGAGAGACTGCTTTTTCTCTTCTTTTCTGTGCTTAACTACTTTATGGTAGCTACTTTATGTAATATTTTGACCCAACGACTTCCTCTCTTTGCTCCAGTCTACCTTTTAACTTACTAAAACTTGAGAGGATGAGTAGCAATACTGCTTTTAGTAGGAGAAAGATACATGAAAATCTGCCAATGTTCTCGCTATTTAACCATCATGTCTTTATTTCTTTTAATCTCACTAGAGGTTAAATTCAAGAGTAAATCATATATTATTCTAAAACGATTAACACCTTAACAGTTAACATTCTTAACAATGAGTTTAACAGGTGTTGCTGTTATTTAGATACAGACCAAGAAAACAGTTTGGTTTTCCTAGACACATAAGAGTGATTCTGTGTTACAACAGAAGTTGTGAAGCCATAGATGAGATCTTAGCACCCTGGAAATCAATGGCAGAACTTCCTAGAGTGCCAGTACCTAGATTTTCAAACAAATTAAGTGCCCAAATCCCTTTGAAAATCTAAAATCATTCACAGGCAATGTCATCTCAACATACAGATGGTTTGGGGTCTGTTACCTCACTGTAAATCCAGAATTACACTGCAGAGTAACGCCATGGCAGTGAGAGCAGAATTTAGCAAAGGACTGCTGAAAGAATTTAAGTGACTCAGATGCCTGTGTCCATGATTACTCCTTCCACTCCTGCTACAAATATTATTGGTTCATGCCTCATCTGACTCTCCACAACTGGGTGTAAGGCTGCAGACACACATTCTCTCTGGAGCATCTGTGCTGCTTAAAGAGGTTATGCCCCCATCCCACACCCATCTGTCTCCTCTCCCTCTTGCTCTCTCTTTAGTTTTCATGAGTCAGCTGGTACCCTCCAAGTCTTCCAGCTCTCTGTCCAAATCTCACTGCTATTAGCAATAGTCACTGAAGGCTGGGTCACAAAATAGGAAATGAGGAATTCTTTCACTGAAAGGGAAAAACARTATTTTCCCTTTTCTAATCAAGGAAAATAAGTGGAAAGGATGAGATGTATTTTTTTCAGCCCAAAGTCCAAGAGGAAAGGTGGAGTTCTCATTGRCTTCACCTTGTAGTTTCCTTCATTTTTTATATAACAGAAAAAACAGCACGGTGAATGTATGTTGCATTTCAGATCTGCTCTGAGTTATGCTGCAGGGGAACCCACCCCTTCTCCAGTGGATGCACAGGATCCCCAGGGATGAGAGTCTCTGTATACCTTCCCCTCTCTCCCCCACTCCAGTATGTATCCCTTAGGCCTTGGTACAATATACATCATATAAGCTCTGAACTGAAACCCGACATACGTATTTTTTTKCTGTTTCATTTCAGGAGACGCGTTAGCTTGGTACATAAATAAATCTGAAGGTGACTACACCAGATGAAATATTAATAAAAACTCCTCCCTCCCACTTCTACCATATCTTTGGTGAGTCTTTGCATCCAGGCAAACCAGCTAAGTGACTTTCTGAGCTGCAGCAGATGCTGCCTCTTCCCTTCTGGTCCCTCATGAGCCCCTGCTGTAACTCCCGAGGCCCAGCTGGCTGCTCCCAGCGATCTTGGTCTCTGTGCGTGCTGCAGGCTCCTGGTGCCCTGCTGTGCCCAGCTCCTTCCTGCTTGCCATGCTGTATTCCCTGAAACCTCTTTCTGGACAGGTTTAGTTGCTCCCTCGATCAGGAACAGTGTTCCCCTTCCCAAGGTGGCCATCTGAGAATGGCAATGCCCTTTCAAAGATCTTACCTCACAGACTGAGAATAAACAGATGCTATCACTCACAGGAAAACTGAAAGCCTTTGCTTAATCAAAAGGTATTGTATGGCCTATTTAATATTAATAAAACTGATTTTTAAGCATAATTCAGCGAGAGCTTTGATACACAACTTGCCTTACGTGTTTTATAAAAAGGCTGAAAAGTGCTTCTGCATTTCTAGACTGTTTCCTTCCATTGTTATAGTAGCAGCAAACAGTGATGTGTTGCTCCCAAGTACCTTTGTCTGGATGCAAAACCATATTTGAAATGGCATCAAGACCTCCTTTAAATACCCTGGCAAATAAAAGGAGATAAAATCCAATTTATGGATGCAGATTCTAAAATTCCATATTCAGTACCCTTTAAGTATTGCAATCCTATGTTCCTGAGATTCCTTACAGTTATATTATCAGCTTTAGAACTGAGTAAAGGTGAACTTTATTAAATAAGTTCATTATAATGGTATTTCATAGGTTTGGGCTTGCRATTAATGGATTGTAAATTTCTACTTTAAGACTAGAAGAACATGATCATATAAATAGTCTTACTGAAGTTAACAGGGCTGCTCTTTGAAGAAAAATGCCATTCAGCAGAACACTTAAATGTATGCATAGCTCTAAGCATATGTTTAAGTTCAAATGAAAATCTATTTGGTTTTAAGAGGGCTTGACTGTGCTTAGGTTCCTTGAAACATTTATATTAATATATAGCATGGCTGCTGCAGTAGCCTTGGGATGTCATTAATGTTTTAAAAACAATAGTCTTTCTAAGCACTCATGACCATTAGCTAAGAGAACTACTATTAGTTGGCAGCCAGGTTAAGGCCTTAAAAACTCTGTCATCTGATATGTTTATTAAACTTTTGTATGTATTGTATGGATGCAAAGAAGAGATTTTAACTGCATGCCAGTTGCTGAAGACTAGTCCCTAGTGCCAAGTGTTGTAGACAAAAAGTTGCCAGAGTGCAGTTCAAGAATGGTGGTAAGAAAAGGATTTGCTATTTCTGATTTGTCTTCCTAAATATTCAGAAAAAAATGTGTGGATTTGCTCTGGAAGTCATTTTCCTTGGGTTATTTCGGACTCACCCTCCCCTCATAGACTGTAATAGTACCTTATGGAAGAATGGGAAAGAAATCTCTGTGGTCATACTTCTTTATAGTAGGCACAGCATAGCATGATGAAGGAGCATCGCTGACACAGCAGCCACTTCAGCGCATCTCCCTTACAGCAAAAAGCTGCACTGTATAAAGGTAGATTGAAGGCAGAAGTTCATTTATTATATTTCTGTAACAAAGACATCTAATGTCTTAATTACAAGAAACTGATACAGAACTAACAGGAACATTCTACATTACATTATTAAACAAGAGTATAGAGGTTGAACATATTTTTTGCTTTATACACGTAGGACACTATGTACAAAGGAAACTTTTAAAGTAAGCATTCCAAATCTAAATCTCAAGGTCCTTATCATAGGTAATCTATCAAGAAATACAAAACAAACAGCACACTTAATCCCCCTGCTTCTTAAGTGTATCTGTGGGTTACTTGGCAGCATAAAGCAATCACATGCTCCACAGAGGAGCATTTCCCTGATTGAGAGGAAATCATCCCATAATTTTTTTTCTCCCGTTGATTTCCAAAATAATTTTTACAAGAGACTCGAAGTCTTTACATATCTGCAGCCACCACTTTCTCCAAAACTGAAGGATACTGCTACCGTCCCACTGTTGTCCATAGTCCAGTCATACCTTAAATTGGACCAAAACCTGCTGACTCTCCTGTAGTAAGGAGTTTCATTGACATCAAAGAGGTGTTAAAGTTTCTTTGGCCTTAGGATCCTTTTATCTAAAGTAAGAATAATGAATAAAAGAACAGTAGCAATGATGATTGATCAAATCTGACCCCTTTATATTTGAGCAAACCTTCCTGGACATCATTTTACATGACTGAGATTTGTCATACTTTTGGCAATGACCAGGTACATTCATAAAGCTAGAGAGAGAGATAGAGTGTAAGCATATAACCCAGGAGTCCTTCCTTGCCATTTCTCATCTGTAGTCTGAACTCTGCTATATAACACTTGGTTACTGTTGACTTGAATAACAAGTCTCATTTGCATAAATGGGCTCATAATCTGACATTTTTTAAAGTTAATTCTTCCACATAAATGCACAAAAGTAGCAGATTCATATCACCATGCTTTATGCTGGACATGAAATGGTGCAATTCAGAAGAAAGTCAGTAGTGCCTCTTTTTTAAAGCCATACATAGATATGCATGAATTGAAAATAGCAAAAGTCCTTATCTTCCTGTTGGTATTGAGATCCAGTACAATGGGTAAATGTTGATTAAATGTCAGATACACTACACTGGGCAGTGCTTTAATCAGTTGTTTCTATATATTCCAAAAATAGATGCATACTTCGAATTAAAAGCTCGGGGGGGGAAGACAGTAGTGCTCTAGTCAATAGGATGTAGAGAAATACCAGAAGTCTCATTCAAACATTTTCAAGCTTTTGTACGGAAAAGCTATGCAGGGCTTAGAAAAATATAATTTCAGAAATGTAAGCTTTTAACATTGCTGTTCTGCTCCAGTGAATGCCATAAATACGATATTTATAAAGTTTTGTGTTTGTCACTCAAGGATCCAATATAAAACCTATTAAGTTTATAATTAGAAATATATTCTGTTCCCTTCTCCAAATTCCAGCATGTACTCTGGAAGTCAAGGTGCAAACTTTCTGTCACATACACTGACAATAAAGATGAAGGCTTTATGCCAAATTAGGCCCAAATTAACGCCTCAATGACTTCGGTTTCTTTAATGTGTCTGCACAAGACTAAAACTTGTTAAACAGTTTAGGTGATGATGGTTCAAAGGAGGTAACTTCCATTCCACTCTTACCTCTGATCTGGTTCTCAGGAGCTGAGAACAATCAAAATGATTTCTGTCAAAATAGTCAGCAGGATGAGGCGACCAGTGTATGAAAAGGACATAGGGCACAGAAAAAGGTGGTGTTCTTACATGTTCTTTTCCAACTGGAACCACAATTTGACTTGCAACGGATATCCTTTTTTTCCCATACAGAAAATTCTCACTGAGCTGGTGTAAGGGAGCTGTGAGCAAGTTATCCTCTGGATATTACTGTTTGGTTGTGCCTGGAAAAATAGAAAGTAGCTGTAGTCCACCAGCAGCTGACCAGTGAACAGAGCTGGCTAGTATTAATCCTTAAAATACACTGTGGTTTGCAAAAATTAGGCAGTGCAATTTCCATTCCTTTGATCAAGCAATATTGCATACACATGCTCACTACTGTCAAAGTTCAGAGTCGTTGTGGTCTAAAATAATTTTCCACAAAAAGATGTAGATACTTGCTTTGGAAGAGCACCTACCTACAAAGTACAAAAAGCACCTACCTACAAACTAAAGTTTGTCACTTTACTTCTTACCGGATCCTTTGAACAACATTTGGGAATCAACCTACTGTTTTTTTTTAAATTAAAGTTTACAGAAATAATGTAAGGTTGGCCTGTGAGTCTTCTGAGCATTCTTATAAATTTCTTTTGTTTTCAGTTCTTCCTTGAATTAAAAATAAAGTTCCCGTGAACGGAAATTTCTTCTGACAGTTGGTGTTTAGAGAAGCATTTCTCTAGTTGCAGCTTAGTGTGGATGTTAAGGAATAACAGAAACTTTTTAAATTATAGAACTAATTATGTACATGCAGCTGATCAAACACTTTGCACTTCTAGCTGTGAGCACAACTCACCACATCTGTTGGCCTCTCCCTGGGTAAGTCTATGCTGCAGTTGCTGCTGTGGAGTGGAGACACACCAAAGGCAGCGTTAAACTAACAAGCCTTGGATTTGTTAGCATGACAGCACAAAGCTTAGTGGTGGCTTTTTGCCTGGAGTCTTACCCAGTCACTTGCTGGGTGTTGGAGCCAATGGAGAGTTTGGGGGTGCCACAAAATTGGGCAGCTGCAACTGCTCTCAGCTGTAAAGGCTAGTACTGCTCTGTCCTTCACAATCTCTTTCCTCTACTGTTTGGGTTTTTTTTTTAACGTTCCTTTAGTTATACAAAAAGCTCACTGGAGCTACAGATTGCACTTAATGTTCTTAGAGGACAAAGGGATGACAGTGAATTGGCACAACATCAAATAGGGAAAGAGTCCAAGCAGTCTATGAGGCAGTTTATCCCTCCATGAAAAAGTTGAGTATCCTTGAGTTGTAGCTAAGTGAAAAGAGGAAATTTGTTGAGACATGTACAGTGTTCTCTTGAGTACATTGTATTGTGACTATTATTTAATATTCAAAATATCCTCTTCTCACTTAGATCATGAGGACTCATAGAGTTGCAGAATATAAGCACTATTAATGTACAATATACTCATCTTCGCCTATCACATGGATGGACTGTATGGATAGTCTTTCATACAGTCTTTTAGACTGCATGAATAATCTTTCTGCAAACACAGAGATTTCCACATGCAGGAGTGGAAACACAGTCATCCATATGCCTTGGGAAAACCTCCACTCGTGTCTTCTGTACAGTCACTAACTTGTGTTGTATGTCCAGCTTTAACTCTGCATAATAATAGTAATAGGAAAGCATATGATGTTCTGTTTCATGTTTATGTATAACAACCATGCTAGAAAGCTATATGATGCTCCATATTCTCTTTGCAAGCAGAAGGGAAGAAGCAGTTGAATCCTTTTTGTTCAGACTCATGCCATTTTTCACCTTTCAGGATCAGCAATTGTCAGCCCATTGTTTAAAAATCCCTTGTACTGGTTCTGTTCGCGGTGCCTAAAGAGCTTGCTTTCTCTAACTTACAAAAAGCTTCTTTTTATTCTTATTTTTTCTTCCACTGAATGAGAGAATAAGGCCAAGCAATTTTTGATTTAACTTCCTGCTGCTGAGTTTTCAAATTTTAAAGCGTTAACAAAAGGGACTGCATGTTTTCAGTGGTGAAAGCTCTGATTATACTATGGCACAAATTTATAAAAATCAAACACAGGCAGAGAATAGCAGGCTAGAGATATGTGACTCTCTTTAACTGCTGGCCTCCTATAATAGAAATTGAACTTTCTCAAGAAAGCGAGCTGTAAAAAAGAGACTGTTTTACCAAGTCTTAGTCTGTATCCATTTTTGATAGATTTAGTTAACCTGCAAGGGAACAACAGTACTGACATATATCACTTTGAAAAATGCCAGCTGAATGAGATATTTTTGTTTCCTGGGTTACATGCTGAAGCCATGTCATTTGTTCTGATTTTTTTCTGTACCCTGATAATACACCCTGTTCCTGTATTTTATGATTATACGTTCACTCTCTGAACTACCCTAGAGATATGGATTACATTTTTTGGTGAGTGAACAGTATTTCAAACAGCCTACATGAAACTCTCACTTTTGTTCCTATTTACGTAATTGTTTGGACTAGAAATATAATTAGATGAGTAAAATTATTATCCTAAAGAGCCTCTAAACCTGGTAAATAATTTTTGGTGGGAAGACTTCTGATTCCATAGTTTTCCTCAGCTGACATCACACATGAGAAAGAGTTGCCCCCAAAGGAGAAAACTAACGAGATTAGTTAAATTTGGGTGTTGCCTCAGTGGTTTTTTCCTAAGAATTAATCACTGCCTGGTCCTGTGCCTTTTGAGTCTCCCTCCTGGAAGGATAATGAATAGTAAGGAAAGGAACCTTTAGGTTTTTTGAGTCTTCAGTAAAACTATGGATACAGCTGCCTGCTGAGGCACCTTACAATGCAGACCCAGGTCTGGGATTTTAAGATTCAGATCTGTTAAGATTCAGAGCATGACCAGAAAACCAAAACAGTATGGACAATGTCACCACTGCTTTTCCTTACAGCTTGTTCGGTGAGAAGAGTTTGGGTCAGGCTTGTCAAGAAAGTTTGATGTGAACAAAGCTTTTACAACAGAGTTGTTGTCTTTTTCTTTCATTCTCTTTGCTTCTGTCTCCTACATGTATAGGGAGCGGATGTCTGTGTGGGAAACCTGCTCTATTGCTGTTTGCTGACATCCCGTCAAATTTGTGTGCACAAGGCACAAGCACTTGTATGATTCATACTGGTGTGGCTCAGGATGCTGATTTGAGCTTACTGCTCGATGCTGCCTTCCTGGGAAAGCCATCGCTTGTTATTTAGGAAGGGAGTTGATAGTGTTGATAGCAGCTCAGAGCAGCTTTGCTCCCAGGCCAGTGCCAGAAAACAGATGTGTGACATGCCATATCCTTAACAGATGGACATGCCATATGCCATTAAAAGTGGTTATCCAACTTTCTCTCACATTGTGGGTGAACAGCTCTTCTCTTTTGCATCAAAGCCTTAACAGGCAAAAAAAGTGTTAGTTCCTAGGGGAGGTGAGTAACTCAAAGGAAGATTTCCCAGGCGTCTTCCAGAGTTTCTCAGTGCAGAACAGTTGTGTGCCTTTCAAGGGTCTGTCTACCTGAGAGTTTGCTGTGCCYATATTCCCGGCTGTGGGAGGTATCTTCTCTGACTCACGGTCCTGGGATTACACTAATGCATGTCCAAGTGTGAGCTAATTTACTTTGCTTTTCCTAAGGCAGGCTTGGAGCCGGGCTAATGTGGTCAAGGGGCATCTGGAATGACTTGGCATACACAAGGAGCAAGCTCCCATCTCCACAGAGCAGAGGCAGGGCTTGTAGAAATAAACTTGGATGTATAACTGAACCCCAGCTTCCTTACAGGAAGGAGTAGAAAGTTGCACAATAGGCTGAGAACAGCTACACACGTAATTTATGTGCTGGTTAGATATCTAGGTTAGGTGGGACACTTCCAGGCCATGCTGCATGAATACATAGGTACTGAACCACTCCTGTGTTTTAGGCTCACACCTAGTTATGGACCCATGAGTGATGCTATGGCATTGTGTGCTTAAGTGGTTTGATGGACTATTGTATAGGTTCTTTTTGATATTCAGGAGGAAAAATTATTGTCATACCATTAGTCACTTGTGTCCTTAACAAGAAAGCTGAGATGATCCAGGTTTTATTATTTTAGGGTATGAACTGTATCACATAAGGGACTAAACCCATTTTGATGAATGGCTAAAAATGTTTATAATGGTAAAAAGTTGCAATTATACTGAGGAACATAGTTTTTATAAAATAATTTGTGCTTAGAAGACTAGCCTCCTATGAGAAGCATAGAGTTTTGCTGGAAATGTGCCAAAGCAAGACTGTTTCAAAGCTGACTGGCATATTGGTTTGGTTTTCCCCTCACTATAAATTTGGTTCATTCAGAGGAATGACTGGGCTTTGGACTGGTTGGTATATTAGGTGGAGATGATACAAAATGGGAGTTGAGAGGAAGACATTTGGGGAAGGTCTTCATAGGTGAAGTCTTCTTAGACCCAGGCCAGCTCCTGAAGGTGTTTGTTTTTCTGTCCCAAGTTATTCGGAGCCCTGAAATGCAGGAGGATTACAATGAATGGTTTTGATTTGGAGAGTCTACAGCATAATGTGAGACAATGGCCACAATAAAACCTACATAGATTGAATAATGCAGAATCAATACATGAACGGAAGTGTGTGACAGGGGTTGCTATGGCAYCTCCCTTATTTAATAAAGGAATAAATAAAGGAATGGAAATCTCCATAAATGGTCTCAGCACAAATTAAAGCTGTTCCTAACAGCTCTAATATATGCAGTAGCATTTTTGAAAAATTAATTATCTTCCTCCATAAACAAGAATGKTTTTTTTTGATCATGCTTAAAATGAATTTAATTTGTCTAAATTTATGCCAATTCCAGTTGAACTGTCCCTGAAGCTTCACTTGGGGACTAGGGAAGTTATGAATAGAGAGATCTGTTCAAGTGTTTTGTTCAAATGCCTTCTGCTGTTTTGTGCTGGAAGTGTAAGAAAGCATAAATACACCCCAAAATACAGTTCCTTGGAGAATATGGAACCTAAATCTGCAAGAACTTTCTTATTACTTGACTTGACAGAGAAGGGACAGTAACAGGATTTACTCAGTGTGGCAGAACCGGGCTGAAGGCTGTTCTGGCAGCCTACCTGTGAATCCCAAACTGGCTCCCAGGCCAGGATGCCCCTGAGCTAGAAAACCCACATTTAGATTCCAGATGGAGCTGCCAGACCACATCCTCACATGTTTAAAATCAGGGTGTCCAAGGAATTAACAGGATTACAMAATTTGGGTGTGGAAATCTGAAAGGGCAAGCAGGTTATAAGCAATGAATAATTAATCTATGAAGTTAAGATCTGGTTTTGCTTGTCAAACATTGATTTTCTCATTTAGTCTTACTAGGACTTGATAATATCACACACATTTGAACAGTTTTGCCTGATCTGTAACTTTCAGGGTATGTTGTTTAATTATGTGTCGTTAATCATGTGGTATAGTTCTTTATCTTGAATACAACAGTGCTGAAGCTGTGCACCCTATATTGTAGGTGTTCAGATATGTAATTTATTGACAACAAATATTTTCTCAGTAACATTTCTTATTGGTAAAATCTCAATTGTTCTAACGGCTTCATGCAAATGAGTACCAAAGGGGCATATTATGGCAAAAGGTAATATAAAGAAAATTTGGATGAAACTTCTTAATATGTTTTTTCTTCCATTTAAAGGTTGAGTGGAGGTTTCTCTGTGCTTGAGCATTTGTTACCCGTTAAATGTATCACACCCACCACATCTCCTACTGTTCTTGGAGAGTGTGTCAACCTTTAAATGAATAATTTAAAGCTAACTTAACTTTCYTGAGAAGCAGTCTAATAAATAGATGTAACTGATGCCCACTAGTTATCACATTCCAGGGTAGTTGGTGAATAAATTATCTTTTTTCCCCCTTGAAACAGTCCTAATTCGTGGAAATGCATTTGCTAGTCACAAATATTCCTCAGAAAATGCATGCAAACAAAATAGTGTTTGTTATGTGCAAAAGGCCTTCACTCACTTGAGTCACAGGCAAGTTTGTACTTCAACAACAAAAAGTAAATACCAAATGACGAATGATTAATGTTTGCTTAGGAGAAAATATCATTGTTTGCTTGCAAATTCAGGCATTTTTATGGGCTTGATTTAAAGCCTACCAGTAACCTGAAAGTCTCTGACCTCATGCAGGTCAGGCAGCTGAAGAATACCTCTTTCCCCAGATTTTTGTGAAAAGAGAAAACAGCTTATGGGGATATTTAAAAGTAGTCAAAAGTAACAGGTACAAACAAGCAAAATAAAGATCATTTGAATAGCTCCATAGCTCTTGCTGTTTGTCTCAGTTACAACACAGGGAAATAGAGCAAATACATAAGAAGACACTTCACCTTGTGAACTGTGGGCCTATGTAGCATCCTGGTTACGAAGGGGACTGCACTTTCAGTTACTCTGAGTCAGTGAATTGCTGAAGTTAAAAGTATAAATAATTTGCAACAAAAGATGAATGGGGCTGGGAAAATTATTTGTCCACATGTTGATTGCAAGTGCATTTTTCAAATTCCTTATAGTGTGATAAATCCCACAGGTGGTAAAAAAATTAGGGCCAGAACATTAGCTGAAAACTCAGCACCATTTGCATTGAATTCAGAAGTGCTGAACAGTTTTGCCTTAYCGTAGCTCTGCTCTGTAAATCAGCAAACAAAATTTGGCAGCTGAGTGTTTTATTCTCAATAATAAACTATACTTTAAAATGTTTGTACTTACTCTCTTCTGTGGATTTGCATAGATACACTTTTCTTTGCCATCATGTCACTTTTCAGCCATAATGTATTTTGAAATTTAATGAGAAGCTRAAGGATGCTTATTAAGTTATTAATTACTTTTCACTTATCCATTAGGCTGCATTTTCACATTTTTAAAAGAAGATATTTAAACACCTTTTGACCAAAAATATACAGTAGGAAAGGTTGTAGCCACCCTGATTCACGAGGGGATTTTACATGTGCCCCAGGTAGGGACAAATAAACAACTGTATTCACTATAATATCACTTCATGCAACTTTCTCTTGCCACTAGTTAGGCCTTAATATACTTAGAAGGTTGCTCTTCTAATTTGAACTGTGTGAGACTTTGGCTGGAGGCTACTTCTGTGTCCCAGTGATAAAAGAAGACATAAAACAACCCAGTGCCTGATCATTCTCCCTGGCTGTCAGTGAATCATGTTTAATAGCATCTCCATTGCAGTTTTGGCCAATTTGCTTGCAATGGCATCCTTTTCCATGGGCTTACTGCTCAGCAGGCCCTGAAGCAATCTATGAATAACTTCCCAACAGATGCTGTTTATGAATTGAAGCAAATGGCTTCCCTGTTTCTCTTTTTTCTCACTTCAATAATTTTCAGTTACATTATGATGAATATTTATAGTCCTATAGCAGTGCATAAAAATGGGAACAAGCAGACCTGTGCATTGTTTCATACGTGAGTGCTGTTCTAATGTGTTTTGGCTCAATGGTTTTAATAATGTTCTGTTGATGGACTGAAAAGAGAATGCAAATTGTAGATCAGTCACTTCCATTCACTGTTTTAGCAGACTGGGCATTGATGGAAGACTATATTAGGAGCATGTATAGTGTACCTTATCTTCTGGAAAKAATACACCCCCTAATACAAGCCTACAATACCTTTCTACTCAGCTTTATGTCCTATGAGTAATCCCAACTAACTGCATTGTTATATGCAGGATCTTACACTACTGCAGCTGGTCCTTACTGGGTTTATCAGGCTCTGGCTAAAACATCAGGTGATTTATGATAAAATTAATGTTTAGTGGCAGAAGTAGCCAGTGTTACAAGTATGTCATTTCTACGAATTAAGTTGGAAACTGCAAAGGAGAAACTGATTTGTGATCAGCCATCTTTCTTTAACAGAACAGTGTAAAATTCTTGCTCAATCCTAAAAAAGGCCACTTTACAACATTTTATAATTCTGTAACAGTTCTTCAATGTTGTTTTGCCAAGAAAAGTGGTTAGATTTACAACAGTAGATGTTTATTGAGTTTTTTCCAAGGGAACTGTTCTTGGTGCTGCTTCATTCATCTCCAAACATCTGATCTACTTGTCATTTCTATTGAACAACAGAGAAGCTAAAGAAATAATGCTTTTACTACACAGTAATTCCAAGATTAATAAACCCCTCTAACTTACTAGATACACTTGTACAAACATATTGTCTATAACTATAGATACAAAGCATGCATCTTTAAATACAGAATATGTCAAATTATTGCATTTTCCATTGCTCTATAATAAATTCATTTGTACGATAAAAATAATTGGAAATATGAATGACCACACACATTCACACTACACATCTTTAACACAGCATTTTATTCCCCAGTACAGAAGTTGGAAACAGGAAACAATCTGAACAATTTCTTGTATCCTAATATGATGGCACTCATGTGGATTACAGCTTTTAAAAATCCATTGTAAATAGGGCACACTAAATAAATATGACTGTTGTGCTTATGGAACTCAGATTGTGTGATTTCATCACTTTTGGCTTCCCATAAATGAATAAAAAGCATATACCATCGTAATTTATATTATCAATTGCCATCTCAGGAAAGTAAACTGAGACACGCACTGTGTCCTGAGTTCTAGGCCATTAAGTAGCAAAATAATACAGTTACAGCCATACCAACCTACACTTCTAGAAGCATTTCTTTAACATTCTGAAGTCTCTTCTAAAAGGCAGATATTGTAGAAGGTTGCCATTTCTAATTCACAGGATAATTTGACTTTAAAAAATGTGTATTTGTTCCATTTTCCATCAAATCAATAACTTAAAGAGTTGTCATGTTGGATTATTAAGGTGTCAGGGTCAGGTCTGGCTCCCCACGCTGGGAGCCGCTGGGTGGTGGTGGGCCCAGACTTGTGGCCGTTCGTAGAATTTGGCTCCAGCCTTCTCTCTCCATCTCTTGACCTGCTCTTACACTCTAGCCTGTGCCATCTACTACAATTTCTTTATAAGTTCTGRCAATTCTTTTCTGCCTCTTTTGCACCAGGAGAGTGCAATGTGCCGGTGTCTTTCTCACATCTTTGCTGATGTTTTTTTTGGTCTTCTCTGAGCAGTCCTGCATATAGTATAGAATCATAAACAAGTCCTTCCCTTGAGACTAGATTTAATTAAGAAAGGTACCAAAAACACAGTAATGGAAAGGCCTAATCTGAATTTTTCAGTATCTTTTAAGAATGAAAAAAATGCATTACAATGTTGACTAGATAGTCACAGAAATGTCTTCTCCCTGTCAATCACACACAATGCTTTTTTATTTAATTATTCCATATAATTTATCTTCACAGTTCCCTCTATAACTCATTTCCACAGCTCCTTGCTTCTTGGACAGGTTATTGATCTAACGTGTACAGAGGAGGTTTTTTAAAGGCAGTCTTTTAATAATAATCACCTATGYACAAAATCAAGGAGCTCTTTAATGTAAGCAGTAGTAGAAATTTGATCAATGTGAGCATTACAGCATTAGGCCTTAAATTAATTGTTTCAGCTTACACTTTAGGTAACTTTGACATCACTTCAATATCTGGTCTTTTCAGAATTTTATCATGTAGGAAATGTTATCTTCATAAATCACTGTCTGCCAAGAAATTTTGCTGGAGACATAAAATAAAGTAAGTGGTCTGAACAATTTTCCAGTGGAAGTTGGCGACTGAACTAGATACTGGCCCTAGTTTCCAGCCCCCATGATAGTGATTTAATATCTCAAAAATCCCCAGGGAAAGCAGTGAAAAAGCTCTGCCCAAAACATTTGACAAAAATTTTACAATTGTTACAGAAGCATCACTCATAAACTGCCATTGGGACACAGAGATTAGCTATCCTTAAAAGGAAGATTGGGTCTATATAGAAGAACTTTTTTCTTTAATTCACCATACAAATTCCTGCTGAGGAATATTGGTATCAGTTAAGTTTTCATTTAAAAAAAAAGGTTGTTTTTTTTTAAACCCCTGGACTAAGATCAAAAGTGTAGACCCAATACTCCCTCCTTATTAACCTCAATTAGGGGTGGTAAATAGGTGCTTTCTCAGATCAATCATAAAGAATTGATTTTTTAAAAGAAACACCTGAAGTAACATCTAGACAGTGAACTGTGGGGGTGAAGCATGAACACATTTTGGATCACACACTGGTCAGCTTCCCACTGGTCCTCGGGGACCATCGCTGCCGGTTGTGAATACCCTTTAGTGACAGGTATAATGGAGCCAGAGATGTAAGGGAAACAGATAAAATGGATGTTCTTTCCAGGAGGAAGAGATACATATATAAATGTACATATATTCCTTCAAAGGGGTTTAATGATTTGCATGTAGTTGTGAACAGTTTTCTGTACATTTAAACAATTCTAATGCTTAGTGTTTCTAATAAGTTGTTTATTACTGCGGACCTTCAATTTACCATGTGCTGAGCGGGCTATAAATGTTGCTCCTATATAAATTATTAATAAAATCAACATCTTTTATCACTTTCTTGCCTGACATAAACTATGATGAGCTGAAAGTCCTACAAATGCTTTTAAGCTCCCCCCCCCCRGTACACACGAAGAAAATATTTGCTTTTATATAACAGTGGAAGTGCTTTTTCTGTGGCTAGAATAAATTTCCTCAGTCTTTCTATAGTGGATACTAATAACCAAAGTGGCTTTGTTATTACCTAACAAAAGGCTAACATGCTTTAGGTTTAAAAAATCATATCTTTCCTATTGTCCTTTTCATCTCAGCCTTGTTTTCTGCTACAGTTAATTATTTTTCTCATAGACAAAATAAAACCCATTAGAACTAACAAGGGAGATTCAGATTAAGGGCTCACAGAGGCTTGGATCTTAATGTTAACATTGTTGTGTGAGCCGGAATTTATCAATTTGGGATTAAAAATTAATCACCCGAAATGTTTTAGGAGCATGATTCATAGTCAAACCAAAATACCAGAATGTTTATTTGATTCTATAGAAAAGACAGATGTCTTTATCTTAACTCTATGGGAATTGCACTGGAAAATGAAAAGGAGTGTGTCTTAACAAAGCTAAATTTGAACCATCACATGTGATAATTTAATTTCTTTTTTTTCTTCTCTCTTTGCCTTTTTCAGTGTGACATGACTCAGACAAAAATAGCAGGATAATATCACAGATGTTCCTTTACACCAATCACTGGTTATTGCTTATCTGAACAATGTTTTAATACACACAACTGCTCCTTCTGTTTTATTGCTGTCAAAATTTTGTTTCAAATTTAATAAATGGAGAAGTGTGAGCAGATGTGTCATTGACAGTTTGCTTTCTTCACCGGGCTGCATGGCAAGCTAGAGGATGTTAGTCACATCTGCATTTTTAGAATATTTAATTCTGTGGCTTTTTCACCCAGTCTGGCGCTCCTCAGTTGGCTGTTAGCACCAGTGCAAACAGGCTATGGCTGTGCAGCAGATCTGGAAACTACTGCAAGCTCGGAGCTGTACAAACAGTCGGCACCCATCGCTAGCTCCTGGAACCTCAGGTACCTCACTGGCTTCTTGGAGAGCATTGGGTAAACTCACTTTTCCAGCCACAGATGGTCCCTGAAAACCTTATCAATCATTGCATTTATCCCAGATTTTTCCCAGTGTTTGACATAGTACCGTAGCATCCCTAACTGCTGCACCACTTTGGTTTCCAGCTGTGCTCTGGTAAAGCCCATGATAAGACTGGCTGCCAAAATCAGATCAATGGGAGTCTGCAGCCTCTGGGATGTCTGGGTCATCAGAGAAAGGGCATTTCTTGTCAGGTGTAGGTGTTTCAGGGCATATTGCTGTATGGTGGAATCTGGGCAGGAAAGTCAGCTAGATCCTAGCTAGCAAGGATCCCCCAATCTATTGAAATGGGTAGCTTATGATTCTGGGAACCAGGCAGAGAGAAATCCCAAGGAAGAAACTATCTTAGTGTAACAACAGCTGAAGCCATAAAATGCTGTGAAATAAATATACTTTATAAACATAAAGTGAAAAATATAGTCCCTCACTTACAGTTTTTATGTGATTTATGTCTTTAATTTATTTAAATCAGTGACCCATCAAATGCAGACACAAAATTAGAAATTCAGCAAAAATTTCAACTGCCATAAGGAAATACTAAGTTTTTATTTGCTCTCCTCCTGCAGCTGCCTCTCCATGTTACATGAATTTATCTCAAAATGAGGCACGATGAGGAATCATCTTGCCAGAATATTATTGATCTGTGATTTGGGTAGCAGGCTCAATACACTGTAGACACAGATGTGAAAGAGACAATTTACTCCCTCTCACCCCCAAATTTTTCAGAGAGTACTTCGTTTCAGATATATAAATCTGTAAGCTTTTCATAGCAATTTTGTGACCAAATATATGCCACTTATATTACTTATGGGATTTTTCAGTAAACCAAGAATGAGTCAGTATCCTTGTATTAATCAGATAGTCATGGTTTGAAAGCTGCTGATGTCCGTGTCACATGGCCCAAAGGGCTCCACGCACAGCAAGTCTGGTCTGTAAGGCACTGAAGTGAAGGGTTTTCTTTTTTTTTTCCTTTCTTTTTTTCCCCATTGGTTACAGTGGGATTTGGTTCAAGCTCAATAAATTCAACAACAAGTACCGGATCTTCAGCTGGTGTAAATTTCACACATTTGCTTCAAAAGCAGACGCTGCCTTTCACGGTGGAAATTTTCCTGCTATCTTGGGTATACACAATTTGCAAGTGCTGAAGTTGGAGTGTCCAGCTCTATAACTTTGAAAAAGATACTGAGAATGTCCATGCTTTACTAGTGGCCATACTCTGAACAGTACTTTTCTCCTTTTTACTGTCTTTGTTGTTGACTAGTAAAATGATTATTTGTACAGACATTTTCCAGAAATATGTGACCAAATTATGCCCGCAGCATTTGAGAAAAACATGGTCCATGTATCAGGACAAAGCCAAAAATTCACAACATGAGATTTTCTTTAGCCAGCTGTGCTTGATTTTCTTTTAGGAAATCATAGTGTTTGTAACAATCTGGCCCTCCCTACCAAAATATTCCAACCCTCTTTCAATATTTGCCAGGAAAGCTAYACCAATATATCAATTATTAATTATAGAAAACCATGTCTGAGCACAGGAAAAAAGGAGATTTTTAATTCTTTCCAAGATATTGATTTCTTTTGTAGCCTCTGAGAAGTCAATCAACCTGCTTGCCCCTGAAGTAGCCACTTATTCAGAATATAGGTGGTGCAGGAAGGAAGGKCTGATGGGGCAGAGTGTGCGTATGGGCACATGGCTTGAGTGAAGCACCTCTATAAATGGCTGCCTCAATAAAGAGCTAGTTCACTTTTGCAGGCTTGGAATTGTACAAGCACTACCTGGAAAAGCTCTTTTATCTTCCATAGAATGGGGTTAGTGTAACTCATGAGCATATTTATTCCTCAGGAAGATATCTTCAGGATTAGGCTCTGAAGCGCAACAAAGACAAGTTGCACTTTCTGAAGGCTATGACATTATATGTAAAAGCTCTTTCTGAAGTTTGGCCATTTAATATATTTTAAAAGTATTTTTTGTTAATAGATTGAGCCATAAACATGAGATAATGGCATTCAAATATTTGTTCTTGTTCCACAATGATTACCTTATTACATTATCTATGTCAAGGAAAAGCTCTCACATTCATGATGCAAATTTTCTGCAAGTGATTCTTTATAGCTATGCTCAGCTCTATGCAAAGATAGAGGCTTCTTGAAGGCCCATCAAACTCTGCTCTGTGGCTTTCTGTGATGGTCACACAAATTTCTTCCTCAGCATGATAGGACAAGATAATAGAATGAAACTATGATGATTTCTGCAAGATAAGGACCAGTAACTGCTACCTGTTGTACCCTACCATACTGTACGTCATGTGAGTGGTACCCTACTATGCTAGGTGTATCTGTRCAATCTCAGTCTAGAGGTATGTGCTATAGCAACTAAGCATGGACCTTGGCAGGTTCACATTACTTCTCATATGTAACCCACACTGATAGCGATAGGAGACTGAAAAGGCATGCTAGTTTGTTGGTTATGCCAAAAGATAACCCAGAAATATTTAACCCAGGTTCTAGCATGAGTTTGAGAATCTTTATGGGTGTAACGTGGGATACTGGAAAATACACTCTACCCTATCCTTATCCAGAGGGTAACCAAGTAGTGGCTTGCAAGTCCATTGCCCTGACCTCAGTTTTTTTCTTCATTGTCTCAGAAGCTTTTCTGAATTTCCCTTCTGAACATGCACTATTCCCAGGCTTTCGGACCACATGCTCCTGCTCTATTGCCTGGTGTCATGCTGCTGTGCTGACAGCTCCTTCTAGAGCTCTGATAGTGATGGATGACAAGCGTGGCATGCAGCTGTGTCTCTGCAATTGTTATAGCCATGTTTAGATGCAGATTTAATCTGTATCAGGCATGGACACTCCCTGCATTTGTGTTTTATTAACAGGATCCCCTCATAGACAGCATATGCCAGGTTTTTCAGAGTCCTCGGAAGATAGATGATACCAGTATAACATCAGATCCATCATAATACAAGAGAGAGAGATCCATGATATGTGATCTACTCTTGGTAAAATCAAGCCCCACTCAAACTTTCTAAACCAATATGAACTAGTAGAATGATTTTATAACAGACCAGCTCTTTACATTTTCAGCTGTGATGCTTTTGACTTAATACTAGGGCTTCAGAAGCTGAATTTACAGTACCATCAAACCACAGCTCCAAGAGGAGTCTATAATTCTCTTTCCAGTGTCATCTCTATTGACCTCAAAATGAGACTCGCTTTTGCCATACTCCGTGGATTATGGAGCCCTCTAATGTCAAGAAGTTGCACTGGGTGAAATATGTCCTCCACAGCTCAGCTCCTCACCTTTGAGCAAGTTGTGGATACTGGCAGATTCATTATACTGTGTTGAAACACAGGATAATATACTTTATGAATGAAAGACATTTATTATGTATGCTAACTCTACATACAGACTTCCAAATTGTGCTCCTGTTTATACTCTGATAACTGCTGACTCCAGTGGTACTTAATCAGGCCAGAACTCAGCACTGTATCTTTAAGAAACTGATATTTTTCTTATTTATAGATGTATTATGCTGTATAACCACAGCAGTGGTGACATACACCATTCCATCAAGTACTGATTGGAAAATGAAGTAAATAAGCACTCTGTGTTGCATGACAATTTTCTTTGCAGAATAGATACAAAGCAAATTTCTGGAAGAAGCCAGTAAGTTAAAGTTAGAAGTGAAATCCTGCCAAACTCTTAAAGTTGGGAAGAATTCGTGGTTACCAAAGAAACAAAAAAATACGAAAAGAGAGCCATGCCATTGAACCTCAAACATTGTCCAATTGCCGAAAGCAAAAGTAAGCTATATTAATAGTAGAGAGTTTAGCATGTAACAATGAGAAAATCTGTAATAATGGCTTAAAAAGCCAGTTTAATTTTCCATGACCCTACATAAGCCTAATAATACTCATTAGTGTCTACATGAATTTGTTAAACCTTCTCAGCATTGAGAAGACATGACTTCTTTCAATTTGGATTTGTTTGCATCTAAAACTTTCATATGCTGTAGCTTCCATGGGAGTGACAATAACTTATATTTGAGGATTAAGGAAAAGCATTATATATTTCACATCTCAATAAGAGTAGCTAAATACTGTAATTTGCCACATTTCTAAAAGGAATCAAATGGACAGATCCCTGCCCTTTTAAGWAAGCAAGCTTGCCTGTAAAAGAAGCATTCTGAATTTCGTAATTAAATGAAAAATTAGATGAATGCRAGTGAGGCTATGAGTTGATGCAGCTTGATTGCAACAACAGGGTCATTAATAGTTATTAATGATAACTGGGATAAACTGTCAGATATCATCCATGTGTAAGTAGGTAGACATGAACAAATGATTAATACATGTGTCTTAAAGAAAAAGAATCCTTGGCTGAGACTTTGGTGAACTTGCAAGCTAGGAGAGGAGATACAATAAAATACAGAAAAATGGCATTTGTTTTAATTTTGGATATACTGTATTTGAATAAGGAACCCAGCATCACACAATGGCCTGCCATGGAAACAGCGATGTTACGGATTTAGAAGTAAGTTGCAATGAAATGCCCCTTTTGGCTCAGAAGCCTATATTCACCCCTGACTAATTTCATTATGCTGCTCAAGCTGACATACTGATTAAAAGAAAGTCATTCCATTTACTGCTCCTTTTAATCGTTAGGTAAACATAACACGGAGTGCTTGGTGCATTTGGTAAATATGAATTAGATGAGTTATTACTCCTCAGGTGCTGATAGCGCTATCATACTGGATTATCTCCTGTGTTATTAGCACCCCATTCTGCCATATAGCAACTTCTTGAAACTGCAATGTTGTAAACAAGAGGCAGTTGGGTTTTTGCTTTTCTTTCTTTCAAATACACATAATCACTCAGCAGTACCAGGATGGTTAAATTATCCTTAGAGCCAAATGACTTTGAATTAGATTTCTTTTCTTAACTACATCAGTCCCCCATGCGCCACTGATATCTGTGGAACTAATACACAAAAAGATCTCTGCTGGGGCCATGTTTTGCCACCCATTTACAGACTAAGGTGGATGTAATGCATAAAGCCCCCTCAATAGCTCATGCTGCTATACACAGACTACGTACTTCTCCAAATGAAGAGATGGCTGAGTCTGCCCACACTGATGTTCAGTTGATGGCTGTCAAAGAATCTTCTCCTATGTCAATGCTGTCAGCCCTTACTGAAGAGGGACATTTTCAGCCTACGTGTATGACTTACTGTTTTCAAGGCAGGTGAAGGCATTGCAACAGCAGGGTGGGATTTTGCAGAGCGCTGATATAGATCTAGCTCTTCTAAAGCAATGGGAGATTTACTATTGATTTCCACAAGAGTGGAATTAGACTACAGCTTTCTAAACCTCTTCTGTGCAAAAAATGCAGAACGTATTTTAAAATTTAGGGATGATGTAATGAGGGCTAAGCTAAGCCGAGCTGAAGCACTGGTGGGCCTCCTTCCTGTTACCTCACTTTTGGCCATGGAGAACCACTCCTTTCCTTGCATTTGCACTGGCACCATCTGACCTGAAAACCAGGGAAAGCAATGGACAGGGTGCAGAGAGATGGAAGGGAAGGCCTTATGGCACAGGCAGTGTTTTTCCTTGGACGCAGCTGATCCTTTCCCTCAGATCCACAGAAGTATGGAGCCTTGCTATGCTGCCTTGCAGGGGTACCACACAGGAGGATGTGTCTAAATCCTACTAAAAAAGATGTTCTGTCATTCTGCAAGAAACAGCCTCCAAAGGTCCCTTGGGCAGGAGTTTTGAAAAGCTCTAACTTTGCAAAGTAATATTTTTCAGGCAGTTCCTGTCATATTTATTATTACAGTTACTATTACTCCTGTTGGCATTTTTGCCCATAGTTGCTCATGCATTTTCACAGAGCGAGGATAAAATTGGAACCCAGTTAATTTTTCCAATTCTACTCTCACACCTCTGAAAACCAAAAAATTCTGAAGTTGTCACCAGTCCGCCTATTATTTTGTTTGCTACTTCCCTCCTGAACAGTGGCATCAAGATGAGCTTATATTTGATACCTTGTTGTCATTTCTCTTTGTTTTCTGTTTGCAAGACGCTGATGGCTCGTTGCAAATTGGAGAAGGTTCCTGGCACGTCAGCTGTCTGGACAAACTGCAGGAGCAGGTTAGCTGGGAATAAAACCTCCCTGAGACGCAGATTTGATACTGTTTGCATGGCTTTCCCTCTTCAGTTTGCAATCACTCCGACTTCAAAGAAGTGTTCTACAAGTTCCTACATTCAGAGCATTGTAGAGAAAAGTATTTGTTCATTCTTCCCATCAGCCACTCCCAGAAACAGCCTTAAAACAGTTGGTAAAGGGGATGGAGGCATTTTATTGTTCTGATTCCCTTAAAGCAGCAAAACCTTGCAAAACTGCAGGACAATTATAGGTGCCGTGATTTTTTTTGCTGTCATCCCTCCTAGCTTGTGTATTCCAGTGTAATACATCCTCACAACCGTGATTTTCCGTGAGCATAATTAACATTTTGCCTTCTGAATGCAGTAAGATGCATTTGCTGGTCTGTCTAGAGGGTGAGTGAGGAAGCATTGTTTCTCACTTGAGAACATTTTAATGTTCTTGGGAAACACTGGTCTATTTGTTAAAATTTTTGTTCAAATAACACCTCAGCCAAAACTGCTATAACTCTTTTCACATGAATCTTTCCAATGGCCTTGTTTTAAGCATGAATTTTCTTCAGGGGCTGTTGTATTTACTTATTTGTTTATTATTAAGGACATTGCAGATTGAGAAAAATAAAGGCAAGCAGGCAAACCTGCAGACTGCTGAGCTGAGAGACTTGTATCCTAATAACAACATACAGTGAGGTGTAGAGTCTGTTATTAGGGTAAAAGTCTGGCCATGAACAATGACAAAACTCTCATGGTCTTCAGGAAGATCAGCATTTCTCCAATGTCTCTCTCATAAGAGCAGAGGTTCTCCTTCTTTAATTGAACCTTGTTTCTAATTTAGTCACTATCAACACTTTCTCTGATTTCGACCTCATTATGAACTTCATCTATTTTTTCCCTTCCACTGAAAAATTAGACTTCTTTAAACGAACTATGAATTCTACAGAAATGTTCTGGTTTAGACAAAATTGCCATTGAGTAACTAGGTATTTTTTGTCAGAAAGACAATAAGATCGTGGCACTGATTTTACACTGGTGCTGAGAAAATTTACCCTTCAGGCCCATGTCCGAGTCTGCTGTTTGTGTGATTCATTGCAGATTTTTCTCTTATCAGGTGAATAGTTTGACCATTTGATTTTATTGTTGGTTTCTTTCCAGATGCCAGAAGTACTGAGTATTTAAATATATCTCTGAAGTTCAGCAGGAAATTTAAAATTGATTCTCTACAGCAGTTATCTGAGATATGGTTCAACTTCTTGCTTCAAGTTAGCCAGAGCAAAGAGCTGAAGCACTCCCAGGGGAATGCCAGCTTGGCAGATATTCTGGAGTGATTTCTGTGGCATCTTTGAAGAGAAATTCAGAAATTATGCATTTTTTTAAAGAAGTCTCCTGTTACTCTTGGCTCTACTAAATAAGCATGGAGGCTAAGAAGAGAACAAAAAAGATTTTTAATTACTTGCATAATATCCAGGCACCTTTTAGTGGAGACATAGGTGATGAACTGTCAAATATGGTGATGATCAGGTTACGACTCCTTATGATTTTCTTTAGCTGTGCCATGGCATGGCCACAGGCTCTAGTCACAGCTCAGCCTACTGGCGCTAGGTCTCATACATGTAGATATAAAGGAGGTGGCTTTTGCCCAAAGTACTCACCCACAGATCGCAATAGAGTCAGTGGGTTGGACAGGACAAAAAGATAGGAGGACACAAGATGACAGACCATTGCTGGAGCTTGGATAGCCACAGAGACAGACATCTGGTGTGTGGATGGCTGTCCCTACATGCACACATTCACTGCTAACTGGTGTTGAAGACTTGTGGTTCGACCTCTGCCATGAAACTGAATTTACTCTCCTTTAGTTTTCCAAACAGCTCCCAAGGCTGCTGAGTACAGCTGAAGGAGAGGAGTACACTCCAGTAAATCTAAGTGCTTACTGTAAAAGTAAGTGGCATGACATAAAGTCATATTTTTACTAATGCTTCTATAAATTTGATATACTAACAGAGATGTACTGACACAAAATGGTAACCTTTGTCATTCTGAGTCATATATAAATGAATTGTTAAAACAGCACTTGGGTGCAGAGTTTAGTGATGTTTTTCTCAGCAAAATCAATGAAACTAATCTTGGGTAAAATATTTGCAAGAATATAAAAGTGACTTAGACACTTCTCTGCCTAACCTTAAGCTTGCTTCAGCAGCACCTCCAGCGGTAGCCTATTAAATGTTACTTGGACTCCAGAAGCTGTGATATGCGAGAGACCTCAAACTCCCTTTTATGCTCTGGCAGGAGAGTGAGTGCAATAATGATTCACTATTACAGATGAGTGTTAGTTCAATACAGATTGATTTGGTTCTGTATCTTTTTGTTTAAAATGCATTTCCACACAAATGGGTCTGGTGTGTTCACACTTCCCAAATAAAAATTCCACCAAAATTCTGTAATAAATAAATTACCTTCAAAAATTTACTGGAATTAGAAATAAATCAGCAGATTCTCTGTTCAGCAGCAGCAATAAATCCTTCCTCTATCACAGCATACACTGTTTACATTTGCCTAGGGGCTCTAAAACATTATGAGATGAAATGATTTTCCTGTTCCTTGGTGTCTGGCTGCCATAGAATTTAAGTGTTTCATGAATTTAATTGTGAAGATAACAGTTTAAGATTTTTCAGCCCYCTGTGGGGAAATGGAAGGAGGAGCCAACTGGATATTATGCTGCCTGGAAAATTATTCATATTTAAAATTAAGCTATGATGACTATATCAGGTGAGATTCAGAAGGCCAGCAAATGATCCCATGTCCATTAAAGACCCATGCAAACTGTCAAAAGAAGGTTTTGATATCGTAAGTAGGGCCTAACCTTCTGGTTGTGGTAGAATTTCATTGCAGGTTGCATAAATACCTTTATTTATGCAACATTAGGCCAATTTTCAGCATTTTCCTGAAAACCTATTAGCTGCTTTCAGGCTCTCTGAAAGGTATCATATTTCATTGCATGAGAATTCATCTGTCATACTTTGGAGAGAGAGTTTATATCTCTAACAACTAAAAGCTTGTAAAAAGGCAGTTGCAATCTTTTGCTGAAGCACAGATAAAAGAAACAAAAACTGCTACTGCTGCTTAGATGTAAAAAGAAATCTTTTTTCAATGGAAAAGATTGTTCTGGCTTACCTTGATTACTGAAATCAAGGAAAACATATAACTTAAGTCTACCAAACCATTTTTGTGCAATTTAGGGAATGAGAGAGAGGATTGCTGTACAAGCTGGAAAAAAAGCAAAACTACTAGTTGCGCCTCCTTTAAACATACACCTCTTTATATTTTCGTTTTCCAATCTGTATTTTCTTTTCTTGGTCCTCTTTTATTCACTTTCATTCTTTGCAAACAATATGGGAAGGATTTCTGTGCCATTGTGTATACTCACTTATTCTGACTTCTCTGCTTGCTGCACAGAAGTCAGGGTGTGACATGAACAACAATTTGATGTACAGAGCCTACAATGCCAAAAGAATCTAGTATTTTATTCAGAAGCAAATGACAACAAAATCTTTGAAAACCTGAGAAGAAGGTGGGGTAGTAAAAGGGATGTGTGGGAGAAGAGGAATATAAAAAAAGGATCAAAGCAGATAAATTTCTGCTGGCATGTGATAACATACTCCTCAGTTTCCTAGAGTTAAATTTGTAGCTTCCAATATATTTTAGTGATGGATCCTGCATAGCAAACTTAACCTAAATTATCCCTTATAAATCTGTTTTCTAACAAAAAAATAGAATTAAATATCATCTTATAAATTTTGCTAATGTGCTTGGTAGTGAAGCAAAATCAACAGTAAGACAAAGAGTACTGCTGGCAACTTCAGTGAAGAACAAAATCAGTCAAGTATAATGTTCATCATTCCTTATTTATTATGATAATTAGATCCTGACATTCTGCACTGTGATGTGCATGGTTTGCTTTGTTCAAGATGTTACCCACATTATTTCTTTGGGAGTTGTCTTCTTCCCTTGCCACCAACTTAATACACATGCTTTTAGTATACATGCACTGAAAATGGGTGCTTCAAAACTTCCTGATTGGCCCAGCACCTTTCTACGTGCACACCAGATCACATGGAGACAAACGAATCTGCTTCCAGGGACACGACTGCGCGAAGCATTGCTTTGGTTCATTAAAGCAAATGCCTGGATACGCGTTCAATAAATGTTCTTTATYGGTGAAAATTAGCAGTGGTGTGAATGGGTCTCTTGAACTTTGTAACTACAGTCAGGGTTAAGAATGACAGAATCTGAGTATTGGGAATTGGAAGAAATAAAAGAGTAAATCTGAAAACAGAACAGACTGGAGACTGGAGCACTCCTGCATCTCTCTCAGGGTGGAACTGTGCATTAGCAGATGGCAGCCTAAAAACAATATGTGCTGAGAGAGCTTGAGATGTATGGCAAGATTTTCAACACCTACGCAAACGTTCAAAAGAGTATTGTCTGTCAGCGGTGGTGTAGGAATTTACAAGTTGCTTTTGTGTGGATTTCTGAAGTTATTATCTACATACGATCAGCTATACGATGTTGGAGGCAAATTCAAGGCAAATTTTTACAAAATGGAATACGAGAACTAGTCACAATATTAATCCATGTGTTTTGATGTGARCATTGTAAAACATGTATAGAACAGCCCAGACCCTTCTTATTGGTAGATCACGTAGCTAGGTTGCTTGTGAGAGGCAGCAGAAAATTGCAACTGAAGAGCAAATCGTGATCTTGCCATCTGCCTGGAAGGAATTATTATATAGGGTTTGCTGTCAATCAACCAACCTGTTTTGAAGCAAAGGCAGAACAGTATATGATTTTTTTCCATGCTCATTTCATGCACTAATTCCTTACTCAGAAACTAACCATTTCCAGCACTAGTACAGCACATGGGGCTCTGGCTGCAGCTCTCTGCCCAGCCCTGCAAACAAGTAGATGAGGTGTGGAAGAGAGTGCTTGGAGTGTTTTTCTTAAATAATGACAAAGCCCATAGCTGTGACAAGGAATTAAATCTTAAGGTATTGTGTCTGTTAAAGTGATGGCATCAGGGAAGTATTGGCCGCTGTATATCACATATTCAGCACAGGAAAGACACAGACCTGTTGGAGCGGGTCCAGAGGAGGGCCACAAAAATGATCAGAGAGATGGAACACCTCTCCTATGAAGAAAGGCTGAGAGAGTTGGGGTTGTTCAGCCTGGAGAAGAGTAGGCTCCGGAAAGACCTTATTGCGTCCTTTCAGTACTTAAAGGGGACAGACTTTTTAGCAGGGCCTGTAGTGATAGGACAAGGGGGAATGGTTTTAAACTAAAAGAGAGTAGATTTGGGCTAGATATAAGGAAGAAATTTTTTATGCTGAGGGTGGTGAAACACTGGCACAGGTTGCCCAGAGAGGTGGTAGATGCCCCATCCCTGGAAACATTCAAGGTCAGGTTGGACGAGGCTCTGAGCAACCTGGTCTAGTTGAAGATGTCCCTGCCCACAGCAGGGGGGATGGACTAAATGACCTTTAAAGGTCCCTTCCAACCCAAACCAGTCTGTGATTCTATGATTCATGCTGATTCTCACTTTTTTGTTCCAGTGGGAGAACTTTCCCCAATCTCTTGTTTCCACCTCTTTAAGGATGTCTTTTGTGTCACTTTCTAATTTTTTTTGTTGGTTGGGGTTTTTTTTTCATGAGCATAACTGAAGTCAGAAATTGTCCCTTTCAAGGATTTTCCTAAAAGCTCTAGGCTATAGTATTGCACACTAGTGTATTTCATCCACAACCAAATTTCCTTATGTAGCACCTCTAATCTGAGGATCTCCAAGCATGCTAAAATAGGAATGGAAGCCACACCGTGCCCCTGCAAAATCCAGGGCATTTTAGAAGTAATAAACTGAAGTATAATTTAAGATCATATAGTGAATCCATTATAAGAGTTCACAGTGCAGGGGGCAAGTAGGAACCTCTCAATTTGTTAATATTTTTTCCACCACTGGCTTTCTTTGTGATAAAGTGGAAGCAAATACATAGGTTTGCAAATAAGCTATTTGGTCAGTCCCCTAGTGTAATATAAGAGCTGATATTTCCTCTGCAGCTGGGGCCGATGTAGAGTTAGTAGACTTTAAAGTGCTATTTTCAGGGTAGCACCTGGAGTTACAAAGACCAGAAGTGCAACACTGCAGAGCTGAATTGGCTCCTTGCATTTTCCTTTTGCAGAGGTACCAGCRAAAGCTTTCTCTCCAAAATAAGATGTTTCTGAGCACAGGTGCTGGGTTGTGCCAGGATGTGCATTTGATGTGTACTGGAGCACCCAGGCATACCTGGGTGCCTGGAGACATTTCACAGCCAGGAGAGGCATTAAGCTCACAGCAGAGCTCCATGCAGTGTTCCCTAGCTAACAGAACAACCATCCTGGCATATTTCCCAAATCAGCCTGGTTGTGCCTTGTCACTGGGATTTACTCTAACTAAAGAATACTTTGCACCTGATAGTTTTTTGAGCCTTCAAACAAGCTAATTCCTGTGCCAGGTTGTGGACCCTTTAAAGGCTCAGGTGGTTTGAGCTTATAAAAGTTCCCAGTCTGTAGAAGGAGGTGAGAAGAGTAGGGTGGGGTTGTGGGGTTGTCTGCTCCAGGAGTGGGGGTAGCAGCAGCTGCCAAAAATTTATAGAAGGAAGTTTTTGAGTTGGGGGATGACAGAAAGAAGAGCTAAGCCTGCCTGTGATCTCAGACCTGTTTTTTCAAGGTTGGTGCTTGGGAACTAGACTTTTGGGGCTGGAGGAGTCGGTTCCTGGTTGTGTTCATGATTTGGGCTTTCACCATGTGTTGGGGAAGCTCTTTCTCTTCTCAGTGATGTTGGGAAGGGGAGGGGGTAGCCAGGTAAGAGTTGATGTATTTTTGAGCTTTGGTCTGTGTGGGAACCTTTCTACTATGGGTCCTGGCTGCTTTTCCTACTAGTTTCCCTATGCCAGGAGAAGGTGGGAGGCTGGCTGGGCCAGGGGAGAGTCTGCCACAGCACAGCAGGGAAGGAGATGGGGTATTGAGCTGGGGGTGACTTGCTGCAATGCTGTAGGGAGGAATTTGTTTCCTAGATAGACCCATTTCTATGCTGATGTCTGAAATATGTGAACTTTGACAGAAGCGGCTTACCTTAGCTGCTGTTGAAGCCTCCTTTTTTTCATTACCTGGAGACAATGGAGACCTATTGTTTGTTAAGTTTAACTGAAAGGTAGGAACCTAGCAAGCCTAGAGGGAGTGAAGACAGCCCAGTGACTGTGTCTGAACTCACCATAGTGAATTTGCCTCCCAGAGTGTCTCAGTTGCTTTGCTTCTGTTAGATTTATTTTATTTGTGTTGTGAATATTGAAAACACTTGTACCTTAATGTAAAAATTTACTTTTCAGCAGCAAAAGTAAATACTAAACCTGTGCTTGGGGACTGATATTTGACATACTGAAGCTGATAAATCAAATACCAAGTGTCCTCTCTGACTATAGATACACTAATTTTCAGTTCATGCACTCTGGCCCATGATTTGTTTGCTGTAGATGGGTCTTGCATGTAATTTGGTTTTAGCTGCTCTGGAAAGGCAACTGCAGACTGACAATAATAATAGTTCATTCTGAAACTAAGAATATTTCAATAGTATTTCATGTAACGGGTTCAACTAGGCTACTATAAGAATGTCTGGGCTGAAGGCTGTTGAGTTTGTGCTATGCTGAAGTTGAGAATCAATGAGGAGATTCTGGATTTTCAGATCAGGATGATCTCTCCAGCTAATGTGTAGCTGATAAAGGATAACAGTATCACTGCTTAACAAGAACACCATGACTGGCATCACTCTAGGGCTGTTTTAACTTAGATTTCTTTGCTTTTTGGCATCTCTGAACTGAAACTAAATAAACAACTCATCTCCATTATATGAAGGTTATGTTTACCTGCCATGATATCCCACGCAGAGTTATGTTTTTATGGTTGTATTTTGAATATACTGAGTGCTATTGAAATTTTGTTGCATGATGATAAGGTACTACACAGATAATTCGTCTTGTTAATCCTTAGCAAGTACTGATCTTGTCGGCTAATGGCAAATTATAGATAAGGGTTGAGATTTTTTTTATGCGTTGTCCTACATACTTTAAAAATAACTAGGATGCAAACTTTTTGATATAAACTTCCTTGACAAATATAGCTGTGTTCTTTTTTCTTTCTCTCCTCTCTTAGGCATGGAAAAACTCTAAGAAGCAGAATCTTTGCCTCCCAAACACAGTAATTGTGAAGACTAGACATCCCTTTAACAAGGAATAGCAGCACCTTTAAGGTAGGCTGGGAAAAATAATTGTGAAAATCTTTCCTTTTGTGCTCTGCTCTCACTTTGCCCTGCTTTTGTCAATATTCAGACTTGTTATTTAATTCTTCATTGTTTTCCAGTACAAGCTACTTATGGTGCTCTTGCTGTTTGGTTGTGTGTTTTTTTTTTTTTTTTTTTTTTCATTCTAATGGCTTTGTCTATGACATCTTGCTGGGTGGATCTTCCCTGTATGTTTTGGGTGGGGGGGGCGGTGTGGATGGCTGACAAAACTGCTGCTTCTGCCAAGCAAGTTGGTGTGGCTGAGGTAGCAAGGAAAGAGGTGCTGCAGTGATGTGGCATGAGATAAGAGGATAGGGAGGAGCCACCAGGTTTCTGGGTGCCAGGCRGAGCTTCTCCATTGAGTGTGTTGCGCTGTTCCCTGGTGTTGCTGTGTCCTTGGCCAGTCCCCTATACCTACGTAGCTGCACTCATGCTGGGAACAGAGCAAATTTCCTGGYACCCTGTACTTGAGGTGGGACAATAACTGTCTGAACCAACCCCTGGGCTCCCATGGGAAATGGTTTCCCTGCACWTGTTGTTGTTCAGCTCTACTTTAGGCTTTTGGTGTGTATAGTCTTTGTGTTTGGCCAGCAGAGGCTGTAGTTGCAGCCAGACGAATCACCAAATCTCTTTGATGTTCTTCCTTCATGAAAAATTGTGTAGCTTTCTGGCTGAGCTTTGCATGGTTATCATGGTTACCTCTAGGAAAATCAGTGCATCTTCTCTTGCCACTGGAAAACCKGAAGGAGAAGAAAGCCTGACAATACAGACTAAAGGATTTAACGCTGTTGTAGAAGACATAGGAAGGAAAGGAAGTAAGTTCAGTTCAGTCACTGAGGTTGGACCAGACCTCTCCTTCAAGAGAGGAAGAAAAGTGGTGAGGACTGAGAAAGGGAAGTCTCAGGGCAGGGAAGGTTTTCCTGAGAATATATTGAAAGTGCTAGAAAGGAAGCAGAGCACTACTGTGAGCATCTGGCTGAGCACAGGGGATGTGCATGTAAAATGTCGAACRTGGCTACACTTGTATGCATTGAACRTGGCATATAAGCATTTGTCTGGGCAAACCTGAGTCCACAGCTGATTTCTAGGAAGCCCATAGATCTTGTGCTCTCCCTGTCCCAAAAGAATCCTGCTTTAGTGTTTGTGCTCCCTGTTCCACTGGGGAAAGAAACCAAGAGCCAGAAATGCACAGGGAGGCTTAGGGCCCTGGATGAGGATTGCTGCTTGGATGGTTTTACTCTGGGCTTTGTGGTTGCTGTTCAGGCTATTACATGTAGGCAGATCAATCTTCATGCACACAGCTGCTGGTTTTTCATGTGGGCTGGTTTTCAATGGAAGACAAGCTGCATGAGGAGGCTAGTGGGCCAAGCAAAACTTCTGCTCTGTCAGATTTTAAAAAAAGCTTCCGTAAATATTATGGACATAAGAGAGTCAGTAATTTGGCTTTCAGTGGAGGCAAGGTAAAACTTGCTGTTACACTACACTTGGCTCACCTGGGGTGGGAATATGTAGGTACTGAGGAGCTGCAATGTGCACTGCCTGTTGCCCAGGCAGCAACCAAGACTGAGTTTGGGTCTATAGGAAAGAGCTTTGTAGGGTGGGTGGAAGCAGCTGGGATGGATGGAGAACACAGTCTGTGAAAAGCAAAGCTTCGTTGTCCCAGGAGCACTAGAACTAATGAGCTTTGCATTTCAAAGGTGGCGAGCCTTCTTCAGACCCTGTAAAATACACGCCTGGGATTTGTCATGTTAAATCTCTACATGGGGAAAAGGAGTGTGTGTGGGAGGTGGAGAGAGAGGCAGAGGAGGCAGCATGCAAAAAGTAGAGGCCAGAGGCCCTTATTTGGGTGCAAGTACCAATCTGCTGTCTGCATGAGTCTGCCTGAGTTGCATATGCTTTCCTTTTCTGTGTGCATGGAAAGTTGTGATAAATAGAGGTTCAGGCAGTGAAGAGCGTTTATTTTTATTTGCCTACTTTTGTCATTCACTTGGCATCTCTAGATGAATGGTGGAACCAGGAGGAAAAGGCTATTCTCCTTGTGAATACAATCCTTGTGTGTGAGGCAGCCTGTCTCAAAGGCAGTTTTATGCCTGCTGACCCCTTGCAACCTACCTTCACCTTGGAAATATCACGCCAGTGTAATGGTCTGCTTTTGGCAGTCCTGCCAGCAACCCCATGGAGTCTTTCAATCAGAGCTGTGGATAGGCAGTTTTCCGTGCTGTCTGACTAGGGTAGCCCAGGTCCTGGTCTCTCTCTTCTGTTTGCCATCAGGTATCRGAGTGGAGGTGGAAGGACTTCCTTTTGACATGTCACCTCCCAGCAGCCAGGCAGAGACCGTGTAACCCAAAGGCCTCTCTTCAGGGCCTGGATCCATCCTGCCCCGGTGCTGGAGAGAGCTGTCATTGCACAGGAGGGTTGACACAACCTTTTGCCCCATCTGCCTTCTTTCTAGAGACAAACTACTCTTTCAGCTTTCCCTTTGATGACAAAGGATTTTGAAATGTGCAAACAGTTCAGCAGTGTCTTATTTTTCCTTCCTGTTTTCTTTCCAGTCTGTCAGTTTTAGTAGCCCCACATTCAACACACGGGCCCATGGGCGCATGTAAAGCATCATCCCCTTCCTGTCAAAGCCAGTGACTCCTGAAGTGAGGAGTCTTACCAAAGCATCAGGTGAAGATGACRTTGTGGCTAGCTCAAAGCAGGGTAAAAGGAGCTGTTTCATATCTTGTTGGTCCACTGAAAGTTAAAATTGGCAGCAAAGATGTCAAAGCAGGTGTGAGGATGCTTCTGCAAGATTTGCCAAGGACTCCTCTGTTCCTGTCTGATGCTGGGAGCCAGGGAAGGGAAGAGACTGCAAGCACAGCCTGTTTAATATTCTCTTCTGTCCCCCTGATCTCCCCCCTACCCTGCAGAAGCAACATGTCCCATGTTTCTGCAGAGCTTGTCCTGAGCAATAKCAGCATCTGTCAGGGGTTACGGTGGCATTAGCCTCATGGAGCTGGGAGTTAGCAGCGCTTGGCAGAGTGACAGTTCTGCTGTACCTTACATAAATCTGTATCTTGCATAAATCTGTCTCTGCCTACTCTGCCAAGGTGTGTGGTCACAATTTGTCTGATTCCTCCTGCTGTCCACAAGGCTTTTTCAGTTTCCTGGAAGATTTTATTTGCTTCTTGAGGCCCCTCTCTCTCTCCTCTTGCTTCACACCTCCCCACTCTATACACTTTCCCTTGTAGTTTCCCCGTGAGCCCTAGAGGGAATGTTTCTTGTTAAACAGGTGTTATTTTAAAAGAAATTCCCATCACTTGCCACTCTCGGGTGCTGCAGAAAGCTCCCCATATTCCCATGGAAAGAGGGAAGGTCTTGAGCCTCCCTGTGGCTTTGGCAGCAAACCACAGCAGCCTGCCACCCACGACCTTCTGCTGTGGGCTGCACCTGATCCCAGGTCCTGGTTCCTTGTTCATCGGTACTTAATGGTACTTAGTGTGCCTTGGTTGCCTCTCATCAGCTTTCTTGGACACTCCTAAACCCTTCTGAGGCCAGAAAGTAGCAGCAACTGCCCYGTTCTTGGCCGCCTTCCAGTGTTGAAGGAAATTCTTAGGGAAAACAAGAAAACCTTTATTAAACAGAACGTTGTATCCCCAACCATGCTTGTGCCATGTGTTTTCACACAAAGCACCTGAAAATGTTGACCTCTTGAAAGCATCTCTGGTCACCACAAGGCTTGTCCTGAGCCACCCTCTCCTCCCCAGCACTGCTCGGGGACCTGATGGGAGCCATGCTGCAGTGGTGGCTCGTGGTGTGGGGAGGGTCCACTCGCCAGTGCTCTCCTGTGTCACTTTTTCACACCCCGCCCTGATTGCTTTATTGTTTCAAGGCTGCAATAAAGAGCTGCTCTGAGCACAGTGGTAGAGACCAGCGTAATGTTCCTGTCGGTCTGCAGGGCCAATCTCTTAATATGTATTACCCAGTAAAATACAGTGGCTCCAAAGGAGTGTATGGTCTGTCAAGTAAGCTCACTGCACCTCTTGGTGAGAGTCTCCACGGAGATATATGTCCTTGGGTGCTGAGAAGGAGGTGCTTGAGAGTAAGGGTACTTATTACTGTTATTATTTACTATTGTTTGGTGTCTAGAGCTGGTAAGCAGTGAAGGTAGTACACTCTTCTACACAGGTTATCAAGGAGGGGGGGGGGGAAATCCCACGTTGTGTTATAGCATGCACCCTGGGCTCTTAAAATGGAAGTTTCTGTTTTGTGTCCAAGCCTTCTTTCTTTTGTAGGCAGATGTGAGAGCCGTAATGCTAAGTGAATGGTATGTATTAAGTCTATACAATGGCTCTTTAAAAAATAATTACATATGGTACAAGAGGGAGAGGAAACCACTCCATTCCTGTAAATGGCCACTTAAGATGTGGACAATAAATAAATAACTGTAATAAATAATCTGGCGTATCTGAGCTTTAGCATTTAGGAGGAATAAATCAGAGCTCTTTCCCCATTGTCTGCTGAGATGCATCGGAAATGGAGTTGGAAGGAAAGATTTCACTCAGAGTTGTGGCCAGGTGTTGGAAAGCCCATGGGAGGGTGTAGGAGTCTCCTGCCCTCCCCTGTCTCTCCCGTGTTTTTTGTTACACTTTCCCCACACCACCCCTCCCCATTCACAAGCATGTGCCACTCTCCTGTGAAATGGAAGAGACTCCCTTAAGCCTCACTTGCCTCTTGCGAATAAGTGCAAGTACAACGTGTGGGGAATAAAGCCTCTGCCGGCAGAATTAACGCATCTCCCAGATTGCTCATTGGGTATTTAGTCCTTCGCCTTTCCAACGGCTTTGCCTTTCCACCAGCGCCCTTCCACCCTCCTCTGCCCATTCATACCTGCTCCTCGCAGACGAAACCAGCTGCTCTTCTGCTCCGTGCAAAGTCCGAATGCTGGTATTTAAATGCAGCTCCAGTTGCTAAGCCCCGGCGACTAGCGGAGTGCCTGGCTGGAGCTTGCAACCGAGGGCTGTGTCGCTTTAAGGCATGTGATACTTTCCTGAGCAGGGATGTATTGAAATAGGCTACGGTACTTACAGCATCGTATAGCAGTGTACGTACGGCTGCCTTACTCTGCACTGCCTGCGCTGGAGTGAGGCTGCTCTGTCGTTAAACATAAACTGCTCCTCATCCTTAAGTATCCTGGAAGCTGCAAATTATCTCAAGATCACTTCAAAGGTCTCATCAAGCAGAAGGTGATACTAGGAGATGATTTAAAGGTGAAAATGAGAAGGTTTCCACCCCTCAAACCTTGGCCACTTTTCTGACGGCACAGTCTGAGAGCTCAGATGTTTTCTTTACTCTGGGAACAGGATTTGTAACGAAAGAGATTTTTTTTTTCTTTTAATCCTGATAAAGAAGATTATTGGGAAGCTATTAAAAATCCCTTATTGTGATACAGATGGATTTAAAAAAGTGTTAGATCTTTCCAATGAACACTAATAGAGTGCTCTGCTCTTGGTTGGATTACTCAGGTAAGGAACTTCTTTAGGATTTAAGATTCAGAAAGCAGATCTGGAACTCATGAGATAATAAGTGGAGGAATACTCACTGCTGTGTTTCTTACTAATGATAAGATGATCTGTGTGTAAAAGTGTGTATGTGACAGCAATTTGCTGGCAAACAGTGCATGAAGAAATGTTTGTAAGAAATGCTGGGTTTTGAGCAAAAGTAGGTTGAAACAGTGTAGTTTGAGAAAGGTTTTTATAAAAAAAAAAAAGAAAAAAAAAAAAGGGGGGGGGGGGAAGCAGGGAGCTAATAATAAAGCCTGAGTGGGTTAAGTCAGTCCGCTGTCCATGTGGTTAAGAATATGATGCCTGAGGAAAGACACAGGAGCATTTAGCAGGCTGTAGAAGTTTGGCTTTGCTTTGCGGTTTGGCTAGGATTTTTAAAGTTCAGTTTAAATAACATGAATAGCTGACAYATCCCTGTGTGAGAGTCACCTTTCCCTCTTACCTTTTTGTATAAAAAGCATGGGAGCACCAAATGTGACGAGAAGGCATTAATTCCTGAAGACACAGGAAGCCTACTGGGAGCTCCCTGATCTGAGGGGATTGAATCTATTTTACAAGATAAATAGGTCTAAAAAGAGAGGAGAAAAAGTACACTGTATACTGTAAAGTAAACAGAAATGAAATTAATTATATGCTAAGCAGTGCTTCAAACACTCAGTACAGAGAAAGGAAGAGCCTCGTGCTGGTCAAAATAATGTTTTGGTATTTTCTATTAATTATACTTGTCAGTTTATATGGCTTTTTTCAGCCAATTAGACTTAAAAAGCTTCCCAAAGACTGTCTGCTTCTTTAAAATTGGGGCAAAAAGAATATTTTATATGCATATATTTTATTACCACTGTATTTCACTATTTTAATATTGTTAATTTTCCTACTGCAGTAATCCCCCTGATATATGACATACAGACTTTTTATTTTTTTAATTTTTGTTTAAGGATGTGATTTTTCTATGTGAGAGGTTTAATCTTACAGAGTCTTTCTTGCTCTGTGAAAATGATGTTCAGCTGATTGGATTATCAGATAGAAAACGGCATCACGTCATTGGCTGAATAAGGAGAGTGCCTGAAGTTTGATTAATTTGGCAATATGAAATGCAGCAGAAGGTGTTGTTAAGGGAACTGGACGATGTGTAGCGTAGCTGAGCCTTGCAAAGCTCCTGATCCTTGCAGGCATTGAGAAAGCTGTTGAAGTTAAAAAGTCAGAGGGAAATTTAGCCAGTTAGTAGAATAATGAATACAAGTATGAAAAAATCAGTTGTCTATATTGGATGGGCAAGTATGCCAGCACTGGGAGACAAAGAAATCGCTCTTTCCCTTTGCAACAGGAATCTCTTTAAAATTTTGACACAATGTGTTTTGAAAAGATCAAATCTTCTATAGTGTGTGTATGTAATTCAGTCTGGCCATATTCCAGTCCCTTTACGTGCACAGGTCGAACAAAAGGAAGCTGATTTCATCTGGGGATTAGAACATAATTCTGAGAAAATTACTTTGTTTAGCAGACAGCATCATGATTAAAAATTAATGCTTGCAAAAGTCAAAAACAATAAACTGTTCCCTTCTGGGTCAGTATTAGCCTTCCAGTCTTGGGGCTGGAGTATTTTTGAAATGCATCTCAGATATCTGATGATGTTGTATGCCTATCTGTAATGTGTTTAAAGTAGTTTTGATACTGTCTGGACATCACGTTTATTTTAGCTGGCTGTGTGATTTTTTTATTATTGTTTTTTTTTTTAACTCCCTTGTAAATTCAGCTATAGACAAATGTGGGAATATTTTCCAGCCTTCTATTTACATCGGTTTGGTTTTTTTTAGTCCTCAGATCATTACAGTTTCATTTTTACCACTGAATTATTAAAGCTATCCAGGCTCCTATGTTGACATCTTGTTACCTCAACCGTCCTTTTCGGACATGACCTTTGTTGTATGACAATTGCATCCTGCAGGGGGGGAATAATAACCCAGAGACAAAAGATATTTAGCAAAAGGAGTAAAAAAAAAAAAAAAAAAAAATTAAAAATACTGTTGTAATGGAAGCTGACTATTCTGTGTGCTGTAAGGCAATGGATAATAATGTCTGTCTAATATTTTGTTTAGAGAATGGCAGTGGTCTCTGCAATGTCCTGGGTCCTGTATTTGTGGATAAGTGCCTGTGCAATGCTGCTCTGTCAGGGGTCCCTCCATCACACTTTCCAGCAGCATCACCTGCACAGACCAGGTAGGACTGAGATCAGCTGTGGGATGCCATAAGATTGCAGGTTTTCTGCCTGTGCTTATGTCTGTTTGATAAATGATTGAATAATCATAAAATCCATTTTATCATTTAACTTTTATGAGTTGCTTGCCTTTATATTGCACAGCATCTTTTTTGGGTTGGTCTAACGTGTTGCGCTTTGCCAATCTGTTATGGAATATTCATCCTTTAACATCGTCTTCTAACAACTTCCCAACACAGGAATCCCATTTTGGATAACCATTTAGTTTCTGTCTCTTTCTCTGTCCTTATTTTGTATCTCCCTTTCTCCCCATTTCGTGCAGTTCTGGAGTGGGTGTGTGACTGAAGGATATTGTGACAGCGCAAGTTTGGATAACTTTGTAGTATCTGACCCAACCTGGACATGGGTTTGTTACTTAAAATACTGGCACCAAATCTCACTCATAGTCACTAGCGTTTACCGGAGGTTGGGTGTTTGCCTTAGCATAAATGAGAGACGGTTATTCTAAGGTTCTCAAGTTTACCTCTGAAAATTGATGGGGTTGCAAAAGTGCAGCCCAGAGGAGAATTTGGGACAGTCTTTCAATGGAGTTAAATGCCTGTAAAGTCAGAATAAATCCCACAGGTTAGCGGTGGAGAATGCGGCTTGCTTTAACTGTTGTGATCCACAGAGACTGCACATTAGTAATTTTATTTATTAATAGAAATGGATCGTGTAACTTTTTCAACTGTTAATTGCACTTTGAAGAATATGTGCCGGGTTAAAAATTGAGGAGTTGGCATATTCTAGCACAGTATTATCATCTGGTTAAAATTAGACTGGCCAAGAATGTTGCTTCACAAATTTGGATCCAAAGAAAGGTGGGAGAGGTTTTAAAAGCTTTAGAAATGAAAGATGGAAAATGTTAACTCCGTGATGAATCATTTAATAATGTGGCAACTAATACTGTAATGTTTTTTAATCTAATGGCATACCTTCAAAGATGGATGGTCGGTCTTGAACCGCAGGTCTTTAGCAACCTTAATGACTCAAAAGTTTTCCCAACTACTTTCCTTGTCCAAAAGTCATAGGTATTGGCATTGTCTTGCTTTCTTGTAATAAAATATGCATAGTATGAAGGAATAGACCTAAATCTTTGATAGACCAGCTCTTGGTAGCTATGTTAGAGCATCAGATTAACTAACGGTGTTATGTTTACTAGCTGGCACTGGAAGTTTGAGAGTATTTGAAGTTTGAGTGGCAAGGTTCTTATTTGGGACTTGCAGAGAAATGAACAAAATATTTATTACAAAGCAATTGTAAGTAATGCTGCTGGTTATTTGAGTCTGTCCCCCAGTGAAGGAAATAGGGAAAAACAGCCCAGCTAAACAGAAAGGTAAAAGGAAAATGTAATCTCGTTTTGTAGAATCAGTTGAAACAAGTGACATCATGAGAAAAAATGAGAGCTGGGCAGATTCAGAGCTCTGCAACGTTTGCCTAAGCTTGAAAAATCACCTTTTTTATGAAGCAAGAACAGCAAGACACTGAATGCATACCAAGCGTTGGAGAAATGTGAAAAATGACAAAATCTTTCACTCGGAGATGTGATACAGATAGAGTGAAGGTTTTACAGCTGCCTCATCACCTACTTAGAAACAGCCAAGCTTTCCCTCCTGCGAGCCTTTCTCAGGCAGCTTCTCTGCACCCTACATGAATAAGATTGATGGTGTTCTGATCCCAGGCAGCCAATTTCAGTCTCTCAAGAAATAATCCACTACATTGACAGATGAGTGGAATTTGACATGATGTTCACCTCGGATTCAGATTGTGCTGCACCTGGGAAGTACCAGCTAGTGAGCGTCCTTTAGAGAAACTGTTAGAGATTTTGGACAATTTCTGTTGTCACAACAGAAAATCAAGACAGTGTTTTTTGTAAGGCCGTGAATTTGCAGTCTGCCAACTGAATGTGAAAGGTTGTACATAAAAGGGACAGAAATATGTTCACTAGCAAACTGAGTGATTTTAATGTATTCAACTGCAGTCCCTGAGCACACCCTATTTTTCATATTTATAATATTAGGAATGCATCATTTACTTTTAGTTAGTCACTGTGTAAGTAAGATTAAAATGTTCAGCCAAATAAAAGTGAATAAAAAAATGGATGCAGATGAGCCAGTGCATAATTTCAGTAATTTAATATTTGGTATATGAAATTTCAACTTATTGAATCATGGCAACTACAGCTGTAATCAATAGCATGCTCAGCATACCTTTTCTTTCAGTTCGTGATCTTCCATAGATAATGAGACGCTCTAAAATAAGAATTTGAGCTGTTCAGCTCCATTGTGGGGCTACTTTGGTACAAGATAATTAAAAAGGCAGGTTCCACCTGATCTTGTGCTTCTCATACTTGATGAATAGAAGAGTCTCACTGAGCACAGGAAGGTGCAGGTAAAAAGTAAAATCCTCATGGAGTGTATTTAGCATAATAAACTTGAACTGAACTCAGTGGATTAGCACAGTGAATATACCCATCTGTACTACTGCGGTTAATCCAGTTTTGAAACCCTGGAAATCAAGGGCAATATATGAAAAGGTTAGTTTCTCATCAGAGATTTCTGAGCTTGTTCTCTTTTTTTTTTCCTGAAACTTTCTTAAGCAAGTGTCTGAATGGGTTGAAATAGATTTCTACACACTGTGCAATCACAAAAGCTTAAAACTTCCTTTCAGTGTAGTATAATTTAAGTTTTATAATTCAGTACTTCTTTATTCAGTTAGACAACTTAGCAGAAGGTACGAACCTGAAAACAAATGTGGTGATAAACCGCTTTACGTGACAGTGTTTGTAGTTGACTGTAGCTTTATTTTCTGTGAAATGTTGGCAGGCGGGCACAGATAGTAAGGGCATAGTAAATATTGCTTGAATATGAGATGGATGATGGTGTATATTGAATGACACTGTTAAGTACCCTTAAGTATTGGTGGCTGTTCCTTTTGACTCTGATAGGTGAGGTGGGCAGGGTAGATTTTCAGGCTTCTTTGCTGGGATCTGGAGGAGACCTTTGGAGTAAGCTACCTGAACACCATTGCAGTATAATTCCCCTTGGGTAATACACATGGATTTCTGCAGGGTTTTTATGACTATATTTCATTTGCACAAAAATTATGTTAGGCAAAGGACATGTGAAAGCATTCACAGGAAATAACTTTATGTGGAAACAAATCTCCTCTTTTTTTTTTCCCCAAGCATGTCATTTCTGTGTGATTTAATAAAAACCAGCGGTAATGAGAACTCCTCCTCATTGGCCATTTTAGGCTCTGAGATACACACAGTTGTAGAGCTGTTGAATTGGCCTGAGGATTAGAGTGGACAGGTTGTGATTTGCGGAGTTAGCTGAGTGCCTGAGATAGTCCGTTGCTCATCTGATTGGCAGGATTGACCCTGCCCAGAGGTAGGAAGTAGGTGCTGGCGTTTGGCAAGACAGCACGATATTAACAGAGCAAAAGGTTCAAGTTTAAAAGATAAAAAAATAACCACTCCCTCCTCAATCATGCAATTCTTAGTAAATTTTCTGGCTTTGTTCCATAAATGTGGGATGTTTTGCTCCTGGTGAGGACCATCAGCTAGTACTGAATCGTGATGGACAATACTGACCACGTGTTGCTTAAAAATACAGGAAAGCATGTTGGATTCACCTGTAAGTTAATACAAAATAATTAGGTACACATTATGGATGCTAGGTCAGTCTTGCATACAGTGTAAAGATGTCAGGCAGACACAAGCAGAAACATGTACCTGCTGTAGCAATGCCGACATTTGCAAATATGTTAATTAAAAATAGGCCTGTTCAGAGGGAAAAAAATCATGGACTGAATCAAGGCTGGAATTGTATGTCTACTAAACATGAAGTACCTTTTATTGTGACAGTAGTTAATGATGTGCCCATTAAAAATAATCTCAAGAAGTGATTCTCTATACCTTATATTACAAGGAAGAAAATCAGTCTCAAAGCAATTCTACACAAACTAAAAAGCAGTATCAACCTAAGGATGCTCTGAGCGTGTTTCTCAGTATACAGCATTTTGCAGAAACTTGAGTCTGTGCCTGTGAGCAAAAAATTTCTTAGTTCTGATCTTGGTCTTCCCACTGATTTTTATAGCCTTGGGGGAAACTGCATATTTTCACATTTCAAAAGGTCTGCTATTTTCATATGCCCCATATATGTGGCTATTCAGTTCAAAACAGACTGGGAAGAATGTCGGTCTGAATCTAATTCCTCAGGAAAGTGTAAATGAAATAGTGTCTTGCAGAGCAACTGAGATTTGGAAGATGAATTCAACAGGATTTTTGCTCTTGGTATTGATAGAAGCAAGTGTAGGACTAGGTAGTTAATATAGAAATGTATACAGTTTCTGTGATTAGCAAGAATTGTATTCCATTGATCATACTGTGTGAATGCAAACTGTTGCCTTCAGTACACAATGTCCAAATTGCAATGCAACAACTTAGCCGGTATCCAGTAGATCATGTCATGACATGAAAGCTGACAACTGGTGTTTCTTGCTGTGTTAATTAAAATGAACAAATTGATAAGCTCTAAGGCCTGATTCAGATCTCATTTACACCAGTAAATGCATGGGAGGCACCATAAATATCCTGGTTAGTTCATGATTAGAAAAACCTGCTCACAATGAGCTATTCCAGTCACTCRCTGGAAATCATCTCTCATGATACCTTTCTGTTATATACCTCTGGCCTTCACAGTCTGTTCTTGGAAAATGTGAAACTACCAACTGCCAAGTAAAGAAATCCAGGTTGGAGGTACTTACTCTGTTCCTGGTCACATACAAAATATATTTGGATTTATGTGGACAAATGTATTTGTATTTTGTGTAGGCAGAGAACMGATGTAAGGAAATCAACACTTAAGGATGAGGTAGGATTACTAGCAGCATGATAGTGATGAATTGCCTACTGTGCTTGTGTGATGCACTTGTTTACAGCAGCAGACTGTATCGGAAGTATTGCACCCTGTGATTTTTTTTTTTCTGAAAAATCAAACCTCCAAAGAGAAACAACATGGCTATAGGGTGTGTTTGCAGCCAGAAAATYAGCTATGTTTTTTTCTGGGGTTTGTAAGCTATTACTTTAATGGGCTCCTGTCTCTCAGGTAAAGGGGAAAGCGTAGGTTGGTATTGCCAAGGAGCAACCAGTACTCAATGGAGGGTCAAAGGTAAGAGGACACCTCCTTCACCAGAGAAGGGTGCGTAGCTGCAAGGCTYGCAGCTCAGTTGCAGGTGGAGGAAAGCTGTCACCAGTCACGCTGCTGAATGTGAYGCCTTGTTACTTCTGATTGGGGAAATGAAGCAACCTGAGGGGGAGCAGGTGTTGCAGCTCGATGGACTGTGAACAAGAGCATGGCCAAGGTGCGTGGCAGGGCACTGAGCAGACTGCTGTGCCCGGCACAGCTCTGCGGGAGCTGCTGTGTTCCCTGCAATCGCCCTYGCCACACACCTTGTGTGAAAGAGCAATGGCAAGGTGCTAACAGTGGTATTTCAAGAGAAAGGACGTGCCTCTTGCATGTGTGCTTTGTACTGGCAGCATCTGTGCTCTGGTTTGGTCCCCCCTGCTCTGTCCTTCCTCCTGGCCGTGCTCCTGTCCCCAGCCCATGCTGCTTCAGCTCTCCTTCAGGCCCCTCTGCAGGCAGCCACACAGGCAGGAGCAAAGCACGTCCCTCTCTGCGTGGCAGAAGCCGCTCTGGGGAAACAGGGACCACAACATGCCTCTTGCTGCAATGGCCCCGGCAGGCATCTTCTCTTCCCACACCCGTGTGCTGAGCCTCCATCTCCAAGTGCAGCCTTGGGGCCTTGGTGAGTCATGGAGGGACCTTTCAGCGCACTGCACTATTTGTAGCTCGCTGTCTTGGTATTAAAGACTGTGAGAATTCATACTATGGTGGTTAAGTCCCAAGGAAAATTTGGCACCTACAAATATAAACCCCAAAGGCAAACTACGTTGCTCTGTGCTGAAGTATTTCTGCTGATAACATCAGAAACCTGCCTTTAATGATTAGCCTACTTTAGTCCAAGGCTCATTCATATTTTAAAAGGCAATATCCAAGTGCACTTCCTTGTAAGATAGATGTGTTTTCTCCCATTAAGTTTCATATTGTTTTATGCTATCCTGCCTATAATCTTTGTATTTCGTTTTGAATGTTTTCTTTTCCACTCTGCTGTGAAATCCAACCTTTGCTGTGAGCAAGATTTATTTTCCTGATGGGATTCAGCATTTCTGCTATTTCCAGATGCTCTGTACAGAACAGTTCTCTCTAGCTAAACTTATTTTTTCGCATGGGAGCGGTGCTGGAGATTTCTTTTCATTGTGCTCTAGGCAGGGACCACAAGGACTGCAGCACAGTTGGAGTCTAAATTTATGAGACTCAGTCAATGATGCACAATGGGGAATTGGGGGTGTAAATTAAGCTGAATGAAGTTACAAAGCCCCATGTATGTATCTGTGACTCATATTTCTGTGCTCCATTTAGAAGACTGTTATCTGACATCTCTCTTGCCTTCTGTATTCCTTTCAGAGCGACAGTTTTCCCCTTTTCCTTTGCAGTGGGTGAAGAAACCAGTCCTGCCCTTCTTGAAAGGTCACTTCAGTGACGGCAGGTGCAGGATCGCTGTTCTTATCATATGATAATCAATAATTATGTCATAGTATTCCATTGTAATCCTTATTTCACCTTGGTGAGAGAGCAGCTTTGGGAACTGAATTGGTGGCAGGAATGGAGGACCTCGCTAGTTTTTGGATGATGTGAAAGCGATTCCTTGAGAATCGCAAAGTGAAGTGAAACACGTGGACAATCTGTTATCTGAGCTGGCTGAACTTCCTTCTATCAGGGTGCTCTTGTTGTGGTGCCTTGTCTTTGAGCTGCAAGTAATCTGGGAGTAGTCTGCTCTACACTAGCAGCTCCCACAGACAGTCACATGTGCTGGGTGCTTTTTAAAATTGTGCGTAATTATTTCTCCTATGAGCTGTGAAGTTTTGTTTGTATATCATGCACCTTACCTCTCACTAAATGAATAGGCAATTGAGAAGCAGCTTAAACGGTGATCCTTGTCTCTTGATTATTGAGAGAGCTGCTCGTTCAGATCAGAATATGCATTTAATCCGTCCTCATGCATGATCCAAAGCTCCTATTGGATTAATTTTGTTTTCTGCAGATGACAAATCTGCATCAAGGGCCTTCATTGTGAATCTACTAAAAATGAGCAAAAATCACTTCTGCAGTTAACTTATGTGCAAGTGAAAGTTATATTGACGGAAAACTTGATCGGAAAACTATGAACATACATGTCAGGTTATTGGAAAGTGAGGAACTTGGTACTGTAATTTCCTATGTTGTAAATAATGTCAGCAGCCAACAGGCTCTATAGATCAGCCTGAGTGCAGGCAAGAGCCTCAGGATCTTAACTGCACACACTCTGATAAAACTTTATTATCTTTTTTATTGTCCTCGTTAATGCTCTTCAAAAATGCTGTTAAATATTTCTGGCAAGCAAAGCTTCGGTGTAATTTTACTCTATTGTTAAGGATTTATTAATTATAATCTTTTCTTGCAGAGTCTATTTATATTTGATCATGACATTAATTGGTTGCCAAAACAAACCAGAGTTAATTGTGTTTAATTAAGTGGTTGGGAGCAAGCAAGGATAGTTTATTTGGAAAATCGGTTTCATTGATTTATATGTTTTTTAAAAGAACATGAATAAATGAAGGGAACCTATTGTTTAGCACCTCTTTCCCTACATGCTGCCCAGGTGTCATCAATAACAGTTGTGACTTTGAACAGATTCAAGGATGGAAAAGTATCTGTATTATATATATTTGCCTATACAAACCTATTAAGAAGTAAGTGTTCACATTCTGAATCATTCTGAATTTAAATAAAACCTAAAACCAAGCAGAAATGAGATCAAGTAACATTGAAACTAACAGTAAGATAGTGTTCAGAACAACGTGTTTTGAAAAAAGCATTTCAGAGAAAAACTTAGCTTCACTTCAGATTTGGCTAAAGGTGCTTTGGATAAGGAAGATATGGTAAAATACACTAAAATATGACTAGACAAATATTTTCTGTAATAATTATATTAATACTATATATAGTTGTATTTCTATGGTATAGTAATTTCTATATTTTCTATCATGCGTTTCAAAATCAGCTAATTTTACAGTTCAGAAGCTTTTGAACACCAGCCTATTTCATGTTTTAATGTAAAATCAGAATTGAGTGGAGAATACTGAGGGCTTAATGTTTGGTTTGGGGTTTTTTTTGAGGAATCAGTTTCCTAAGTTGAAACTGTCATTTAAAAAAAAAAGTAGTTTGATATCTTTGTGCATTTCTTGTTTCTGCCTTGATATTCCTTGGGGGGGGCGGGGGAGGAGGAAATTACCTGCATAAGGTTTCTGTTATCCCAGCAGCTACCTAAAACAAGTCATCATCCTGATAAATGAATAAATCCTGCCTGGAAGCACATATTCAGATATGCCAGTGGCTGCCTCTTTCCCAAAAGAGATCAAGACCTCACAGACTTCAAATCCAACACCAATGCAAACACGAGGAATGTCTTGTGTGTCCTTCTAGCCGGCACCAGCTCTTGCTTTGGTTTGCAGCAGCACTGAACTTAAAGGAGGTCTAGTGTTTCTGGAAGTTGCCTTTTTTCCCAAAATCAACCTTCTCTGCTGTTTTAATAAAAGATATTTCCATTATCTAAAAATCTTGCTTAAATCCATAAGCTATCAGGACTACACTGATGTGAATATCATTAACTCATGAAGTTCTTCTTGGCTACTTGCATGGGATACTTTCAAATTTGGGTGGTCAGTCAGCCAGAAGTCACTATTGTGCGTTAAAACAAGAACTCAACAGATGAGTTGAAGATAACAGAGGTTTTTGTGTTTGTAATTGGTTTCAGTGTGCTAGGGCAGGATCTGATGGAGAATGATTGTTTCTAAGCCAGCTCTCACATCTGTAGTATAATTATTTCTGTAGTAATACCATGTTTTTGTGAGGCTTTAAAATGCAGCTTCCCCCCCCCCCCGCCCCCAGTAATTAGAAACTGTCTTTCCATGGCTGAAACCTCAACGTTTTCTCCATTAAGTCAGCCGCCTGGGTGGTGTTTATCTTAACCTTGTTTTGAGTTTCTTCAACAAATAGATGACTCTAAATTAGTTTCTTTTGGTATTTCTATTATCTCTTTCTAGTTGGCAGGCAAGGAAATCAGATGTGCATCAAATGAAACCATTTGTCATGGATTAGTGCATGCAAATGCCTTGATGACAGCAATAGACAAAAGCCAGCGAGTGTCTGAATGCTAACTTTGGAAGAGAAAATTAATGAGGCCAAAACACCAGTGATAGCAGTCCCTAAATGAGATTATTCAGTGCCTAAGAGCAAGGTGACACTCTTCTGTCCCCTCCCTACTACTATGGCAGGACCTTCCCTCTGTCTATTAAAACTCATCTCCACCCACAGCAGAGGAGAGGGATGGGACTTGTAGGTAGGCAAAACTAGAGAAGACCATCAGTGATATTCCAGTGTGCGTAGCCAAGTTTGTCACAGCACACTGGGAGTCAGAAGGGCTGCCAGGCAGGATACTTAAGTGAATCATGTTGAGGTGGAATATATCTTCCTCAGTTTCTTGGTTGGAAATGTTTTGCTTTTCCCTTTTCCCTGAGGACAGAATTGGTAATTGTTTAATGCCGATATCCTACTGTTGATAACACACTGAATTGAATGAGTTGACAGCAGTTATTAGATATTTATCTCATGCTTGTGATTATTACTCCAGTTTCTTTATGAGCCTGGTTGGACTCTTTTGAGTCCTAAAAGGTAAGTGCGGGCTCTGCCAAGTTCCCCACTCAAAGGATGGTGTGAGGAAGAGCTGAGACACTGTTGTGGGAAGGGAATTTTGAGATGCCCTGACTGAGAGCGGGCTGTGGACGACGAGCATCCTGTGCACATTTGCACATTGTATTTCCATCCCTCCCAACCCACCCTTAGGAGAGCRCCTGACCCAAAGGCTGTCGTTCAGTGAAAGAGCCACAATGTAGCCAGATTACCTGCTGTCTTCTCTAGGTTTTCACTCCATTTCAATCTTTTTTTTTTCCCCCACTGCTTATTCTGTCTCTAAATCTGTCTCCCCTCCTTTAAATCTGTTTCCTTTATTTTCTTTTAAATCTTTCTTTATATAAGCTCTTATGGCTCTCACTTTTTAGAAAAGGCTCTCTGAACCTCCTCCTCTTAAAGTCAACGCACCTTGATGTGGTGTTTGAGCAACAAAATGCCACTTGATTTCATCCCAATTAGAACACCGCCCACATTTTTATGAAATAAATAGTTTGAAACATTGCTATTTGGAAAGAATCCAAATGGAGCTATTTGATCAAAAGATTTGAAATGCTAAAATACATTTTCCACTTTCTGATATTGACACCGTATTTTAAGTGTTTTCTAACAAAAACTGGGGAAAAATATAAATTGTAACCTTTTTCACCCATAGGAAAAATTATTTCTGTTGATCAGAATTTTCCAATGGGAAAAGTTTCGGAGGTACTTTGTGCCTGTCTCTGCAGCAGACTGTATGCAAGGCAATATACTGTCATAGTGGTTTCTAGGTKTTTTTTTGTTTCCCCCCTCTGCCCTTATGCTTCGATTTTGTGTATTTGTATTGGAACCAGAACTTCATCCTTTATAACCCCAAAGTTTCTCCCTGTTTTGATGCTGTAGTGTAGTCAAGACACCTTGTCGAGGTCATGATGTTACCACAGACACAAGCATGTTGGTCAGACTGGGTGATGCAGGCTCTGGAAAGCAAACTCTTGACTGAGCAGGACCAGTTCTGAAAATGAACAAATGCTGGTGATAAGAATAGGTGTAAATTAACGGGAAAGGAATTTCTGCTTTCGGTGTGAATCACTTGATGGTTTCCCCTAGTAAAACAGTTCCTTGACTTCTTAGATTGTATTTGAATTGGCTTTGAGCTGCCTGTTGCTGCACGGTGTTTTGTGATGTACCTTCTATGAGTAGTGTGGTATCAAGCGGTTCTTTTGTACTAGTCACGCTCCTCTGAGGGTCAGGCTATGCAAGTCCCCCCTAAACCCTGTTCTTATGTAAACTGAGTTATTGGCTTATGTTCTTTTTGTTTGTTTTCTAGTCTATCAAAGGAAAAGGTGTAATCTATAGTGTCTAGAGATAGAAACAAACTACAAAGCAGTATCGTGTTTGTACTGAAGTCCTTCTGATGAGGATTGTATGTCTTTAGTATGCTGCTCCCTACACCTGAGGGGCTGTGCTCTTTAACAGGTGAGAAGAGACTATCCCTTAGTCCTGACAGAATCTATGAATCAAAGTCTGTCAGGGGAAATTCAGAGTTTAAAATGCAAACCTGCTTTTAAATGTAATTATAGCAAAATAATTTCCTCTGTATAATACATGTGCATTGTATGAATTAGTACCTAAAGTTTCAGAGGTCCTACTGTAAGCTGTGTCCTGTCTGCTTTTAAAGCAGTGCTTTAACRTCCTGGTTTCACATAGGAACCAAGCAAAGATATGAACAAAATTCAAATATGCCTTTGTCAGGAGGGATTATTCCATATTCTGAAAGCACATACAGATCTCAGATCATCAATATTTGCTATAAAGAGATAATAGTTTTACAGGACACCCAACCATCACCTGCCTTTCTGTTTGGTTCTTTTCTTTCCCTTTATGCCCAACCAAGGGACAGTCCTCTGTGCAGTCTGTACACAGCATCCAGCAGTGGAATAGATCATCTGAGGAAACTGAGAGATCTCCATCATGAGCATGTTTAGGGCAGCTGAGATGCAAATAAGTGAGGTTTTGTTATTCTGTTTCTCACGTAGCCTCTTTAAGTGAGGCTGGTGGCTGCCAGACACTGTCCTCCCAGCTGGTACCCAGAGCAGGCATCCTGCCCCCAGTGCTCTGTCCTTGGCATAGCTTGATGTGCAAGTACAAGTGTTGCTGTGAGCCGGATGATGGATCATGGAGGCTCTTAGCTCCCTCTTTTCATGAAATCAAGTGCTTTACTGTAAGCCAACTTCATGCTGGCTTAAACTTTCATGGTGGTTAAGCTATAATCTATCAGACTGCCCCAGCTGTGAGGTGTAAAGAGCCTTCACGTTCACTTACTGTTACTCAATTGACAAACAAGTTGTACTGTTGTAATGAATTATTCCCCTGTGTCCATGCTCTCAGCTGAACCACAGGCTCAGCACACATAGACAGGCAGTGCGGCGTTTGCTCCAAATGTGGAACTTCCTACTTTTTACTTAATTGCTTCCTTTAAGAGATGAGAAGGTTGGGCTTGTCTTTGGACAAAAAGGCTTCCGCTTTAAGCATGTTTCTGACTTGAAGGCTATGCTTCCCACCAGAGTTTTGTGCGATGCGTCCAATCTTTCACAGGCAGCGTAATACTGATTCTGCATAACTCAAAGAGCATATTTTTTGTGATGTGTCTGACTTACAAATCTTGTTAACTGCACGCTGTTATCTCAATACACTTGCAGGCCAGCAACAGCAGCATAAAAACTTGTGGCAAGATAAATCATGTCAATTTTTTTTTTATTGGGGGAAAAAAAACCAGACTACTTCATTTGCTGGAATTGGAAAAAACTTAATCTCTTGATTGCTGCTAAAGACACAGATTGCTCTGGGGAAAGACCTAGAAGATCAGTCCCAAAAGGGGACTGTGCTCTGGGGGCTCCTAGATGGAAAATCACCTGTGAACGACATCTTGTTTGGTCCAGCCAAAGGTGTGGGGGGGACTTGGTAGGGCTAGGGTGCTGTTAGGGTCCTGCATGTCCTTCCCTACCAACGTCCCTTTTTTGGCTGCTGCTGTTGAGTTTTGAGCTAACTGCAGAAGTTTTGCTTCTCACTCGCTGGAACCTAGAAAACCTCCAAGCTGGGGAAAGGTCTTCTCCGTTATTTACCTCTGTTTTGGCAACACAGAAGCTTAGAGGTTATGTAGCTATTTACCAGTGTTGTTATGCTTCCTGGCAGGACTTCATGCTGTCAGAGGCACAGCAGGAATCCTGTGTCCCAGTTCATATTGGGGCCACCTGGTTGGACTGGGGAGTCCTGGCAAGGGATCGTCTTCCACAGGACCCTTTTCCTTTCATGCAATGGAAAGGCGACTGAGCTTCAGCTGATGTCCACTGCCTGGCTTGCAGAGGGTATCTAGAGGCTCTTGTTAGGCCTTGAGACTCAAACTAGGACTTGATTCCATCTGTATTGCTGAATTAATGTAAAAATTGCTCATTTTAACTTCTTGCGGTTATAAGCTTTTATGTGCTTGAGGAATTGTAGCAAATTTTCTTTTCTATTGTGACAATTGTTTGTTTATTTTTGTAGGCTGAAGGAAAACAGGGTAACACTACATTTTGCAAAGCAGAGTTTCTTTTGTTGTGTGACTAAAGCAGTGTAAATAATTGGATTTTTTTATTTGACAGTCAAAGCAAGATATCAAGTGTTGGTTTCGTGTAGTATTTACACTTCGAAATTAGTTTAGAACAATTTGATTGTTTTTCTTACTAACTGGAAAAGAAGAAAGAAAACAAAACCTGAAACAATTTGTTGTATTTCTAAACACTGAAAGAAAAGCAAGGAAAAGGCCAGACTAAATTAATAACAAAAAATCTAGAGAAGTTAATGYTTCTTTCCTTAAATAGATTTAAATCAGAGTATCTCTAATCAGAAGCTATGTTCTGCTGTAAGGGTTGAGCCTTCATCTTTCTCCTAAAAGTAGAGCTGTACTGTTAAGATATTGCTGGTAGGGAGAGCAACTTCCAATACCTCTTGAGTTTTCCAATTTGAATAAATAGGTAATCAGGAGAGCAGAGATGGGACATCAGGATTTTTCTCTCTTACTTGCTATGAGAGGGCAAAACAAGCCAGTCCATTGCTGACAGTCTCCATGGCTAATGTAGTGTTTTATGTAAGGTTGAAAGGGCTTTGAGACAGGCCCTACCCCTGCCAAAAAGTGAAGAGATGGAAGAGGCAGTGCTGAACTCGCTGCCGCTAAAACTGAGCGCACAGCTCTGCTCCGAGCTGGTGGGGGCTCTTGGTGGTGGTGGCAGACGCTAGTCATTGAGAATTAAATGCATGTGCAAAGGAGGTTTTAACAATATTTTATTTTAAAAATACCTTGTTGCAGAGTTTAACCTCTGGGAAGGGCATGCTTTGGATGGTTTTGCATTTCTTTTGGAAGAAGAAAGCTGAACCACTGCCCACTAACTCTGTGTGGTGCAGTAGGTGTAGATTTTTCTGCCATTCTTCTGCTGTATTTGAGCACAAGGCTTGAACTGTGGCTTCTTTCTCTCTCTGCATTTTGGAGGAGGCCAAGGCTGCACCCCAGCCACAGCAGAGTACTACTCGTGGCCTCTGTTCATCCATTCAGAAAGAAGCGGGAGCCCACAGGGAGGGAAAGCAAAGCTTTGACCAACTGGTGTTTGTCTGTGGTGCTATTGAGGTGTTTTGATGACTTCCCAGTCATCTCAAGATCTTTGCTAATTTAATCAGCCAATTTCACTTGTCAAGGTGACAGTTATCCATGTCAGAGACCAATACTCCTTCTCCTTTAATGGACATCTGTAGCAGTTATTTTGCTGTCCTTGAAGAAACACAGACTGCAATATCACTTTATTTTGAGAGGTGCTTCTAGGTTTTTTTTAACTGAGGCTAGTATTAGAACTGTGTTTCTTTATCTAAGTGATAGCATCTGCTTTTGTCATTTTTATGTAAACTCAGCTCTGCTTTGTAAAGCATCACTGTTCTCTTCTGGAGAAAATGCGATTGTCTATCAGCAGTGAAGCTCTGTCTGTGCGCTCTAATATTAATCATTGAATCCAGCAGTTATTTAAACCGTATCTACTTGTGCCTTTTTCATGACAAGTTCTTGGGACGGCAGGGGGGATTGTGGTGGGATTTGTAAGTGGCTGTATTGGATTTTAAGTAAGAGTGCTCACAGTAAACGAGTTAGGAATTATGTGCCAGAGGAGACCTTCAGTGAAATATATAGTCCTGTCAAAAAAAAAAAAAAAAATCTTCTGGTAGGAACATACCAGTTTTAGCAGGATCCAAATTTTGGTAAAACAGAACGAAAGAGAGGTTGAGATCTTATCAACAATATGATCAGTGGTGTGGTGGTTTGGGCACTTCCCTGGAAGCTGATCCAGATGAAGGACTTGAATCTCAGTCTTTCACTGGGCTGTTGAGTTTGTCTGAATTTTCCCTTTCCTGGGGAGAAAGTCTGATTCAACCAGTGAGCCGCTCGTTCAGCACACAGGGAGCCGATGGCATGGCCTGGCAGCAGCTCAACATAAAGACCAAGGATTGTGTTTCAGCAGCACAAAGCACAAACCTCTTTCTAAAGCCTTGTTATTTTTGTAAAAGTACCAGCCTAGTTCTGCGTGATGTCTTTTCACGTTGTTACCCAGCTCAGTGGACGATCTGTAGCTGTCAAATCTTGCAGAGCCCCAACTTTCTGCCAGCAGAAATAGAATGGGATGTAAAACACTTAGGATTGGTTTTGATGGCCCTTCATGTGGAATAGAAAATGTAGATTCATTTCATAGCTGACAAAGAGCTGATTATTTATGTTTCTTAGAAAACAACTAAGAATGTCTAAGAATCTTTTTTTACCATTATGCATGACTTTTCTTGTATTTTCACATCGTTCTTTTTGAATCATGACAAACTGAGATTACACAACAAACAGCCCCTGAGATCTGTCACTTTTTTCAATGATTTACATAGGATGGTACCCATAAATTATGGAGGCAGCTACCGGGTACTGTGAATGAACAAGTACTTTATTTGTGATGTAGCTTTGAGAAACATCCCATGAATTGTATCTGCAGAAGATAATGGTGCCATCCCATAAAAAAGCTGCTTAATGTTTTCAGGACACTAAGCCATGAGCCAAAGGTGCTAATTTTTAATTTATTTTTAACATAAACCCATGAGTTTTTATGCTGGATTATATCACAGTCTGCTTATCTCTTCTCATTGCTTTTACTGTGTCATCTAAATGTCAAAAGGACAAAAATCCACCTCTTGTAACAGGAAAAGGATGAAGATTTTCCATCTTGCTCTGGTGCTCTGAATACTTTGACATCTGTAATATAACTATTTCTCAGTAAATAATTCACCCAGTTTTGGACAYCCACTTTTGTCTGAAGTATCTCCCTTTTCTGTAACGGGAAGTTTTGGAAAGATGCTATAAGAAAAGGAGGCTTAATTTTGTTCTGCTGCAAAGCCTTCTTATTTATGGCTGCTATTATTTTATATATTTTCTTTCATTACTCCTTGAGGAGGATGGAGGAAGATGGCAATGTATCATCTCCCAAAGTGTGTGGATACACATACGGCCAGACTTGTCTAACCTTTTTGTTCTCAATGGTGCAGGCATATTCGCATACAAGCCTCTATACATTACCTCATCTTGTAGTGCAGAAACCCATTTTTAGTGTACAGAGCTGGATTCTGCACTCACTTTCTTCACAGAACGTTGTGCTTTGCTGTTCCCTTATTTCTCGTCTTCTCAAAATAGTCCATAGTGGGGATGTTCAAAGCAGCAAGGTCTTAGTCGCCCTCATGGATAACTAAGTGCTAAATGTTTCCCATCAGCTGACCAGGTCTTGCAGTCAGTTATTCAAATAGTCGCAAGGATTTGGGCTTTGGCTGTATTTCTGCTGGGTCTTGAAGAAGACTGAAATGTTTTGAGTTTTGCTGTTGCTGAGAGCATCTTTCCTCGTTGTGCAAGTGCCATCTGGAACAAGATGCTTCCCCCAGGACCATGGCTTGTCAYGGGCCAAAGTAGCAGCGGGAATAGCATTGTAAGGGGCAGCAGAAAATCCTTACGTTCCATTGCCCAGGGGAAATGAATGTTGCTGCCGCCTTCAGACTTTTTTTTTCCCCACAGAGAGAATTTCTGCAGCTCACCTAATAGCAGTAAAGACACGTGTTTGCAGCTGCAGAAACAAGATGTGTCAATAGCTGCCCTGGCCAGGGCAGCAGCAGCAATGTTGCTGCAATGCAGGAAGCTCAACACTCACTAATTTTCTGTGGTTCTTGTCCATGCACCACCCCCCCAGGCCAGTCTAGCTTTGCCTGTCCTCAGGGCATAGCACTGTCGGGCTTCAAGTGGTGCTGGGGAGCTGCGGTCCCGGTGGAGCGGGCATTGTATGTGTCTCCTGCATCGCAAGGCAAAGCCCCAGCTGACCTGGGGGAAGAAAAGGTGCCATCGCAGGCACAGGGCTTCTGTCATTCTCTTTAGTTTATACGCACTTGTGATTTGCTTTTTTATTTCCTGTCAGTGATAAAGCTTCAGAAATATCACTCCATAGATTGGAAATACTTATCAAATTCCCTGCTTTTTCATTATTTGTTTTGTTATCTGCCTACCCCCACCCCAAAAAAAGAAGATACCCCCTTCTAAGATTTTTTTTTAACATTTTTTTAACTTTTACCTTCTATGATCTGCTGGCCACAGTTAGGCAGACCGCAGTGCTTACAAGGATTGTGTTTTCTAAACGAAGTACTTAAAATCATAAAGGATAAATGTATGAAACCTGGGAACAATATCAATTATCCTGCCCTCCTTCTTTAGAAACATTTTTATTACATTTTGAATTATGATTTCTGTTACAAATTCTAAGGTACATATATCGACTCAAGTGCAGAAAATGCCCAAAGTGTCATTAAGTTTGCCATGACTGTTTCTGTCAATATTTAATATTTGGGTAAGTGCAATTAATAGTGTAAACAAAGCCACGGTACATTGGTGGAAGGTAGTGCTTGTATGTATACACATCCATACCTTTACTGTAAGCCAACTCATTTCCCACTTTACATTCCCCACATTCATATGGATTTCTTTCATGGGGGTTTCAGGCACTATACACTTCTGTATGTGCAGTAAGATTCAGAACCTTCAAATCCATAAAATCAATCCACTTGGTGGTCTTCTGGTAAATAACACCGAGAGTTTCTAGTTTGTTCAGCTTTGTGACAGATCGTAATTTGGATTTACAGCCGTTTGCCAGCCTGGTGGGCAGAGGGGTAAATATCCTCCCCTCCGGGAGTCTCCAGCCTGGCAGCACCTGTGTGTTCCGCTCAGAGCCCAGCAGCGAGGGGATGCTTATGACCTCCCCAGGGAGGGACCGGGGCCTCGCTGCTCCGGCAGCTCCYGTGGCTGCCTGGCTGCCCTGTGCTGCAGCTGCCTTTTGAGATGGGGTATAAAGATCTGGTAGTTAGCAGTGAGCGGAGATTTGAGGTAGTAACAGGTTTTCTTTACAATAAGCTTGCCAAACATTTTGGTTTCATCACACTTCTTCTGGCAGTGATAGATATATTCATTAGCATTTTTATCGCATAATAGTCTATAGCCTTAAAGTGTCAAATTGTGAGCACATTTGTAGATTAGGTTTAACTATTAGTGCTTTTCCAGGAATTATATATAGATATGTATTATTTCTTTATTGGCAATATTAAATTGTTGTAGTTGGAGAGCTATACATCTGTTCTTTATTCATTTTTCCCCTGCCACCAGAAACATGCAGATGTCACAGCATCTCACCCAGCTGTCAGTATTTGAAGATGTTTTCTCTTTCTAAGTGTCTTATATAGTTATATAATGTGGAAGAGTGGAGGATATAAAGGTTTCATCAGTATGCTTTTTTGTAACTTAATTTATATTTATTATTTTTTCGAGGAGGGAAATTTCCACGCCTATGAGGAGAAAAAGAGGTAGACTATGAAACATTGTTCTTAATGGCAGCAATGAAAGAGTTCCGTGATTTGGAATGTTAGAGCAAGTCTGCTGGGAAATGGATTAGTAGGCCATAGAGGGTATTGTGATCAAAGTGCATAGTAAATTAATTTACCTCACACTCCTGCAATTTATCACACAGATATCACCTCTACACATGAAAAGATACATGAGTATGGATGCAATATTGCTCTAGTGCTTATATCTTATTCCAGAACTTAAATAATTTAACACTCCTGCTTTAACCTTATTGAAATATTAAAACCCTGCAATCCCTTAGATTTGCTTTTGTTACAACTGTGACATTACATTTTCGTGTCATTATGACACTGGTTCATAATTGCAGCCCAGACAGGTCTTTGGCCATTTGAATAGAAAGAAAAACTGGTTTTGACAGCTAAATGCTAAGCAATTTCATCATGAACAAGGACACGCATTATAAAGAAGGAGGAATTACAGATTCACTGACATCAGGAGCTCTTCTTTTAAAAGAAGTTGCTCACCCTTGCAACTTTTGGCTTGCAGTCTTTTCCCATCTACATAGCAGTTCTGAGTGATTTTTCAAGTTGCAGTAGTTACACTTCACAATTAGACTTGGCTGGTAAACAGTTCATTAAAAATACCCGCTTCAAAGCGAGATGAAACAAGTCTTTCAGAGGTTTTGATGGAGAATGGAACAAAATAAAGATCCATCTATTGTTGAAGGGCCTCTAGGTTGGGTGGTGGTGGTGCAGTGAAGTTGAGCATGGGAAATGCCCAGTTATGTCCTGGCCTGAWTTATGGGGGTTAAGAGTTCTCGTTTGCTACTCATGGTCCAGGAAAGTGCCCTGACAAGGCTGCTCTGGTCTGTCTGTGCCTTTGACCAAAAACTGCCTTGTTCGTGAGCAACTCTTTCCCATGAAAATTACTGCCAAGTGGCTCTCCTCCTCAAAAAGCTTCAGCTGTACAGAATATATGCTATCAGATGACAAAAAGATTTCCTCAAAAAGAAGTCCCAATTAGCACTGTGCTTAATTCAATTAAGCTGAGCTGATCCCTGCTGCTTGTGGAGCTGGCAAGCAGAGTGTTGCAGAGGAGAGGGTCTGCTCCTCTCCCGCTGTCCCACATCCTCTTTCAAATGATTGCTTGGATCCTGTCTGTAGAGCTACCGACTTCTTTAGCTGGAATCCCTTTTATTGCCTGGGTTCTTCTAATTAATTACTTATCTCCAGGTCTTTTAAAAATTTGGTAATTGGTGTATGTAGCTGTCTGTTTCCCCTAAAGTCTGAAACCATTTTATGTACATCTTATCTAAGTGTACAATCAGCTAAATTAATACTAATTACAATTTCCGAGACTCCTATGAATTCTTCATTTTCTGAAGAGAGAAAAGTTTTCTTGATGGTTACTTATGGGTAGAGGTCATGAATATAACTGTAGTAATCTTTTTTGATTGCAAATGCCTGATAACTCAGATTGCTTCTTCCTAAAGTATTTTTGGTTCAATTAATTTGCTTTTACTGCTGGATCTAACATGCATTCTGCTGCAGTAAATCACCTGCTAATGAAACTACATCTTTTTAAATGAGTTCAGACTTGCTTGTGACTATGTTTGTTCTTGTTAGACTTCCATTTGAGGAAAAATGTGTACCTGAAAACACTTATGGAAAATTCAAATAGAAAATCCAATTACTCAGATATTTCAGCTTACTTGAAGTTTCTGAAGTGAAATATTATCACCTTTAAATTTCTTGAGATTTTGACACCAACATGAGTGGGTTTGACCATCCTTTGCATAATTTTTTTCTGTAATTTTTTAGCATAGAATTATTAGTGTTTCTTGGAATTTTTTCTGTTTAAGTTGTAGGGCTCAGAGCCTTTACCTGCAGTATGAAAATACAACACACACCAGACATCGGGGCAGATATGCTAAGGGTGCTCTTTGCATCTGGCAGTGATGTCAGATCAGCCCAGGCTCTCATAGTGTGGCCACACCGAACAGGCAGATTCAATCAACTGAGATCGGCTGCAGGGAAGTGTGCGGGAGAACAAGCTAAACCATGAGGGCGGCAGTGTTTCTGAAAGCTCATTGAATGATGAGGTGGTGCAAACATTGGAACTCAGACTCCAAAACTGGCAAGAAAAAGGTGATGGAAGAAGTTGCTACTCTTGTAGAGAAGGAGGAAATCTTTCCAAAACAGGCAGTTGGCTCCCAGCTGAGTTTTCATCATAGTGTTACTCCATCAGCAGAACGTAGGCACCAAGACAGACCACACTGATTCAACGGCATTTTACAAGCATTGCCCAAAAGACTTGGGACAGTAGATAACTCTGTTCTAGGGTTATATATAAAAGCACCTGTAGACCCTCTTACAAAATGAGATTCATTGATGGCTCATGTGAGGGATTTCAGATGAGCTAAGTGATCCATCAGAGAAAGGAGTAAATGGTTAATCAAGACGCTTGATCTTAACCAGTGCAAAATTAATCTCTTCCACTGAGGTAGAAAATTTGTCATGACAACTCTTGTTCAGGTCCACAAGAGTGAGCTACGTAACTAGGTCTGCAGGTGACAAAGAAGTGTTTGGGTAGTCAAAAGGGAAGAAAGATGCAGCAATCTTAAATAAGAGGAGGCCAAAGCTACAGAACCACTTTGCAATCTGTTATTCTAATCACAAATCAACAATATGCTGGGATTCAAAAAATAGATTAGAGACTTAGATGATGAATAAAAACATCTGTAGATATCTTCGGATATGGGGTTTTTTTAGCTTATAACCCTCATTTTAACAGTATAAGCTTGCTGTTCACCTCTTAACTTCATGTCTCTAGTGCAAATCCTAGTCATGCCTGCACTAAAATCTGTGCCTGTCTCCCTGATGTCCATGACATCTGGCTTTTAAGTCTGACACAGTATAGCTAGAACAAAATTCTTCTCTTATCACAGCTAAAGCAGGACTTATCATGGTGTCAAATCTCAGTTTTCAGTATTGTTCACTGTGGATAATTCCATCCTGCCTGTAACATGAGTGTCATCTTCAGCTCCTCAGCTTGTGTCATCCTGACCATCTCTGAATCATGCTACGTGAACTATCTAAGATGCAATCGTTCAAGCTTATATGTGCAGCCAGAAGTCCTGTTAAGGCTCTTGCCTCACGCCCCGATTATTTCCACCTTCATTTGTCTGTTCTTAAGTTTTGTTACACTGTGCTAGYGTCTATCTGAAATGATGAGGCAAAGACTGTCCTTAGCCTGTACCTCATCTTCCCTCTGTCCTGGTATCCCCTTCTCTATTGCATCCATTGTAAACTACTTGTTTTGACATTTATTTTTTGTAATAGCCTTTTTGGTCTATTCCCAGCAGATTTATTGCCTGTTCATTGTGTTGTACATGCTTTCCTGTGTATCTCACAATGTGCRGGTTTTCATGTTGTTCATTCACATAGTACTTTATGTACTCTTTCACAGTACGAAGCCACTTTAGTGTTAGCTGCTGTTGGGATACTGGATTAGATGTAGCAATTGGTCTGATATTCTATAATAACTTCTCTATAATTGCAGAAAGAAAGACTTTCTTTAGACAAACTATCTTCAAAGATCTGTACTTAGGATAACAGATAAATTATTCTTAAACTCAGACGACCATGTCTGATCTACAAAGGCACCTCCTGGGACATACTGGTTTAGGTACCCAAATGCAGGATTGTACTTATTGTGATTTTCAGCCATGAGTTTTCAGGCATCTAGTTTAAAAGATCCAGTTGCATAAGGATTTCATTTCAATGGGTCTTAGTCCTCTGAATATCCCCCTCTCATAAAAAAAGATTCTAGACATCTCCACACAGTGCAAAGGAAAACAGATGGCCTAGTTGGAGCCTGTACTAGCTCCAGAGCCAATGTAGCTGCATCAGGACATATTAGCTCGAACTGATTGCTGTGTTCATTTGGTACTCACCTTCCCTAGCTGGGCTAGTTTCTGTGTTGCTCCAGAACTCACGTGTGTGTTGATTGCAAATCTACCTTCTGCGCTCGGGTGTCCAGTGTAGACTAGTTTTAAGCTATTATATCAGTTTAGGTGCTTGTAAAACCAAAATTCAGTATTTTAAAGTTTATCAAAGATTATCTTAATTACACACATGTGTGTGTGCTAGGTGTTTCCAGATTTTGTTAATAAACTAACAATTATCAACAACAATTATTAAAAGGTGTAGCTAAAATTTAGTATTGATTGAATCATTTATGCATGTGGGTATGCATAATATGGAGTGCCCCTGGTTTATTAATCTGAACCAAACTGTGCTGCTTTGAAAGAAGGAAGATGTTATTAAAGTGAAATATATGTGTATAGCCAGGCTATTGCCTTACAAACTGTGGTGATAAACCTGAGGCTTAGGTACTCTTGAAAATATCCCCTATAGAGATGTGCATGCATTTGTTTATAAGTAAGTCAGAGACTTCGAACAGGATTTCTGCTGGCATTTGTAGCCTGTGCCCTGGCAGCAGTCAGCAAACACTTAATTAGCATCTAAACCCAATGTTAGGGCCTCAAGGGTGACCTTCAGTAGAGGGGAGCAATCAGACACTTTTAATTTCCTAATTACTGAGTGGGGCTAATGGATGCATGGTGACATCAATTCCACAAAAACTATTCTTGTTCCTCAGACTCCTTTGCTTGTATCGATTGCGTCTCTGCCCTGAAAAATGTATAGGCAGTGTGAAAGAAAGCTATTTTGCCTTGAGGTGCTGTGAGATCAACATTGTCATAGTATACATAGTGATTTAAATGTGGTATTCCAAAAAGAGGGCAAGATACTGTGCTCATCTCCATTGAAATAATAGTTATTAATAACTGTGTTCTGTTTTTAAGGAAATAAATGTGGAACAGGGAATTCCCTCAGAGTTGAAGGGTTTAAATTGCTCCAGTCAATAGTACACATAATACCATCAGTAAAACTTATTAAACACAACTCTCTGAAAAAGAGAAGCTAACATTTTTAAATGTCYATGGGTGCTCACTACTTCAGTAGCTCTGCTACTAGTTTATACGTAGAGCGTGCTCACAAAGTATCCCTTATTCACTGAGGACTGTTTACTAAACAAGCAAAGTGACTTTGGTCTGGTGTAGAGCAGGCAGGTTCTGGGTTTCAGACGTTGCTGCCAGCCAGTGCTACGGATCAGTGACCTGGTGTTGGATTCAGAGGGCACACAACAAAGTATTTCCTTTGCAGCACTGGGATAAGGGGTCCTGACTTCTCCTCTCTAGCTTTTCTCCACCTCTTGGTAGCATAGCTCAAGCTTGTGTAGTGACCTAGAACTAAGTAATTACTGTGCATAAAAGTGCATAGATTTACTGGAGTAAAATACTTGTAAGTGTGCCATATAGAAATTATGCCACTTTAAAGATTACYCATCTAAATCAATTTGATATGTGATGTCTTTTAATGCTTTTCACCAGTTTTGCATTATGAAGAATGGTAAATAACTGCTTGGTCTTTCCATGTCATCTGCTATTTTTTATGCTTTCCTGTGTTCCTCCCCTTTATTTGTTCCTGCTGGAAAGGAAGTGTTTAAATCTGTTTAGTGCCCTTGATTCCCTTTGGTCCTTTTGCTGGTGTCTCTCTCTCTCCTGTTTCTCCCACTTTGCCTTTTTTAGGGTGGGGATCTTAAGTTTTATCCTTTTTTAGTATGATTTAACTATATTCCTCCCCTACTGATTTTTTTTCTAAGCTATTATTTTTCTAGCTCCCAAATTGTCTGACATTATGGCTGAACTATCATTTTTTTTTTTCCCCCCAACCTGACATTGTTTACTTTAGAAATATCTTAGAGAAGGTACAGCTGACTGCTATGACTTGAAATGGAATTGCATCTGTTCTGTTAACTCTTGTATAATTTAATAATTTTTCCCCCTTTTTTAAAAAAACCTAAAACAACTGACAAAAAAAATCAATTGAAATGCAGTTCAACAAATGAAAATAACAATTAATGTTGGCCTTCAAAGTGAAGCTGAGGGAGTTAGTGCTGGTATTCCCTCCAGAGACCCAATGCTATTTTTCTTCCTTTGATAATACCAACAAAGTGGAAGCAGCTTGGGCAGATTTGTGTGGGGAGGTGTAAAAGTTGTGGGAGTGTGGAAATAGCAAAATAAATTTATCTTCATCCCACTACAGTGTGTCATTGCAGCTGTTTATTTCAGTAGTTGTTCCACATAAAATACCAAAGCAGAGCCAGCTTCTCCGCTGCCTCAAACTGGCTGCAGTATATGGGTATTTTCAGGTAATGGGCCAGTAAGCAACAACAGGCCTGAATGCTGCCTGTGTTGCCACGTGTGCCTTGGGCCAGATGCAGGTCCTGCTTCTTCATCAGTTGACAAAAACACACTGCCAGGAGCTGTGCCTGTCAACAGCAAGAAATGGGAAGCCCTGTGAGGAGGAGCTTGAGCTTGGAGGATGCTCTTGCCTCACAGATTTGGAAACCAGCATCCTGTAATTTTTTTTTTTCCTATGTCCCCATTCCTGAGGGAAGCAGTGGGACAAATACTGAAAAGGATTCCCCTGTTTCTCAGCTACCTTCTCCCTCTCACCGGGAAAGTGCCATAGTGAGTCACTTCTTTTAAAAACAAGAGGTGACTTAGGAGTGTTGCTGCTGCTGCTGTTGACTGTATGTGGGGTGAGCTCCAACACCACCCTGCTGAGCCAGCATCCCTGCCTTTGCAGGGCTGTGTATTTTGGCTCTGATATAAATTAAAGCCATTAGCTCTTCCCCGGGCCTCCTATGGCACCTGTGAGTTGCTGAATTGGAAAGCGACCTCACCATCTGCTCCCAACTTCTCATCGTACCTGGCCAGAGACAAACTTCTAGCTGAGGTGTGACTCTGGGTAGAAAGGGGAGAAGAGACTGTGGACAACTAAAAGCAGATTCTTTGGTATTTATTAAAATATAGTAACTATCAAATTTAAATAGAAAAATAGCTGTTGCAAATGCAAATTTTTTCTAAAGTTCAGCTGCTGCTAAATGAGATTCTGGTGCTCCTATACTTAGAAATGCTTAACATAAATTATGACCTAATTAACATTTGCATGGTAATCTAGACTTCCTACAGCTTATTCTGCTAATTAACACATGACAAATGATCAAGAATTAATATTTCATTGAAACATAACTTGTCCAAGAAAGCCCGTTAATGCTGTAGAGAACATCTCATTCCCTTATAGTTTTATACGTGAAAAGTGTTCTGTTACAGCTAAGACTATTACATAATTTTTGTCATTAAAATTATTTGTTGTTAGAAAAATYACTGTGATAAGGATGACTGCAGGTGTTTCAAATTTTTCTCAGTTCTACTTAAAAATAAATGAATACATGTCCTGACATGATCAGCTGGGCTAATTAGGGTTTGGGGTAGTTGGGATTCTTCTGTAATACCCCACTGGACTTCAAACAGTCAGCTTCAAACAGGTTGAAACAAGAAACAAGTGCAAAACCCGTGTGCTGCTCTTCTCTTCTTGTTTATTTGTAATGTGATAGTACCAAAGGGTAATATCCATTCTGTGTAATGCAGCGTTATGAGCAGATCTGCAGCTTGGCTCCGAGCRGGCCAGTATCAGCACAGAGCACAGCACAGTGGCATGCAGAGATACCAGCTTGGGTCCTTAGCTGCTGTTGCCGCATTCGCTCTRCGTTTTGCGTTTTCCCCTTTTTAATGCTGCAAAACATCCTTGTGCTTATCGCTGCTGCAGTGGGGCCAGCCTTCCAGCACCCTCAGCGGGACCCAGCTCCTTGTCCTCGCCTTTCCTGGGGAGATGGGTCACCTCTGCAGGATATGGAGGTCTGAGCACCCGCTTAGGGTTTCTCATCTTAAATGGATGGCAAAGTATGGCTAAAACAGAGAGCTTACTCTTCAGAAAAAAATAATTTCTTTGGATCCGTAGGAAAAGAGCCTGAAGATTTCAGTAAATGGGTATAGGCTAAGGATAATTAACACTTAAATAATAATTAACTGCTAACTCATAATAACCAAGAAACTGAAGTTTTAAATCAAGGTTGTAATTAGGGTTACATGATCAATGCAGCACAAAAATCCAGTGAGCTAGTTCCTTGAGTTCAAAGTGATTAAGTACTAGCTGCTCTTGCCATGTTTTTTCAAGCATTTCTGTTTCTGAGCACTGCTTACCCAAAATTTGAATACAGATGTGTCTTCTTGGGCTGAAACAGTAAGTTTGATTACCCTAAAAAAAAAAAAAAAAAAAAAAATTAAAAATAATCAAATGAAAACAGATTACTTTCTTCTCCTTGTATTCCTATGCAAATAATACCACTTAAAGCAATAGGTATCCTTTTGCAGGACTGTAAGTCTCATCTTCATTGTTTGGTCATCAGACACCTCTCTACATAGATGCTCCATTTCTTTTAGATAATATATCATCATKTGTTCATTAAGCAATAAATCCTTAGTGATTAATCAGTCAAAATGCCTATTGGTTTCAGAAGATATCTCAACTGCTTGCAAAATACAGGATCTGCTCTCCAAGGAAAGAGCAGAAAACATGCACATATCAGACTAACATTTGTTTTGTTTTAAAGTCAAATTAATTTTGCCTTGCCTGAAGCTGAGAAGGAACTTAATCATATATATAGAGTCTGTAATAAATCCTGCTTGACATATGGTATTTCCCTATGAGCTTCTGAAAAGGAGGGGGACGCAGCAGATACATTGTTCAGGGACAAAGGCCTGGTATTTCTCGAGCACCAGTTGAACTCCAACATTTTGTATTTGCTTTTGTACTCTAGTTGTGTGTGTTTTTCTTGGAAAGAGCTCAGAACTCAGTTTTGTTGCACATGGCTGCTTGGCACTAGTCTCAGACGCAAGCGCAATGCAGAAACATGTACCTGAAAAATCTGCTTCGTAGATTGTCACACAGCTCTTGTCCAATGTATAAGGTCAATGTCTAAGGCTTGAGCTTTATTGCTATCGTTTTATAATAACTTGAATACTTATCTAATTATAAATTACCCATAACATTTTTAATTCAACCCAGAGCGGTAAAGATATTTGGGTCTATATGTTATCACTTCTGAGGTTATGAATATCAATCTTAACAGTTCAACRTGCCCAAATGTCTTCAAATGAAGAGTGGATTTCTCAGAACTATGATCATGAGGAATCGTGACTGTTCAGGCTGAGGAGTCTGTTTTCTCCCCCACCAAATGAAAAAAAACAGTGAAAACAGTGCAAGAATATGGGGGGTTTTGGACAAAAAGGGAATGACTAGGTTTGTATCTGAATAGTAGCATTACATAGCATATCATCTCGACTATCGARTAAGTACTGAAATGCTGAGAATCCTTGTGCAGTAATTCTCCTGTTGCCTTCTTGGGAGAGGCCTTAGTGAGTACTGGGTGTAACCCATTGTGTAATTAACTAYTATTACATGTTAGCAGAGTTGTATCTTTGAATTTCTTGTAAGGGTAACTGTTAGAAGAGTTTCCTTTATCCAGAGATGGGACTGCAGATAGARATTGGTAATATTGATCTGCCAACAGTGATATATTTTGCAGCTGAGCCTTGAAGCATATCATCCCTTTGAAGCTGTCTTTCTTGTTTAACTATTTTTCCTTTGTTCTAGTTTTTTTTAATGTTCTGTCATTTATGCCCACGATGCTAAGAGAACTGGATGAAAAGCCCTTCAGAAATCTAGCGGTTCATGCCTGTTTACATTCTTCTGTTCTACATTAGGTACTCAAATACATTTGACCCTGAAAAAAGGCTTCCTTGAAGGCTTTTGATTCACTGTGATATGTTATGTGTGTCTGCATTATGCAGGTGGCATCATGGCATTTGCCCTCTACCATACAGCTGGAGGAGAAAAGTAATAACACAAAATTTCACGTCGATCACTTCRGCTGTAGGTGGCCTTTCAGTGCTCCCAAAAGCCTGATGTGCRTAATTTCTGCCCCACCCCCCCTCCACTTCATAGGAAACAATAGAAGGTTTCTAGTATAGGACTTGTTTTTAATTCAAAATGTAGTACMATGTTGTATGTTTTCTTCAACTAATACAGAAACTGACTCTTCTGAGTTTGGAGAATCTTCGAGTCTGCTCTAAAACTACAGATTTGCTACTGCTTCTGCAGGAGAATCCTGCTGAATTTCTGTTTCTTTGAAATCCCAGGGTCGTCTTGGGATCTTGAATTTGTAACAGTCTCTGAACCTTCATGATTTGCAGACTTAAATGATGTTTTAGTGTTTCCCAAGAAGGAGTGGCACTTGTGGCAGGATGCAGCTGGGATGGGCCATCCTTCTGAGCTCTTGGCTGCCCTGTCGATGTTGCTGATGTTCCAAAGGCCCATAATGTTCCCTACTCAGATGCTGCGTTTTGGATAAATCCACAGTTATCCAGGCTTGTGTTGCATCGTGTAATTGAAGCAACCTGATTCATGCAATGGAGTGACACTGAAAGTCAGTGGCTCATTTTTATAAAGTAGTTTTCTTTGAATTCATAACAAGACATCTTGAATGTCTTTGATCTATGACAAAAGGTCAAAAGTTTGAGATGCAGGAGATATTGCACATCACCCATGGATCTGGGGACAGCAGAAATGTCAGTCAGGCTCCTGACTGTTTTGCAGTAAGAGCGATTTCATGTCTCCAGTGGTCCTACATCCTCCAAATGTAGAGCTCTCTCTCACACTTGTGTCCTTCAGCTTCTTTAATTTGAGCTTCTGAAGGGTGACTGTAACTTGGCCTAGTGACTGATATTAATCATGAATAATTAACTCTTGGCTTATATGGTTATTTCGAATCAAACAGTCTCYGATTTATATAGGTTGCTCAGCTTTTTTATTCCAGACTTTGGGGATCGAGCATCTTGACACAATTCTATTTCTTTTACATAACGAACAGCAATCTCTTGTCTCTGCATTTTGTTGTATCCTAGCTCCATGAGATCTGCAGGTAAAACCACAGCCCTAACTGCTTCTGAAAAGGCTTTACTTCTTTCCAGTTGTTTGAAGCAAAAACTCTTTGCAAATAAACAGCAAGTTATTAACTGTGTTCTTTAAGAAACGCTGGTCAGTGCAGTAAGGAASGAACTGCTCTTCCAATTTGGCTGTCTAAATGCAATTAAATGCTGATAGATTTGCCATAACAAACTGCTAAATTGTCACTGTCATCTACTGAAAGAAACACCTCAAGTTATTGAGGGCACTGTTCATTTCCTCCTTGCAGATAAGGGATCTGTCCGGCTGTCAAGTGTCAGTCATCGTCRGGCGATGCTGCTTTGTGCCTGGACTTCAGAGCGTGCAGCGCAGTTAGTGCTTGGGTGGCATTTTTACTTATTCTTTGGCTTGGGTTTGCCACTTTGGGGGTACATTTGCATTTTCAGCTTCCCAAAGAATGACTTCAGGTTGTAACAGGTGGGGGTGATTGCTCAGGGAAAGAGCAGAGTGGGAGCAGTCATTTAAATGGGTAAAAATTTGGGTTGGGATACTTTTGTGAGACAGGGCACAGCTCAGTTCCCTGGCCGTGGTGAAGGAACAAGCTGTGGTTTTATCATTTTGGGTCTGGCTGCATGAACTGGCAATCGCAAGGTGGTTTTGTTTTTCTCTACTCAAACTCGTGCTTTGTTCTGGGTATCTCTCTTTACACAGACCATCGCAGTCACAGCAAAGGTTAAACTGAGGGAGAGGAAAAAGTGTCGTTTTTGTTGAGTCAGCAGTGAATTCATCATGGGATAGTCTTTTCTTGCTGAGAATAGAGGCCTTACTATTTGAATTTGGTCTGTCTCTAGCATTGAACCCTGTTACTCATTTTACCTTTTCGCTTCTCGTTTCCCTTTTGAAATGGGAAGAGCCCACCAGAGGCTGTTTTCAGCATTAATTAGTTGGCATAATTTGAGATGCTGAAGAAACTCATGATAGTTCAGACACTTTATTTTGGGCTACTGCCTCTCTTATTGATTGATGTTGCTTTTTCCTCACATACTAATTTAGTGGGGAAAAAAACCATCCCTTTTTCAGTTTGATGTCAGGCTAACTCTTCTTTCTGTCTTTTCCCATCCAAAGCATCTGGAGCTCAGGGAAGCAGCTGCCTGCGTGCCAGACCACTACCAAGCAAAAGTGGCTGTGCACTGATGCACACGTACATTTCTTTCTGACGTGTTTAGCTATATTGATGTTGGAAGGCAATATTTTGGCCATTGGAGCTGGTATTTACATTTAAAGCTGAACTGACAGTTTTCTTCTTGGTTTGGAGATGTGAGGTTGTCCATCCATAGACCCAGCATGGATGTCAGAGAGCCCTTCAGCTCGTAAGGAACACGAAGGGATTGCTTCGCAGTGAGTCATCCAGTCATATAATCAAAATGTTTATAGCGTCTGTGTCTTGGCAAGGCCATCTGCGGTGCCCCAAACACAAATTCCATCGAACAGATTGTTACAGAGCAGCCATGTGTATTAACTCTATTTATCAGATAATTAATTTTGGTAGCAGAGAGAAGGGATGACCATAATTTACAATGCCATTCAGGGCCACGTGGAGGAAAGAACAGTGCTGTAGTATTGTGGRCTGCAAACAGGAATTTTAAGTATGCCTTAATATCTCAGTGAATATACTAAATGCATTAGGTAACCTTCTAACCAGAAGGTTGTCCTTATGGTAACAGGGGAGTCCGGTTCATGTCCTGCTTCTGGCAGGACAGAACTAATTTCCTTTTGCAAGTGTCTCTGCTAAAGGGTGGGGTTTGGTGGGTGGGTTGTCTGTCTGTTTGTTTTTTGGTGGGTTTTTTTGGCTTTTTGGGGGGGGGTTGGTTTTTTTTCTTGTGATTTTTTTGGCTTTTTAGTATTGCATAATCCTCAAGAAGAGATATTATTGGTACTCTGGCAGTAGTCATATTTTAATGTTTTTAAACAATATGAGGTTTATAGGCCAGCAAAAGATTTGAAAATTATTTTAAGCCACAAATCCTGATTAGACTAGGAGGTGCAGAATTAAATTGTCCCAGACAGGGCCTGAACCCTATAAATGTATAATCCGCCCCGGTGCTATAGCCTTAATGCATTTTGTTGCCGAATGCCCTACCAGGGCCTGCTAGATGACTTTACCTCTGTTTCCCAGCTCCTTGCCAGGAGAGAAGGAGCAGACGTCATCTGTGTCTTCTCCGGAGCATATGGAGTGCTTCTGCCTTCTACCCCTTAGCAGTGGCGCGGATCCGAGGCACACGGGCAGGAAGCGCATTTATCCTGGCTCTCTCTTTATTCCCTTAGTATCGTCAGTCTGAGTACTCCCATTTGACAAAATGTGTACAACATGCAAAGCTTCATCTAATTTTTCATCATTGGGGTGACTTCTGTTTATCAATAGCTCAATAATTATTGATATTGCATTTCCTACAGAGCAGGTAACATCTTTTAAAATTTATTCTCCCTCCTTGCAGTTTTCCTCCATTTTCCACCATATCTAGCTAGAGGGGAGAGAACCAAAATGAGTGTTCAGTTTTATTTTCCAGTTCAGGATCCCTTTTGTTCCTGCAAGCAAAGTGCAGGTCACACTGCAAGCACTAGATAAATGGCTCGTTTTCCCTCATCACCAAGTGAAATGTTCTTGCTCGCTTTTTTCGCTGTTACAACGTGTTTGGTGGTGTTCCATTTGCAGCATTTGTAACAAGTTCCAGTCTGATGACCTCCCGCGATCCTCTCGGCAATGCTTGCAAGTGGTGCATTGTTATAGCAGAAGAGGTAATGGGCAAAATTTCCTTTGCTGCTGCACGACTCTCTTCAGAACTGCCAGTACCTTTGGAATACACTGCATTGTTAGTTTGCCTTTTATTTTATCTTGGGTAGCTACGATTGGTTGCGCTGACTGTTGTGAACAGCTGAGATGAGGCAAAGCTTACACCAATCCGTGTTTTAGCACTGAGAGCTTGACTGTGCTTTGACATGTCCTGGGAAAGAGCAGCGGAGTGGGATGCCCTGGGCTGGGAGGTGCGGTGGCTCAGGCTCATGCAGTGTCCCAGCTGGCTCTTGCCTCTCCCCCTCCATGGATAGTGTGTGAGTGTCCGCAGCCACTCTCTTCCAACAGAATATCAGGACTTGGGCTGGTTAAAACGTGGGATTTTCATTTTTTACTTGAAATTGCTTTTGTTTTCCCATTTTTTATATTCTATTTATTAATTTTGCAATACTTTTCTACGAGTGAGTAGTGGTTCAATATTTTAACTCATCTTTCATGTTGTATCTTCTTTCATGTTGTTTTGAAAATCATTATTGCCTTGCATTGATCAAATCACAGTACCCTTTATCTAGAGCAAAGTGTCTGCTTTGAGATGCAAAGAAGGGTAAGTTTGACACTTGTACAAAAATCATACATTAAGGCATGTCAATAGTAAAGTAGTGTAGGATGTTACTACTATCATGTTGGAAAATGTGAGGATAGTAAGAACCATGTAAATTGTAAAATATATCAAATTATTTTAGTACTTGCCTTCAAAAAATATCCCTAAGCTTAATTTTAAAAAATAACCTAATTGCAACACATTATATTCCACAATATCTTTGTTGAAGTTTGTATTGAAGACAACAGAATTTGTAGAAAAATTTCAATTTTTTACAAAGACCAGCACTTGGATCCAGGACCCTACAAACAAACAATATCATAAGGGGAAAAAGGCCCTTCATGACACCCAGGTCTTTACCAGAAACTCCAGAAGATTGGTGCTAAACACATTTTTTATTCTTGCTAGCTCTTTCTCAATCAGCCTCTATTGTGGGAGAGAGGGAAGGAAGAGCTATTCTTTCCTAAAGCCCTTTCATGACAATCTGAAATCCAAGACACAATCAAGTCTTTATATACTAGAGAAGTGGGTGAACCTAAATAGATTAGATGAATTATTAATGTGCATATTTTTGAGATTGACAATAATCGGTTGAAGACGACAAATTTATTTTCATAAGTAATGTGCCTCCAGACACAGCACCAAATTGAGGGTCTGGGCTGGGGCCCTCAGTTTGGAGGGAAGAAGATGGAGGGGGACATGGACATGCCTTACCAAATCACAAGGACAAGAGAAACAGCCAATGTGGAGCTGCTCACCGCATCCTTAAATATGAGAGCTATGGGCACCCAGTGAATGAGCAGAAAACTGATTTTAAAAGGAYGTTTGTCCCCTTGAATGTCCCCAGTGCTGGGGTAGGATGAGGGGACGGGATGGCACAAAGTGGCGGAGGCTCACATGCTCCCCCAAACAGCTGCTGTGGGAGAGGAAGCGCTGACCCACAGGGCAATTCCTATGCTAATATGCCATCTCAAAAAAGTCCTCTGTCTTTTCTTGTTTTCCTGCCTTTGCTATTCTGGGAAGGGAGATGGGCATATGAATTTGAGCTGAGAGAGGGTGCTTTTTCTCAAGTCCTAGGAAAGTACCATTGTAATGATAATGTGGAGAAAAAAAAATCCTCTCCCGGTTTTCCAACTCTTCGCATTTACTCCCTTGCTAACAACCACACAGACTCAGCTCTGGTCATCACCAGAAGCCAGGCTGCTGCTTTTGAAGAACTGAATGAAATTTCAATGATATGGACAAATACTTTTGAGATTAGTTTGCAATGTGCTTAGCTTGTTTCCAGAGCCACTTAATCTCAGATTATCCAATATAAAAGATTAATCTTCTGCTTAGCTTTCAGTTCCTCTTGGTATCCTATGTCCAAGCTTTCTGCAAGGTATGCAGCTTTTTAGGGTGTAATACTAGCATGACAAATGCATGCATAATGTATTAAACCTATTCATAAACAAATACTGGATGATATTTACCAACATTTGCTTTGTAGCCAAGCCAGTCTTTTCAACTCAATTTATATTGATTTTTCAGCCTGATTTCCACCTTTCCCATCAGGTTTTTTTTTAACCGTTGACCTTAATTTTGTCCTTTGGAGCTGTAAGAATGACCGAAGTGGTGCTATTAGGTTGCTCTTTGGAGAGCCGATGGTGACAGTGGCAGCTTTCATTTCAGGTCCCCAGGAATCTTCAAGTGTGTGAGTGATACTCCCATATTATTTTCATCTCTCAGGACAATCCCCAAAAAAAGGAGCAGTTAATCCAAAAACTCTATCACCCCCAAAATGAGAAGAGTGTACAATGGAGGCATGTTGGTAGAGCAGACACCTCTGCTGCCTTTTAGAGCTTCTTATTTTAAATGACATGGAAACAACAGCTTTACATTCTGATCAGAAACACAGAGGTTAAAATTGTATGTGATTGAACACTATCCCACTTGCAGGGTTGTCATGAATTTTATCTGCAGCCTGCAGAATGAGAAGGGTCTCCTTGACAAGGTACCCCCTAAATCCCAAGGCTGCATTTACTGTCTTAGAGGTGGGATTCTCCGACGTTTGCACACATTTTCCAGTTTGGCACTTGTGACTTTAAGAACCATATGAAATATTTGTGTTGTGCAAACGGTGCTGCTTAGTCACTATTGGATACCTGTTGCAGTACAAGGCTCGAATCAGAATTACACAAAGTCTGAATCAAAAGATGCAAAACGGACCCCTGAAAACAACCCCATTTTGTTCAAAGAAGCCAATCCTTTAGTTTGAGGCTGAAGGAAATTCCTAATTCTGTCCATTTCCAGAGGAATTGTGCTTTTGTCTGGATTTGCTGTATCAGGAGAGAGATGAATGCTTGGCAACATGTTTTGTGAGAACAGTAAAAATGCATCTTGGCTGGCGTATTATATATTCTTAGATCTACCCCACAAGGGAAGAGCAGGTCGAAAGGACCATCCTGCTAGCTTTTAGCTGAGTCTCTCACAACGTGGTTATCAGTTAACTGATGAAGAACCACACTCTGCAAGATGAAAGATATTTTTTATGAAGGGGTGATTACCTTCATTTTCCCCTGGGAGTTGAAAATGCTGAGCATCTCATGTATTACGTTCAATGCTTTACAGGACTGGCTCTAAAGGTGACATAAGTATCCTAGGGTTAATTTTAGGGGTAAATACCCATGGAGAGGGGCTAAAAATCATGACACAGATGATAATCTCAGCCCTGCAGCTGTCCTACAGCACCTGCTTAACTTCTTGGTCTTCTGTGGAAATTGGAAACAGTTACAGACATATATGTAGGTACCTAAAGATGCAGAAAGATGCTACCAAAAACCTCCCTGAATGTGTCTCCCTATTAGTAAATGTTTTACTGTTGTGAATCTGGCACTTGCATTGTGGCTCTTTCCTAAGCCTTTCCAAGCCCTGCCTAAAATAATCTGGTTTTGTGGTAGTGTTTTGAGTTAAATTTCTGAGTTATGTTTTCTCTTTGGAAAGTTTTGTGTGGGTTTTTGTTTGTTTGGTTGGGGGTTTTTTGTGTGGTTTTTTGTTTGTTTTTGTTGTGTGTTTTTTTTGTTTTGTTTTGTTTTTTTTAATACCGTGAATTATTTCCTGGCAATCCTGAGGTTTTTTTTTTTTCTTTGGAGCCTTGTATTTTTTTTTTTTTTCTTTGGAGCCTTGTAAGATCGACGGGCTTGTTGTCATTTGATAGACGTGTACAACTGTCAGCACCACTTGCTCATTCAGGGATGAAGAGACCTTTAATAATGATAAATGGTTAATAATATCAGGTTTAATGTCTACTATCTGAATTAAAAATCTCATGAAATCTTTTACATGCTTTCAAATTGTGGTCATTTAGTGCCTTTGTAGTTTTACGTGCTAGAAATCTAGCAACCGTCCCCTTCGTGCCTGTTAGATACAGAACCACAGTTGTCTGACTTCAAAGTCATTAATCAGAATGAAACTGCAAAGATTGCTAGAGCTCTCCTAAGCATTTGCTTAAAGATTTATTTTCATTTATATTACTTGGTGATTCTAATCTTTGTTCCATTACAGTRACATGTTGATAATATGATACCTAGGTATGGATATAAACCAAAATTTATGTGTATGTAAATTTAATAGGTAGATCTACTTCTTTGTCTGATGCAGAACTATTTCCGTGGGTATTAGTTGTGTATACGAAGTAATACTCCTGCATAATTTGCAAGACCAATTAATGAATGGTATTACAACACACATCTTTGGTCACCTTCTCTACAGTCTGTTCACAAATTTGTTTGTTGTGGAATGATGTTGGATAGTCTCAGCCTCTTTTACCTGAGTTGCCATATTTAAATCAAGCTACCCTGGAAAAGCTCTTTGGTATCTCTGTGTGGAACAGCAGGTGCAATCAGTTTGACCAGAGGTGTGAGACTGGTTGCTTCTGGATTCACTCTTGGATCTATCGGAAGGCTGAGGTGCAGCCTCCAGTGGCCCTGCTGGATTAGCAGATGGAAATGGGCTCCCTCTTTCCCAGAATGAGAAGTCATTACATCAGGCCCCAGAGAGTCATATGTTACCCACCCTAAAATAAACCACTGGTGTATGGAAAGTTTAGTGCAAAATTGTTTTCTGGAGTCTTTCAGATGGGTGTCAATGTACCCCTGATACTAAATTAGACCAGGTATTTAGTTGAAGCACAAGAGAAAATTACCACAGTTAACTTTAAACACACTCAAATTTTTTTTATGTTCAAGTATATTGCCTGTAGTAGTATGGATTTAGGTACTCTAAGGAGTTTGCAGACATTTCTTTAGGATGCCCTTTATAAGTTCCTTGGGAGTTTACTATCTGCAATGGAGACATCCCCAATGAGTGCCAATTAAATATTTATACCACAACGTAATATCGCACAGATACAGTGGTCACCATTAACATTTCAGAATTTGTTTACAGATGTTGCATTCTTACCACAGTTATTTGCTGATTCAGGCATATGCACAAACAAATGGTATCTCAAATAACTCTAACTGTTGGAGGAAATACTAAATTTTTAATGGTGAGCACTGTATATACATGTGGCATGTATTGTTATTTTTAAATAATTGGGACCAAAAGCCCCAGTGAGAATAGCAATCCATTGTACAAACCTGTATAGGAATCTGGCCAAGTATCTTTGCAATAGAAGAGAGCTGCCATTCAGAAGACCTTTGAAGATTGTTGGGTTAATGAAAGTATCTGCTAATTGAAGGTAAACTGAGGGCATTCATTCATAGATTGTGTCAGAGTGTAAGACATGAATTTAGGTAACAGCAGCATTTCTCCAGTCATGTTAAAACAGAAATAATGCAATGTGGGAAAAGTTACTTTAAAGCTATTAAGTGATGTGTCCTTACATAATTTCTTCTCACTTTGGATTCAGAGTTAAATGCAATTTACAGTCCAGCGCTTGTAGGGGAAATGATGTTTCTTTTAAGTTGCAGTGATTCCTGTGCTTAAAGGGTGCAGCTTAATAAAACACAACTTCTCTTTGAAATGTCTCTTGTCAAAACTAAACACTTTGGAAATTTTCGAACAAACATCAGATGAACTCACTGTAATTGGTGTGTTGAATGTAAAGTACGTTATTCTTGTAGGATTTGTTTCCCTCTACATTCATTTCAAGATATTGGGTTATTCTGTACATTGAAAATGTTTGGCAAGAAAAATAAATGATGAATGAATATGACTAGTGGCAAAAATTAGAATGTGCTAGTAAGTGTGCATTTGTCATACTACTATGTAAACTTTATTTGGGTTGGATAGACTCAATTCGCGCATATTTTGCTGAGCACTGATCAGATTCAAGATTTTGACTGTTTCCTGTCATGTATTCTGGCCAATGGAGAGATCATATCCAGCCTAGTGATCAGTAAGCTGTGGATATACAGGTCTCATCTATTTTGACTATGTTTTAGCCCTCCCCCCAGGTTTCTCAACAACAYGGGCATGGGATCACTCACAGTATCTCCTCCTGAGTTTCTCCTTTGTCAAGGAGAAACCGCCTCCATCTCTTACTGTTGCGAGATGCTGTAAAGGTAAATACCTGAAATGTTTTGAGGTGCTCTCATGCTGTGGGAACAAGAAATTCTGCGTATATCCTGTCCATATGTCTACCTGCAAAGATACATGCCAGTTCAGTGTTAAGACTAAATTGCCTTTGGTTTAATAATTTGTATAGTAGCTGCTATTACCTCTGGCTGTATGGCTTCCAGGTGAGAGCTGGGCCACAGTGGAAGAGCTCAGGTCCATCTATGCTGCCCAGACAGGTATGCCCTTAGGTGGGCATTAGGGTATGGCAAAATAGGATGTGGCTGAGAAAGGGCTAAAAAAATCATAGCGGAAAGAAAAGCAAAATAAATCAAACCAACACATAGAGAAGTGAAAAGAAGACATAGCACCCTAGAGGCAGGGACATAAGAACTGAAATTAAATTAAATTGCTGTAAAGTATCACACCTGGAATATCCCTACTATCTAGTCAAAGAAAGAAGCAGCGCTTCAAGGAAGGCCAGTACTGATATTGAAAAGGAGAAACAAAAATAAAAACCCTGTCTCCTGAAAAGGAAAGCCATGGCATGAACACCTTCAAATATTTCCCTTGTTGTAACTCAGGGGTGAGACCATCAGTCCCTTCAGAATATAATTCAGAAGATTGTTTTCTTTTTTTCTTTTTTTGTCTGAGAAGGGATGGAGGGAAATACCTGGGAGCAAGGTAGTAAATAAAATTAGTGCTGTGTATTGAAAAGCAAAATAGGGTTGTCTCTTGATTTCTGCTTCAGCTTGAAATTAAACTAAACTTCAAATGCATTCATGCTTGGTGGTGCAAGTCACCTCCCAGAAAAATCTGATAGGTTTTGGGGTGTGGTGTTTTGTTTTGTTTTTTTAAGAGCTTACTTGCCAGGCCATGCAATGTATTTCTACAAAGAGGGTGGCCCAGTAGAAATCACTGGTTAAAAAGCCTTTGGCTGCATAGCAATCAGATTTGATTTAACCAACACATCAGGAACTGGCAAATAAATTTGGTGGTTCATCTTGGTGGCTGTTGGTGGTTTTCTGCACCACAGCAATAACAAGCATGGAGGCTGCGTYGACATGGGCAGTGTACATCAGCCAGTGATGCACTCCATTGCAGTGGTTTTCTCTTTGGTGCCTGATAAATCCCAATTCACTTCATAGGTTATGCAACGGGAGTGAAAATTTCCCCTGTTGTGCAAAGGACTGAGGTTTTTTGGGGGTTTTGTTTGGTTTTTTTTTTTTTTTTTTTTGGTGGGTTTTTTTGTTGTTGTTGCAGAACTTTTTAGTTGAAAATAAGCACATTGTCTGTGTCCTAACTCCACTCCAAATAGAGAGAATGGTTGTAGAATTAACCCATTTCAATATTGCTGGATAACSGGTCGTCTTTCACAAATGATGCTTGTGTTATCTTTTCATGAAGAAGTTCCACTCTGCATGCTCACCTCTAGCTGGTCTTTTCCGTTCCTTCACCTGTGGCGTTTGTAGCCCTCGGTGCCAGTCTTGCTTCAAAGTGCTGTTGAGGGCAAGTACCTTCATAGAGGCACGCAGCCTGTAGCGAGGGCAAGCAGAGACCTGGGATGGGGGGAGGATTCTTTCCAAATTGAAGATGCTTTGTGCGTGACAGGTGAAATTAAACTTTTTTTGAAAAAAGAGCCTTTCTAAAGGGACTGTAGGCCAGTTTCTAGATCCCTTTTCAGCCTTGCTATTGCTCTGTTCCCCAAGCAAGACGTGTTTTTTTACTCTTTCCTCTCTGATATGCAGTGCAAACAGAGCACGCGTAAGCCACACGCACTCCCTTTCCCAGGAGTCTCTCTCCTTAGGGACAGACAAAAACATCAGTGCGAAGAAACGCTACCCGTGTCGCTGAAGGTACGTCACAGCCCCAGGAAAGATGCAATCCTGGTAGCTGTGCATTTGCCAGTTTTAGTCTAGCTGACGTAGGGAAGGCATAGCATAAATTTCAGCGCTGCCTCCTCTGCTCCTGGGTATGCATTTCTGTTGCTGACCTGCATTACTGTGCCGCTGGGGTGAAAGCCGTGCTCTGCCCCGGGTGCGGAAAGGCACCTCGGGAGAACAGGGCTCTCCGTAAGAGCCAGACACGCTAAAGCTGAATGAATTTCACTCCTGTGCAAGTAATCACTCGGTTCTCTGAGAATAATACAAATTATGTGCACTTGCATTAAAAAACCTCCTCCTGACAATGCTGTTTAGAAATATGTCAGCTTCTGAAATCAATGTTTGAAGTCTTTGGTTGGGAAACCTGCCTTTTCCGAGTTCTTTTTTTGCTAGAAGACAATATCAAAAGCTGGCATCTTACCCTCCTGCTAATTTGCGTCTAGTCAGTCAAATGATGAGTTTAGCTAAATTGTTTTTCCTCGTAACTGGCGGCATAAGTTAACATCTACCTTTTCTGCCTACACAGAGCCAAAATCACACAAATGCCTTCTGACTAGGTATATGTACATTAACAATACAGCTTCTTAAATGATCTGTTATCTAAAAAGCAGTAAAATCTGTTGCTTGTAGAGTTTCAGAATATTTAGTTTAAAAAACTTTAGCAGTAGGCATCTGGGGTTACAAGCTTCTGGAAGTTTTGTTTCAATAAAAGGAGTAGTTTTTGGAAAAATTGCTGTGGAGAAGTGACACTTTCTTCAGCAGTTCTATTCCTGGGATGTATTCTGGATCGCCTCTGCTGAAGATGGTCACAAAATAAGTTTGTGCAGCTCAAAGTCAGACACGTCCTTTCCTGTACATCCATCAGGAATGGGGCAGAAATGCTTCTCGCAGTCTAATCACTCCAAATAAGCATGCCTGGAGTGGGCAGRATTACAGGGATATTGGGAAAGGCAATTGATTTAATACTGGTGCTATGAGAGAAGTCAAGCACTCAGGATGCCTTTCAGCTCAGAAGTTGAGTTTGTGGGGTTTGAATCTGGGAGGTTTCTCAGACTGTCCATACCTGGGAATTGCTGACTGGTGATGTGGAAACCCAAAACAAGAGTAACTTTCATTTGTCAGAGCTTTGAAATGAGTTTGTTTGTCCTCTCTTTGCATTTCTGGGTGTTTTAGAGGGCTAGGGAGAGGCAGATACACAGCAGAATAATTAGTTAGCGGTGCATAAAGCATGCATATGGTGAAAGGAGGCAAATGAGTGCCTCAGGGAGGATGTGGGATGCACCTGAATTAGCCTGGGTGCCTGACGTGAGTGATAAAGCTGACCCTGTCCTGGCATAGGGGTATTAAACACCCATCGTCACAGAGAGATCAGGTAGTCACACTGCAATTTGCTACAGTAAATCACCCGGTAAACGAGACGCAAGCAGGTGAGCAGGATTTACACAGCGCTGCTATGTCATCCTTTTACACGAATAGGCACTTAAGACGCTTGGTGCAGTTATGTCTTGTTCCCCTGGGAGGCTGGAGTCATTTTTTTTGTGGGGGTAGTTTAGTTCAGCTCTGAGGAGGTTTGTCTGTGCTCTTTATTTTATGGCACAGCRAAAGCTGCTGATCTATGTTAGCCTGTCTTTGCTTGCAAGTGCTTGCTGTCGAGCTGCATGATACCTCTGTTTCCCCAGCAACTCCATTAGTTCATTTAAATCTCTCTTAAAAAGTAGTTTTTGCTGTCTACCTTAGGATAGGGAATTGTAGATGAATTACAAAATCAATATACAAAACAAACCCAAGCTAAATTTAGAGAGACCTCTGCCAAAACAATGCATGTTTGTGTTCCTTATCTAAGAAAGATTTACTTTTTGCATTGTTCGCTTTGTTCTTCCTACATCTATTCCTTTATCTATCATATCAAATGTAGGAAAAAATGCTGAAGCTACTGAGGTATGAGTTTATGCATATATTTTGGTGTGTTATGGATTCATGTTGTTTTCTTCATCTAGCTATTTCTTAAAAGCAGATCCCAGTTTGTGTAGTATATAAACTGTATGGTACGTTTATATGGATATCTAGGAAGTACAGAGAATACTTTGAAGAGGTGAATTCTGTATGGYTGGACACAGTGCTGGATGGAGACGCAATCCCAAAGTCCAGCCAGGATGATTTACCTAGTTACAACCRTTATATCAGAAATAGGGATGTCTGAATCTATTTTGTTAGTGATTATCTAGAGGATAAAAATTGCAATTCAGGGAAACAATGATATTTGGTGGATGCACATCTAAGTGCCCTGCCTTTGGCTCTGATTTAGAAAACATTGGCATTGAGATGAGAGGAGTTTCACCCACAGTGCTGAACTCCCACAGTCTGCCCAGTTTGATTCCTAGCACTCTAAATAAAACCCCCAGGATGCTGGCAGAGTCTTGAAATTTCTTTGGAACTCAGGAAAATATGAAAAATAATGGGAAATAATGGGCATTAGCCTTTAATCAATTGGCACAAACCCTTAAAAATCAAATGCTTTCCAGACTGTGTGACAAAGCCTCTTGGGTTGCAAGAGCTCTTCCAGTCCAGACCTTCATGATGGCTCAACCAGAACCAGGCTCTGAAGATGTGCAAGATACCGTCTCGTGCTGAGCAGTCCCCAGGCCTTGTGTTGTCCATATTTGCTTCCCAGACACTGGAGAGTGGTGGCCAGGGCACAGCCCTCTGCTTCACACCCTGCCCCAGGGCAAGTGGCATTTGCAAACTTTTCCAACGTCAGCCATCCCTGCTCTGCATTTTACAGGCACTTCCAAGGAAAGCAGTGCAGGATGGGCTGAACTGGTCTCCCTGACAGGGAAAGCTGGGCCGTGTTGTCTCTGCATCCCCTGTCTGCTTCTAGGAGATGAAAATTAAACTTGTAGTGGTGTATCAATCCTGAGAAAGTTGTGCACAAGCCTATTGCCTGTAGTCTGCATGGGGGCCAATTTCACCCTGTGTTTCTTCATAGCCCAAGGCTGTCAACTCCATGCTTTCCCTGAGCCATGAGGATTCAAAGGAAAAATAAGATAAAGAAAACACTTTGATTTTTATATTTTTGCTATCACCACTGAACAGCATGTAATTAGCCTTTCTTTTACATATTAAAGCTAGCCTGATGATGCAATATCCATTATAACTCTAAAAGCTTAATCTTAAACAGAGCAAAAAAAAAAACCCAGAGGAGGATCATATGCCTGGAAATTAGCATAGGGTTTTTTCCTCTTTAGAGGAATGCCTGAGCCGCATGGATGCGGAGAGGATGTGACTCACACAGAATGAGAACGAGTTGTTCTTCAGTCTCTTGATATAGTGCCTGGGATATCAAATCAAGTCCAAGCCCTGATTTGAAACTCCCTTAGAGGACCAATTTTTAATTGGATGTGAACTACTTTTAATGATGGAAGGATACCTCTTTTGGTGTTATATTTATGGGAAAAAATGAAAAAGCAATTTTATATGAGCAATAACACACTCCAGGGCATGCAGTCATAATCAAGTAGATGTTTCCTGACTGCTGGATTCACAGCTGAAGCATAGCATATAGAGTATATAGGCTACATGTCGCATCTCTCGCAGGGCTCAGTCCTGTTTGTGCTGTTATCGGTATTTTATACAGACAGCTTCCATCTCGGGACAGGAGTATTTTGCCATATTTATCCTAAGACCACCCTCAAATTTCCTCTGTTCACCACATGTGAAGAATGGATAACTGACTGGCCCTCAATTCTTTTCCCCTTTCATCAGACCCAAATTTTTAACATATAGGCTGTGATGCACATTTCACCTCTGCATATGCTCATTACCTCCCTCGTTAGTACAGTGTGGAGGTCTTGGCACCATCCCATGGGGGAACGGGGTCATATGTTTGTGACTTATTCCTGTGCAGCTCTTCTGCTTAGTGGTTTTAACTATATAATGTTTTGGGTTAGCTTTTCTTCAGTGCCAAGGTAGAAGCTTTTAGGAGATGTCACCTTCCATCCTGTACTGCGTTAGAGTGCAGGCAAAGCAATCTTTCCCCCCACCAGTTGTAATCAACATGTAAAGTTTGTCAGATAACTCATGGGTAATTGTTACTCTTTCTTAGAAATCAGATTGTGCTGTTGGGTTTTTTTTTCCCCCCTCTTATTAACCAGATGAAGAATGGCTTATACAAAACCAAGATTTAGAACCTCCCCTTTTTCATTGGTCATGACAAGGATCAATTTGAATTGCAGAGCACTGCTTTTGAAAGGAAAAAAATAACACTTGGCCTTTGCCTTGTACTCTTTCCTTTATTCAGAAATCATCAACAAACAACTGCCTGGCTATTTAAATAACCTTTCATTCTAATAACTTAGTTATTTATCTACCACAACCTCATTATTTAACATTAACAGAAGTGTTTTGCTTTGCAAAATCTCAGTGCTCTTTCTACCCGTTGCTGCTGTTCTCTCTGGGAACCCTCATGCCAGTTGATTTTCTGTCTTTGTTTTTACAATATAAGCGAGTTTAATATTCTGCCCTATGCTTTCTGTGCCCTGGATGACCTCACAGGGTTGTTATAGAGTAGCTAGGGCAGGCTACATTTATTCTCAGTAATTTTCCTGTGAGGACAAGTCCTAAAACAATTATTTTTGAGCTAAAGGTCTTGGAAACTTCATTTGACTATCCAACAAGCAAAGACCTGATCTCAGGGTTGACTGCATCCACGTCGTTCTTCCTATTCTCTACAGGTTTTTGTAGCTACACATCTGCAACTGCACCTAAACACCTTTCAGTGTGTATTATGCAACATGGTTAATATCTGGTATGTATTTTTCTTCTCACCTGCTCCTTGGGAAGGGAAGTGTGAGCTGCAGTGTGCCTGGGTGGTTTTGTTTGGTTGGTTTATGCAATATGCACATTTCTCTGACTCAAGTGAATGTTCTTGAAAAGGAGATGTTGAAGGGTCTGTAATTCCTGTTTCAACCTGGGAAAGCTCAGCATCCCGCACACATGAGCCTAATCTTCCTTACAGCTTTTTTTTTTTCCCACACAATGAAGTCCTGAAACATGGGTTTCAATCTACACACACCATGCACTGGCATGCGCTGCAGGAACAATGAAGCTCAGCTGTGTCAGGAGAGATCAGTGCTGTGCATGCTAGTGCCTACTGGGTGGGCTCTCCAAAGCATCACAGCCATGTCAGAGAAGCACTCTATTGCTTATCCTGGTTATTTGGAGAGACTAGTTATAGTACCATGCTATACAGGTATTTCACTTCTAGTCTAATTAGTTTGGTGGGCACTGGGCGTCATGGCTTCACACCCTAATGTAGGTGGTCAAGTGGGATTCAGGCTGTCCGAGAAGGACTTTGAATCTTTCTGGGGATATTGGTGTAGAAAACAGAAGACTAACCTGATTTACTTACAATAGAAGCTAAAGGGATTGTTGCAGCTTTCTGTCCTGGATGGGATTTCTCTGACCAGATCTTTCTGTCCAGGACATTTGCACCAGGAGAAGACCTGACTAGGAAGGACCGGGCTAGGACTAGAGTCCCCATCTGCACCATTGAGGGGGACAGGGAGCAACCTTTGTGTGTGTGGACACTTATAGCCTTGGTTTTCTTCAGTCTTATAACCACTGTGAAACTCTTCTCTAGACAGTAGCACCCTTGGATCCTATTTCATCTTGGCCACAAAAGAAAACTTCTAACAAATTTCATTATTTCCTCACTGAGAGTTGAGTAAACCTCATGTTAAGTGCGACAAATTTTCCATTAGTATATGCTGTTTCATTCTTTCATGTCAGTAATTCTTTGTTCAGTCTGCCTCACTGCAGGAATATATTAAGAATCTTTATAGCCCAGATTTAGACATGCTTAGGCATGATGATTTTCCATTTATTGTTGTAGAATGAACATCACAGAGCAAGCAATGGTTAGGAGGCTAACCATTTAACACCAAGTGTCTTATTAATCAGCTTTTGTTTATTTAATTTAATAAGCAGCTTTTGATAGCTGCAAGAGTCTGGTGGTATATTTAATTTAAGCAGCACTTACTGCTTGGGTCTTTGGAACATACGACTTCAGCCTTCCTGATACTTTGCTGCTGTATGGTGGCCTTTACATCTCAGAAAGTTTGTTTCAACTTTTTTTTCTTTTTCTTTTGAAAATGTAGTAAGTGTTTTCTTCTTAAGGTGCCAGGAAGTCCACTCTCCTGAGCTGAAAGTTTTACACTTTCTCTTTACTTTTACGCTTTCTCTTTAATTTTGGGAGGCATGCATAGGCACACAAAAGCCAAGCAACTGCTTGCCTTTTGGCATCAAAACCCAGGGAAGCAAGTGCTAGAAACTCCTGTCTTTGAATCCTGTCTGGTCCTTTGGGAAGTTATGGAACCTTCTTACCATCCTCCTCTCCTTCCTGAAAAAAAATGAGAATTATCACATTTCTGCCTTGAATAAGTCCCAAATTATTTCAAAAGCACTACTATGTGAGATGGGGACCAGAATCCACCTCTGAGACCACTCTCTTACAGTCCTCTATTTGCATCAGTCCATGGGTTTTCTCATACRTTTGTTCTTTAGAGCCATTTAAAATGCTTCCCACCATGCAGCATGCTGCATTCCTGTGCCCGGCACTGCAAACCTTGTCGTCTTAGGGATTTGGGGTCCAGGAGATGATTGTCACTCTGGTCCCATTCCTCAAAATTCCCTGGGACAGAAATCAGACACCTGCACGGCAACAGGGCTCTGGGAAGCCTTTCTCTAGTTTCATTTGCATTTCATGTAATCGTTACTTATTTATTAAGTAATTAATCTGGTTTTATTTTTCTGAACTAGAAGAATGCCATGTGGTTTTGCATCTTCCATTAGTTCAATCATGTCACATTAACAGGATGGGTTTGCATGTACAGCCTGTAGCTCCAAGTGGCCTTGGGCATTTTTTTCATGGATCCAGTAGCTGAAGCTGGACCTTGCTGTATCTAGTGAAAACTCAAGAATTCTCCTTAATATCCAGTGCAACTTGATTCAATAAAATCTTGATAAATTGAGGGCAAAATATTACTGAAATAAGTTTACAAACATGTGAGTTCCAAGATATTCTTTTTCAAGCAAAAAAAGGATATAAAAAAATCTTCTGTTACCCACAATAGTCATATTTGTGCATTTTTGCAGCACTAGATTGACATGGAGACCAAGTTTTAAATTGACTTCATATATATGCTTAATTCTATTGACAGTGCTGTGGGCTATAATACTGTGTTTTGAAAGACTATTCAGGATTAAGTCTCTAACTTCACAACTCCTTGCATAAATTATTTAAATACTGTGGGGGTGGGGTGGGGAAGAGAGTTTCAGAAAAATGGTTAATTGTAATTGTCTTGGTGAAATATATATTGACAATATTAATGTTTAACTATTTGATAAACCCTTTGAAAAAAGGTACTGTCTGCTGCAATTGGCAGATCCTAATGCAATCTGACAAATACAGAGATTGATACATGACTGCAGAGTGCTACATGTCCTTGGCTGTAGCCCCCGTTACTGCAGCCCCCTGCAAGTAGCCCCCATTATGCTGTTCTGATACCTAAACAGGAAGATAAGTGGGGGACAGTTATTCAGTGCTGGAAAAAAAAAAMMCAACACCCCAAAACAACACCACCACCACCACYCCCCAAAACTGTTACACAATTTGTTATATTGGCTATTAAAAAAACCTGACACCCAAAATTCCATGCTTGGCAGAAAGCCAAGGGCATGGTCCAATTTGATTTTCAAAAGCATGGGTATATAAGTAATTAACAAAGCAAGCTTTTAAACCCAATTTAAAAGGAAAGAGGGGAGAAGAGTTTTCAAGCACATGATTCAGTTTCTCTTTCAGTTTGTTCCCATGCTTTCATTGATTTTTAGGGGCTGTGGAGTAGTTCAGTTGTAGTCATTAGGATCCTAATTCTCTTAATTCACTAAATTGTTTGCTTGCACCAGTTCTTAGTAATTCATTGTCCTGAAATAAAAAGAGAAAGAGCAAAGACTGACATCTGAATTATTATTTTTCCTATTGTGTTATCTGGCAGAACAGTAAAATCAGCATTTTACAACCTTTTCCTCTCTCTGCCCTATAATTGGAATGTAAGACATCTCTAGTAATGATGGAAATCTCATCTAAATGGGAATACTTAAGTGTCTGTTTCCATGATTTTTTTTTTTTTTTATCCTTCTAGGAACAGGCATTCATATAGGATTCTTGGTACTCAGCTCCCTCTATTTCCAGATTTCCAAAGAAAAAGACCAGTATGTGCTGGAGCAATGTAATGTTCCTTTATCCGATAACAGTGGGACTTTGACCTATGTTTCCAAATAGGATCTGAAACAAAGACCTTAAAAACTWATGTGGGAGACTCGGCTCTTCACTGCAAGTGAAAAGGGCTGTTATGTGGAAGCAGTCATGGAAAGTTATTTTCATATGTCCGTCAGCTATGAGAATGGGCCATCTCTCAACTACTATGCTTGTAGGGCCTATGTGGACATATAAAACGTATTTCTGCTGCAAATAATGTCAAAAGGTCCATAGGTTAATTGAGCATTAAAGTTCCTTGGGGAGGCATAAGCACAAAACCAAATGCTGCTGTGTGCATTAGACACAGCAAGTACAGCAGTAATGTTTTCAGCACAGATAATGCTGAAGTGGGAAGCTAAGCCCACTGCCAAGCCTTGGGTACCTTGGCTTTCCCAAAAAACAAGTGGCTGTCTGCAAATTAACCTGAGATGGCTCTGCGCTCTAATGGAATAGCTGATATGCAGGAGCATCAGCAAGTGCTCTTTGACAGAAGAAAACCCTGATAAAAGATGTCAAAAATAGTCCCTGGGGAGGGGGGATAAATCAAAAGTTCAGGTTGGAGGAGTCGTCAGCTTTGTACAGCAAAAGGCAACACCAAGCTCTCCGCGTGGGATAACGGGCAAGAACTGATCTTGAAAAGAACTAGGGCCTGTTATCCTTTGGTGACCTGAAGTGATGTCGGCATGAAGGAGCTATTAAAGGGCAGTGGAGGCAGAGAAAAGATACTCCTTTTAAGTGAGAAATAAGTCATTTGAGGAATGAGTTTGCCTTTTTTTTTTTTTATTTAATTGCTTTTCTCTCTGTTTTTTGTCAGCAGTGTTTCAAGTTTGTTTGTCTATTGGTTTTATAGGCTTGTCAGCAGAAAATCATGGGAGAATGAAAATCAGGAAATCTTCAATTGTGTGTAACTTATCAGTTCATTTCCATGCGTATTTCTCAATAATCTTATTTCCACAACACTAAATGTATGTACACATTTTATTTTCATTCTGTTTATTCATTGAAAAGCTATGTTATAAATACGAAAGTGCTTTCCTAAATGCCATCTTGCTAGCATTGTAATGTCATGTCTCTGGCACTTTCAGTTATGCCAACAAGAGTGTTTACTACTACCAGTTCCAAAAAATTAAGTTGTAGGTTGCTGCTCCCTGCCTATTTCCTGCATCGGGCTTTTTTACTCCAAATCTGTATAGAACTCCTGCGAGAGCTTCACCTATCCTCTGTACCTTTTGAGCCCATCCCTGCTGTTGCTGAACACCTGCCATGCAAAACTGCCATGTGAATCAAATYGCCTTCTCTCCTCTGGTGATAGCTCCAAAGTCATTCCCCGGTAGGACACCAAGTGCTGCCTTAGGCTTGATCTTTCCCTTTTTGCTTTTCTTCTCATCCATCCTTTGCCTCTTTTATTTCTCTTACTCATTAATTTTTTTTTTCTTTCTCTTCTAGACATCTCACTGCTGTTTCTCTTTCCCTTATCACCTGTCCGTTTCCTTTCCCGTGTTCCCATCCCTTACTGTCCTCTTAAAGGCAAATCCTTGTGTTTCACCTACTCTGGCTCTCCCTCTCCCTTGATGGTTGCTCTCCTGGTGATAACCATCCTCCTTTCCTCACCCGCCTCCTCTCCTTTTTCCTGGCACTCTAGTTTCTTTCTAGGATGGTGGCTGACAAACAGATTTACACCACTTTACCCAAACTAGATGAAATGGATGCACAGCTATTTTTGTTCATAGCAGCTTATTTCAGTTTACATTAAAACYGCTCTTATACTCTACCATGGTGGAAGCAGCACAGAAAAGAACCTTTTTTTTTTTAATGCTGAAGAAGCCACCCGAGGTGTTTTGCTGGCTGATCCCTGGTGGTTCTTGAGTAACCAGATGTGGGAGCCTATGGACAGGCCCCGAGGGCCGTGCTTCGGTTCACAGCCCCTCCGTTATCTGCTGCTTCTTCCACCAGTTTGTTTTCAGAGGCATATCCCTTCCGACTCAGCCATCTGCCTTGGTCGTGCCACGCTTTTTCTCTTCTATCTCTAAATGGAGTTTGCACCATCTGGACCTTCCTCCTCTTAGTGGACAGAATTTGTAAATATCCTGATGGGTTTTCTGGTTGGTTTCCTCATGATTTCCTCCTTTTAGCAAGAGCGTGGAATCGGCAGAGCAGCTGCCTCATGGATGTTAACTGAGTTGCCCTCCTCAGCACCTCTTCTGCCCCATCTTTTCCACCTCAATTTGGGTGCTCAAGCTGGGATGGCTTCCTTGGTGTCTGTGCAAACATTACAATATTTTATAAAAATAGTAGTGAATAATGCTGTTAGTTTCTCCTCACTGTGGTTTGATTTCCTTTATTTTAAGCGTAGCTCATTAAGACTGTGGTTAATTTTTTTTAATCTCTCATTATTTATTACTTTTCAGCTTAGATGCCATCCTATTGCTGATTTTCTTTAATCTCAGTGGCCCACTGCAGCTCTAATAGTGTCTTACTGAGTTTCTGGGTACTGCTGAGGGCTCATCTCTGACAGCATCCAGACCTTTAACACTCTACAATCATATAAATCAGTCTGATTTACCTGATTTTTATTGCTGTCGATGGAATGCAATGTCTTCATTTGTAATGATAAAATATACATTTGTACCCCCACCCTCAGCTTCGCCTTGTCTAGCTGAAGCCAACGATGGTTATTTCTCACATCACTCAGTTTGACATAGAGGGCAACTGTTGTTTTGTCTATAACTCTGGTTGTGAGGAGAATATAGAAGACACCTATAGGACATTTGCTCGTTTGTAGAGGGATGGATTACCCCAGCCAGCCGTCCACTTGCAGAGTCCGATGAATGGGCTTGATGCCTCCTTCAGCACTAAGTATTTACTGCTTCACTGAGCTGGTGTACTAATCTAACTGCACTGAGGGTTTTAAAATAAGTATCGTTGCCTTCAGCTTGATTAATTAAATTTTCTAATTGTGCTCTCTCTTTAATGCTGTATGAGATAACTGGTGCTTTAATTGGGGTAATTCAAGAAAAAAATCATCTTRTTCTTATTACTGGGTTGTGGGTTTTGTTTGTTTATGTAAGGTTTCCCTCAATACAATACCCGTAACATTAAATTGCTTAAGGCTTTGGGAAAGCATCTGCCATATGCAACACAGGAAAGATGCTGAGAGTCCTGGATGATGTGGCTGCTGGGTCAAGCCTGACTTCCTAATAACCCTACGGTTGGTAATGTTGGATTTCATACCGCTGCTGGGAACCCATATACCCCACACTCCTTTTACGATTAGATTGCAGGATGAGGACCACAGGTCATTTAAGCCTGATCCCAATTTGTAATGACTTTATTGTTCATCTGAAATGGATATTGGAGAAGAGAAATAGGCCCATCGGGTGTGTTATGATCATAGGGTGTATACCACAATCCAATCCTTGGGTAGTCTGTTTACTAGAAGAAAACACAGCAGAAAGATCCATTTGAATGGTTTTAGGATCATCATCTCTCTAAGTATTGTCCTTATTTTCCAGAGATGTTTCATAAATGGTAATTGCTGCTTTGGGAACAGGCCATTGAGAGTTTGTGGGTATTTGGCAGCGATTGGAGTCGAGGGGCTTACGGGCTTTTCCACGTAGGGAAATTTACTGGTGTAATTACACCAGTGTAATTATACAGCTCTAATTGTACCAGCATAAATACCCCATGTTTTCCAGGATGAGGGTTACTTTATTCTTGTTTATCATGATTCCACCGTGACACGCTTTCGGTAAAAGGGAGCAAACTTTGGCAGGTACGTTCACCCTTACCAGAGTGCTGGAGCTCAGGCTGTGCCAGGTCCCAGCAAGCTGTCCACAAAGGGGCATCCCATCATCTGCCATACCCACAGCCACGCGGATTTATGTCCCAGCACCATGGTAAAATTAGGAAGGCTGCATTACATGGCCCAGTGGGATTATTTTGTCCATGGGCTGTGCTTCAGCCAGCTGTGTGGTAGCTGTTATCCCACTATTCTGCAGAATAATAGAAAGGAGCTATCTAGCAGGGACGTGTCTCTTTTGGTACCACAGATTCTGGAAAGGGATGGAGCGACATGTGCTTTCAGCGAGATGGTATTATAATGTATTATCGAACAACCGAAGTATGGGAGTCTTTCGAGAAATGTAAAAGCAGCGTGCTCAGTGAGTATTGCCTTCAGGGCTGGGAGGAGGATACTCCCAGACTCAGAGCTTTGCTTTGAGGCTGGGTAAGTTAGAGTAGAGGAGACAATGCAGGGGGGAATTAATTTGCTGGAGTTTCTGTGCAAGGTACAGTTAAAAGCATTAGGAGTCTTTGTGTAACCACTATTACTTGAAGAGACAAAACTCTAATTTTGGAGTTATGTGTGTTCAGGACAAAGAAATGTTGCTGCTTTCTGCAAGTCAGCATCAATAGCCAGCTGGAACCTGCCTAAAAATGTTTCTCTTTGGATTTGCAATTATTATTTTTGATTAAATAAAGAAGAGGGACCTCATTTTAAGTACGTATTCTGCAATATTTCTGATAGTATGGGAAAGAGCATACTATGCACTTAAAAATTACTGCTCATTAATTAGCTTCTTTGATCCTAAGAGTGAAAATATCCCACCTGTGCTACAAGGTGGCCTGCAGAGTCATCTTTAAAAAAAAGACTTTTACTGAAAAAGCCTATCCTCTCTGCTGTGTTATGCAAACAATTTTTTTTTTTTTTTTTTCTTTTAGTAGGAGTGAAGTACGAGGTTTTTTTCTTTTCCTGGCTTGCTAAAAATGTGTGATAACAAGTTGACTTCAGTGGGAGTTTTGCATGGGTAAAAGCTGAAGGATCAATCCCCATATTGTATGTGATTTTGCCCTAGTAATTATTCTTCAGTTGAACAGCTTCTCCATGGCAACTGCTTCAAATAAGTCTTGTATCTTCACCTATTTTTAAAAAAGGACTTATTAGGATGTATGTTTTAATTTTTTTCACCCTAAAAAGAGAGACAGGAAAAGAATCAAACACAAGCAGAAGCATACAGGATTTGGCCAAAGAYGTCCTTTCTTCCACTCACATCCCCACCTTTTCTCTGTCCTAGGAGGGAAAAGAAAAAAATGCATATACAGTTAAAAATAAATTCACTACCTTGTCTTTCCACGTCCCCTTCCTGAGCCTCTGAGACGTTATGACGCTGACTTGATCAATCATCCCACATCCACCCCGACAGTTCCTTAACACAAACTTTCTTCTTCCCTCTGTATTTTCAGCCACAGTCTGCTTTCAATCTGGCAATTAATTGTCCTACTTCTCCTGTCCTCACAATTGCATTCTTGTCAGATGGCTCAGCTGAAGGTCAGGGCCTGTTAGCTGCTTGTTTTGTTTTGCACCCTCTTACTGAAAAGTAAAGGGAGCAAAATATTCTGTGGCTGGATATTCTCTTTCGTATCGGACTCATCTGACGGATCATTGGTGATGCCTCCACGTGCAGTTCTACTCCTAAAAAAAGGGACTTTTCTAATTTTTTGCCAGAGACTAGAAAACACATCTGTTGTCAGCAATACAATAGTCAGGAAAAACATCCAATTATTTTAGACTTGATTTTCTATTTTCATTTTAGTATGGCAACTGTGCTTTCTAACAAAACTCCAAGAGCAAGGGTTTCATAAGAAATCGTCTTCACTTTATAGTTTTCTATTGTTGGAGGTCACTAACTTCTGAAATAATACATCCTTTTGGAAGGTCTTTTTCCTTGATTCATTTCCAAATGTGGGGTTATTGTTGTATGCTGGACATGGTATTTGTGTTCAGTTCCTTATGCTGTGCCACATTTTAAAGGCTAATAGGGTAAAATGGGGCCCTCTCCTTTCTGCTGAACACATGAATATGGAAACTCTGGCAGATAAGTTTACCTGTCCTGGTGACATGATTTTTGAAACACTGCTGACTGACAGCTTTGCTGGCAGGTTTTCACACATGGCTTTTTTAAACTGATATATAAGGCCATGTTACATTTGTTTCACCTGAAAACCCATGTAATGTGGCATACAAAAGATGTTATCTAATTGGTTTCAGCAGGACTACATCCCATGAGAGCGCTATTTTGTCATTTTTAAGGTTGCCTCTGAAAGTTTTTGCAGGTTATGTCTAATTTTAAAATCACTGCTCTTTCTTGTGAAGACCATCAAATGCTGCTGATTTTTAGCTGGTTTTTAGCAAATCCAGGATGACTGACACTGGCCCTGAATTTTGTCTTCTGTAGCTGCTCACCCCCCTGGTTATATGCTGCTCTCATCCTCCCTGCAACGCACATTGCTTTTAGAGATCCAGTCTATATTATGACCCAATAAAGAGTTTTATCTGCAGAACTAAGATGGCAACAAACCGTGGCAGAAGGTGGGAAGAGTTTGCTGGAGGATGAGAACATAATAAACCAGCTTTCTCGTTTAACCTGATTTATCACCGTACCCTGAGCCATGATACTCATGCATGTCAGCAGGTGCTGCTCAGTTTTCTTCTTTTCTTTGCAACTCTCAGTGTCAAAAAGAGGGCTCATCAGGCAGCATCTATAAGTTTGCCGGTACACTATAAAGCATTGCCTTTTGCTGTTTTCTGACAATCACAGTAGAGTGAGTGGTTAATAAAGCTAAACTAGTATTTTTCAGTCAAAATATTGACAGCCATTTTGCAAATGCCATCTTAGCTCTGACATCTTGGGGAAACAGCTTAATAATTAACGTTACAGTGGAGATTTTAACTGTCTGCCAGTTCTGACTATCACCAAAACAACACACAAACTCACTAGATGTAGCAGCGGTACCTCGGGTGGGCTGGACATCGGGCACTGAAGAGCAGCTGTCATGTTTGATGCGGTGCAATCAGATGGAAAAAACTCTAACTGAATCTTAACCAGGATGCATCTATTAAGTTTTCATTATATATATTTGGCTTGAACAGTTACAACACCAATTTGATTGTCTTTTGTTAGCATTAAAAAATTAAGCCAGCAATTAAAAAAATGAAATAAACATAATTAGCAATGAAAAATCTAGGATTTTTTTAAAATATGTTTTGGCTGTAATAGTGATTAAATGGTATACTGTCAGTCAGGTTGGGAGAATAATTTGACTCTAAAAAGCTGTGAGACAAAATTTCTTGTTACCCTCTGTTCTGCACTACCTGTTTTGTCACTTAGTCTAACACCAGAATAATTAATTCCGAAGAGCTATCTTTGAAAAACAAATAGCCCTGGCATCCTGCTGAAAATGGTAGATTTTTCACTCCACTCTACAGGGAGAATAAAAAATAAACAATAGTTTATATTTATCACAGAAATTTGGACCATTCTATTTAATTGAGAAGTATCCAAATTCTCCAAGTACTCTCTGGTTAGTGAATTCATATGTATACTTAATGGGTAAAAACGGGTGTGATTTGGTACCATTCATCACTGGTTGTACCAGTCTTTTGGCCAACAAACCAAAAATTACAGAGGGTTCTCTGCAATGTTAGCCTTATTACTAAAATTTTGATATTAATTAAAAAAAAGAAAACAAACCACCAAAAAACAAACCTAACCTCTACATTTTATGGCTTAATGTGGTTCCACGGACCAAAGTGAAATGCTTACTGGTGTCTTGTGGACCACCAGAGAAAGCTGGGACAGCAGGTGGGATCCTCGCTGCAGTCCRTGGAACGCTGTTGCTGAGAATGCAGAATTTCCACGGGCGATGCATTTCAGCCAGGATCAGTTTCCCTGCATGGCAAAGAGAAACCTTTTTGCAGCAGCAATAAAATGATTGATGATGTTGTTTTTTATTACAGCTAGGTCTTAAAACATCCATTTATCCCATTTGTCCATCCCATGCAGATTTTAGACAAAGTGACATCTTCTCCATGAGTCTCCTGAGCTTGCTTCTCTCCCTGAGGCAGGGCTCCTTCAGTGCTTGTATTTTCCTCAGGACACCCATCTCTTTGCTTGTGTAAGTAGGACAGTGAATGACTTATTCTTTGGTGGGGAATTCATCAAGTTTATTGTTTCATTTATTGCTGGATTTGGATTTTGAGCAGAGACTGAAGCAGAGGGACTGCACATTGAATGCTGAAGGGAAGAATAAGCGTGGCACAGTCTGCATCGCTGGCTGAACTACATACTGATTTGGGCAGGGTCCTGAGGAGCAGGGGGCATGGAGTTATGTACAACTTGTACACACGATTAATGCTGTAGGATTAGACCTGACAGCAGATTGGATTCTGCTTTCTAAGGACTTGACTTTGCCACTTTAACATTCTTCTCAGTCATTTTGTGTCATTATTGCTTATGAAAATATCTTTAGACACCTTCTGGCAACTTTCCTGACATAAATCCTTCTAGTCAAAACTTTTTTCCACCCGAACCAGATCTTGTGCCCCACTGTATTGTGGGAATTGTACTTCCCGATTTCAGCTGACCCCAGGATGCGGCTATCCAAATGAAGAAGAAATGATTGTGTGTCAAATCAAGAGCCAGGGCACAAGGGAGAAGGAGAACAAGGCATAATTTCCATGGTTGGAGACCAAAGGAGGAAAGGTTGTCAGATCTACCTTGCTCTCAGATAATAATATACACCACCTGTTCTATAGGTTTCTGTAGGTTAGTTTTCCTTTCTTTCCCCTTAAAGCTGTTCATATTTGAAACATACAGCTACTTGAAAGGTGGTATTATTTAAGATAATATAGCAAGTGCATCTGTGTCAGTTGTTCAACTAGCAAGAGATATCATAAACAGGGCAGCTAAAACCATTTTTGTACCGCACCATGCCATCTTGCTGTCGCAATTAACATCTAGCTAAGCAGGTATTAGGTCTCTCCTCAGATCAGAGCATCCCAGCTCTTATTACAAATGAATGACACCAGGGCAGCAGACTAGATGGGAAAAACTAATTTATCAGGAGTCCAGCTTACAATTTTGAGTCTTTTTTTTAAAAAAAAAAAAAAAAAAGTAAAAGCAGGGCTTTGTATGTGTTAATATCCTCTAAACTTAAAAATGCCTGTTAAATGTGGTAGACCTAACACATGCTCTGGTCAAATTACATTTCTGGTTATGGAAGGTGTATGAGTAGATTACAGCTTAATGTTTTTCTCAAGGTACGTTTATTTAACCTCCATCACAACAGAACTGCAAAGTCTGCTGTCTACATATGTTTTGTTATATTTGTATCCTATGCCCAGATTTAGGTAGCATGTAAGTGAAATTCTGTCATTTATTAAGCAGTTAAAACTGATGCTAATTTTCAAGTGTCTATTAGAATGCGAAAGGAGTCATGACATTTATCTTGCAGACTCATGCTTTTGAGATATAAATGTATATGTAATATCTAGTAAAGAAATTTTACTTGCTGGGCTGGAGTTTCAGGTCACGCTGAATTTGTGCTTGTGCAATCTTTTCTGAGGGAAAGAGCCTTTGCTTATATCTTTGAAGGGATGTGAGATAATGGACTTTTACACTGAGACATTTGTACTTCCAGAAAAGCTTTTACTGACCAAGAGCAATGCCTAGGCGCTCCTGTGGCTTAGATAAAATTAATTGGTGAAGAGGCATTCCACATTTAGTGAAAATGAAAAAACGATGTTTTGATAACTTTAGCGACTTCCTTCCTTCCTAAAAATGACCATTTGAGCATGCTGAGGAAGGCATACCATTATGTTGGTACGTTGGAATAAATCTCAGAGAAATATATTAGCAGGCAATGTAGTCCTAGATGTGGGCTAAATTACATGGCTGTGATTATAGATATGGAGGAGAAATCCATGAGGTGAATTCCACGTGTATCTGTGTGTGCAAGTTAAACCTTTAAAATAATAGCAAAAGGAATAGTGTATGCTGTGAAGTCAGAGTTGAAAAACAGTCCTGCAAGCTGCCTCCTTTTCAGTTAATGAAGACAGAGGAATCTTTGTAACATACAGAAGATCGGGACTCTGTAATGTGTTACTTATCCTTCCATTAAACATTATCCTGGACACAGAATTGGAATGTAAGTTAGCTTTATAGGGGAAACATTGACTAGACAGGCTGCTAACATAGAGATTGATTTTATTATTTAGGAAGGCAGAATATTAGGATACATGAGTGTTTCTTTTTTTAACCAAGATGCTTTGCTGTCAGTGGTGAAATATTACTGCAGGAGAGTTTTCTTTTTATACACAGTGGTAAGAAGTATGGCTTCCTTTCTCGGCACTTCAGCCACAGATGCTATCAGCTAGACCATCTGTGGTGACAGATTTGTGTTATATCACTTAAAAACTAAGCGAAGCTGGTAAAGCCTCCTACTACAAGATATAAGTAGCTCCTGCTAAGGCTGGGATGTATTACGGTTCTGTCTTTCTTCGGGGGGCAGAAGAGTGGGAGGATTGTGTGGATAGAGGCTCACAATAACTTTCAATCTTCACTGAGTCTTGAAATGCTGGTGTGGATCTTCTGGGGCAATGTCCACACGAAGCTCCTTCCTCTGTGTCCCCACAGGGGATAGATCTGGACTCTTCTTGTTCACTGTGAGTCGTTAGCAAACCTAACCAATCTGTGGAGGTCAAGGGGGACACTAAATCTAACTTCAGAGGAGGTCTGTGTAGGTGGTATGTACCAGGCTCTCATGTGGCCCGTATCTCCTCTAGAGGAATGACTCTGCAGAAAGGACAATGTTTCCTCAAGGTTACATTGTCTTACAGATGGTGACATTTTGGGTCATGGTGGGCTTCTTCCTGCCCAGTTGTAATTTTTTCCTTCTCCTAATCTTCACAATGTTCTCAATTGGTGTTCTGGGATTTCCCAGAGGATGCCACATTGATGAACATTGTTGTTAGCAAGTGACCGTGAACACCATTTGAGCACTGCTAGGACTGAAACCATTACACCACATAGGGAAAGCTGGCCACACCAGGAACAGTTTTTCAGCCATGAGTATGCAAGAAAGGGATGTTGGTGGCATGTAGTGTCACACGGCATTTCTGTGCAGTGAGATAGTACAAATAGGTGTTTTGGAAAAAAACATTGCAGAAAGCTTTGCTGAGCCAAGAATGGAAACCTTCAGTCTTCACATCTGTGACTGTCCAGTTGAAGGTATTTGGAGATGTATTAGACTGGAAAGATATTCTTTTCATGTCTCCATAAGCATAAAAGAAATGTGGTTTTAGACTGAGAAACAATTTTTGCTGCTAAGAACATTGCAATATCCTTGTTCTATGCTCAGAATCAGTGGGGCATACTCGGACACCAAATGAACACAATAGGATTTAATAGTACGAAAGCTCTTCAAGTATCTTGTGCTGAGGATTACAGGTTCCTCAGCCCATAGTGTTATCCACTCATTCCTCATCTCAAATTCTAACAAGTAACAACAGAGCTAAAGGAGTTGAGCACCTTTATGGGAGTTGGCATTTCATGATCTCAAGTTCCCCACCTACAAAACAGAAGACATCATCCATTTGGTTATGTAGAGAAGTGGCCATGACTTCTTTCAGTAATAGAACCCCTAAAACAACCAAAAATAAAACTATGGCATTTTACAAAATCTAAGCGATAACAAACACCTACTTGTCAGTGTAAATTTGCAAAATTGTCCTTCCGTTCTTTTAAAATAAAATCCTACTGATAACTTATACTTTAAATCCAGCAAAGAGGCTGTCAAACAGATGATCTCAGGAAATTGTTTTTTATCTTTGTCTTTGGAAATTTAGGCTTGCTATATCTCACCCACAATAATTTTGCAGAGGGAAATCATAGCAGCGGTTTTCTGGGTACTGTTCCTGTACGCAGTGCAGCCAGCTAAAATTTTCCAGTTGGTAAGATAAATAATGAGAGAGTCATAAAATGAACAGCTCTTTTTTGTGAAGTCAAGTATTTCCTGAAGGATAAATTGGCAGTCATTTAAGTCCCTAGTTGGAAGACATAGCTTACATGCGGTAGCTTATTGGCATCTCAGGTGTTACTACCCCTTCTCTTAATTTGTCTCCTTTTTATTCTTTCCTTTATCCTTCCTCCCTTCTTTCATTCCTCTGAGCATTTGGACCCTAGCTTTACGAAGACTTACAGTAATGCACCCAGAATAGCTGTATTGATTGCAGTGGTTACTGCATGTATGGCATCTGCGGTTGCCATACTGCCTCTGAGCAAAATCTCCACTCAAGTTTTCTTCTTCCTTCTTCAAAAAGTCCCAAGACACTACTGCAGGKTAGAGGGCCTAAGAAGAGGTTGCTGAGCCTGTCTTTTTAGGCATGGTAACACAGAAGGCATGCAAAGCATGGGTCATGTTCTGATTTCCCCAGCTGGCTTGCCAGCAAGAGCCCTGCAGAGCTGGCCCAGGCATGTGCTGTCAGGAGGGTAGGTAGGCAGCAGGTTTACCCAACATTACACCTAAGGAGACGGGACCGTGTGTGAAGTTATGCAGCCATCACGCTGCTCCTCCATGAGGCTCCACCGGYGCACCACAATCCCTACCTAAAGCACTCCTGTGTTACTGTTTCGGGGAACGCAGTCATCRCTGCGTGGAGTAGGAAATAACCTTGCCCTTGATCCAACACCCTGAAAACCGTCTCTGAATAACACTGGAAGAAGACAGACCTGGAAGCCTCAGATCCTGTCACCAACCTCTAGTCTATTTTAGGCACCTGCTTCTTGCCAACATCTGTTGGGACTTGGTGCTGAAATACTTTGGAGAATTTGAATAAAACAGCTTAGTATAATAAAAAGATAAGATCTAGAAACATTTGAAATTAATTTTTTCCCTTTCTGATTTCCAGAAAATACTTTTTTTTTTTTTTGCTTTTAAAAATGTGAACTGGCTATCATCCATTTTAAAGTAAAATGAAACCAGCAACAAAGACTGCTGCATTTAATTATTTTTTTTACATATCAAAAGTATTGCCTGCAATGGATGTGTATTATTAAAAAAGAGAAGAAACTGTGATTGGTTTTACTTCAGGATCAGTGGTGTCCCTTTAACTAGGCTTATTTCTTTGTCAGGCATTTGTCAGGAGGGTTTGTCATATGTATATGCATGGTTGGATTAACCTAAGCTGAGACACAGCAGATTTATTCATTCAACAGGTTTTCTTGTTTATCGGGGGTGGGAGGCGGTTTGCAGTCTTCAATGTAATTAACTTGTAACTTGCTAGCGCTCTGTCCTGCTGCCCCCCATGTGAAGTGAGGGAGCTTTGTGGTGTCTTTGCAATACCTTGGAGCTCTAGAAACACACAACGATGTGACAAAGTCAAGTCAGGCTTCCTGGTCCATGCTTTTGGGGAGTCTTTCTACGAAGACCTTGAGCTCCTCAGCACTTTCTTGATGCCGTCATCCAAAATCCTGCCTTAGCAGAGGTTCCCTGGTGTCTCTGTTTGTCTGGTTCTCTGGCCATTAGAGGTGTGCAGCATGGTGGGGTAYGGTCTGTGGGGGGTTGCAGGAGGTCGGTCTGAGTTTGTCTCCAAAACTGAACACCGTTCCTTACTGAACACTCAACTGCCAGCGTGCATACAAAGATATTTTCTCCCCAGTAACTCTTCATACAGCTAAAGTGATCAATACTGGAATCTAGCTGTCCCTGATCCTCATATCCAGCATGCTGTTGACTGGACAACATATAGCCCTGGTAATATATTGCTATAGAGGGTGTTACAAAYAATTAGAGAAACAGGGAGTAGACCCATGGGCTCTTGTAAATTGGAAGGCATCATCCAGTCATCATCTAGTCTAAACTCCTGCTCACAGCAGGGCAGGTAGAGCAGGCTTCTCAGGAGCTTCTCCAGTCCAGGTCTGAATAACGCATGTGTGAGGTCCTAACAAGGTCTGTGGGTGAAATTAAAATTATATGTAGGCAGGAGTTACCGCAATAGAAAAGGTCCTGCCAAAAAAGAGATCATCACTATGCTGTATGTAAAAGGGGAGACAGAAGAAAACCAAAATCTTTGGCACAAATTCTGCTCTCTGTTATGTCCTTGTCATGTCCTTGAAGCCAGAAAATCCACCCACTGGATAACTTGGGTCAGAACCCAGTTCTGCAGTAGAGACATGATGATTCTTCTGTAAAGAAGAATATTTTATTAACAATATATTTAAGTTATGTCAACTATCAGCCATTCATGAACTTTTATTGACAGTTAAATAGAACCTGAATGATTTGGGTTTTTGGCTGTCATTCAGGGGTGCTTTTGCTTTCAGGTCTGTCTTAACCTGAAAGCATGTAATTTGTTTCATTTGTGGTGCTGCATAGRAAATGAACCTAGGTCTCTAGTGCTCAAAGGCAAATGCAGCAATCATCTGCATGACTTGATTCCTTATTCCGGTAATATGAAAATTGTCAATTATGGATGAATTATGGGCGCTACTGATATCTGTAATTTGGTTCTGCAGTTTTGTAAACATATGCAGCTGCATTTAATTGTATTTTACTAGTCATGTAATTCATTAAGGTGCACCTGCAGTCACCTAAGATACAGATATTAATGAACTGAAAAGCTGTATTTCATTGTCTACTATTTATATTGACATTTTACAACTGTTTGTTTTTAATCACATATCTGTGTATCTGAGATGCTGATATTAAAAAAAAATTAAACGATTGTGAAATAAACAGACAGCATAGCTAGCTGCTGTATTTTAACTTCCTGAAAGTACTTGCTAAATAATTAATTTAAATAATTGCTTTTCCATGCAAAGCCCAAGACTGGAGGAAAGCTGTAGAATTGATTTTTGCAACAGTTATTGTGGCAAAGATGAATCATTAGATAACTGATTCCAGGGATGTGAGCTGCTGAAACCCTTACTCTGTATTTCCATGCTTGAGTGGTGATGGATGTTGTTCAGCTCTGCCCGAATACAGTAGCTTTACCTTTCACCTTCCAGTCCAATCTCTTGGAGAAGTTATCTTCAGATTTCGGAACACACTTCTAAAATAAACATTATATTTTGCACAAATATGTGTTTAATATGCACAGCCAGTTCCTCCTCTTCTGCTTCTAGATATTCCTATCATTTGAATTAAACCAAAAACCAACTAGTTTTATAGCCATATAACCAGTCCTCAGTTCAGTGCATTTTCCAGAATGTACAGGTAGAGCACTGAGAATCAGATCATACAGGTCATACCCTGGATTTCTTTTTTTCCCTTCTTTCAGCRTGTCTCATTTTGCCTATTATTATGGGGAAAAAAAATGGTGTTATGGCAGAAGCCTATGGCTTCGGCAGGTCTGGGTTAAACTCTGGCTCCATAGGTAATCATCATAACTTTGCTGCACAGGATAAAGATGGAAAAGAAGGTGACACAGAGAGCTTCAGTTACTGTCTATGTCCCTGAGAACATTGCTCTGTGGCTGCTGTCTGTATGGGAGTGCACAGAGAAGAGGGACAAGCCCATTATCTGCAAGCTGCTTAGGGGAAACTCAAACCTTTCCGTCAGCACAGGAGACATACTCTGATCTCCTCTCAGTGTTGGTCTCTGCCTGTTTCTGCTCTCTGTATTAGCTACCTCTTGTCTCTGACGAAGTATGACAGCCAGGTACCTTCTTCCCGTCGTTACTTTTTCCTTGAACAGAGTTTCAGTTTTCCTTTTTCCCCTCTACCCTACCTTAAAGGATTGCCCTGAGTCAATGACACTGTTACACTTATGAAAGAAGCCGCACCACTAAAGTTAAATAGTATAGTAGCTAAACAGGATAAAATTATTGCATCTGAGAAAGATGTAGAGTTGCTTACTATAGGTTACAAATGTTGTAGTTCCCATCCCTGAATCAAAGGTATTGTATTTCTTGAGAATAAGCCTCTTTTCCTTGAAGAACCTGTTGGTTGGTTGAGGATCTTCCCTGGAAACAACATTAACTTGTATATTCCATTCTCAGTGAAATATTTTTTGTCAGGAAAGTTTTCCCAGCTCTAGCTATTAGAATATGCTTTCTGCCTCACATAAAGTTGGTCCTCCGCCCTGTAATGTAGGTCCTGGGACAAAAATAGAGTGAATTGTTTCCATACATCTTGACATTTTCAAGGACGTGTAAAATTTTTGTTACAGGTTAGGGGGAGGAGTGTTAATTCATTATTTCAGAAGTTTCTGTGATCTGAGTGAGTATGATGACATTATACTAAGAAATGTTTTCTGGCCTTATCATGAGATTCTGTGATAGATGCTTTTGCAGTTGCAATATTTGTCACGAAAGAGACTAATCCCATCACTCAGATGATGTACTTTATGGCTTGGCACCATTTAACTGCACAGTGATAGTTATTGTAARAGCAAGCTAAATATTCTTCAGCCTATCTAGGATATTAAGTACTACCAAGCATCACACCTCCATTTCTGGAGGTGCTTTACAGTTTCCAGCTAGGAAAATGTCAAACAAGAAGATGAATTGGAATGTGAATAGCAAGACTTGCATAAGGGGACACAGGCTCCTCAGATGGAAGAGGCGGATATCAGGACAGATGCCTTCAATTAGAAGGAATTAAGGATTAATGTTGTAAACAACTTCGAAAAAACACAGGAGTTGCTGGAATGAATAATCTGATTATGTCTGTCCTGACATCTGTGCAAGTGTTGGGGTGTCCAATGGTAGGAACATTTGCACGGGAACAATCAAAGTACTCGTGTTCTTCTTATGCTAGAGTCTAAAAACGGATGAAAAAGTTAATTGCATGTTTCTTCTGTTTCTTTGTTATGCTCATTAAGAACATTGAAGACAACTGAAGGAGAAAGTAAGGAAAAAAGAAAAAGGTACTGCCATTGTTGGGGAGAGGACTGGAAAATGAGGAAAGGTGGATGGAAGTTTATTGTACATCAGATTTTGGATGGTATTATTCACTAGGGGAATACTGTTCAGAAATCTGAGTTAATATGGCAACTTGGCTGTTTTATGATTCTGTTCTACTGACTGTATTGAAATGAGGTATTAAAGAACAACTGAAATGCAGAAAAATGTTAACAGTAGGCTACATTTTCAAATCACTTTATTCAAGCTGTTCTTTCCCAGGAAGTATAGAATAGATGAAACATAGTTCCATTAAATTAATGCGTCGCTTGAATCATTTTAAAGTCCTCTCTCTGCATAATACCAGAATTTGTAAGGACAATGAGGTGCCCAAATCYCACAAGTTGGTTCATCTACCAGGCCTTGCACTTAAGCCAGTTCCAGTTAGGGTCATTTTCTTCCTTAGACTGAGATGAAATCTCCTCCAAAGGTTGGCTTTCACTGGCCTTTGGAGTTCTTTGCACTACTGACATCTTATCCACTTCACTGTGCAAGGGAAAAAGATTTAGCCCTTATCTCTGCCTATACACATCATTTGAAGCTGACTTTAAATAAGATGTTCTTCCAAGCCACATAGGTACCTAGATTAAAGGTAAAATATCTCAGTCATTAAATGGTTCCTTGTCTTGCTGCAAGTCATGCAGTGTTGGGGAATGGCTCAATTAGTTTTGAGTGCAAATCTATTGATTTTCCGCTCCTTTCCCCTCTGTCAAGCAATGGACGCTAGTTATGACAGCACCTATCTCTTTTTTTTTTTATAAGAAAGTTCTACGCACAGCAACAAACTTCAGAAGTTAATGGCTTTGTGACAAACTCACAAACTTGTATGATTGTGTTTACTTTGATCATTGATTTGTATACAGTCTGAAGTGCTAGAAGAGAGGAGAGGTGTATCCAACTCTCAGTTGACCAGTAAGTGCCATATCTAATTGATTCTTTTGTGCCAAGTGGAAATTGAGTTTTCTTGGCTCAGAAAAACGTACCTATTTCTGGAGTTTGCTACCATTTAAAACACTTCTGTTTATGCTCATGATCGCTATTGCCACATAGTATTGTTATTTGCTTTTTGCTGTTGGTTCCTAAGCACACTGAACTAATGAACTTTAGTTTATAACCTTAATGCTTGTTTGTATAATTGGTTCTTGCTGCATTGAACGTTTACTCTTATATCTCAGGTCTTTTATTGCTGAACTCCACTCAAACAACTTCCGTGATGTAGCCTTATCCAGACCACAGAATTGCTCGGTACACAATATGGGTAATTCAGTGTTTGGTTTCCTGCAATACATATCAAGGATAGTTACCCTAAACTTGGTTTGTCTTGAATAAGGACAGAACTATGATTATTTTTGGCATCAATAGAAGGCCAAGGGGTACAAAAACAGAGTAATTTTCTCTTTTTTAACAATATTGGCAATTTCAGGATGCTACAAGACACACCTTTTGCTAACTTTCAGCTTCCTGGTATCCGTTGATGACTTCTGAAAGGCTCTCAGTGCAGAACTCGCAGTATGAAGCACACAATGGCTGCGTATTAAACACAGCTTTAATTTGAAAATAAGCAGGGGATAGTTTGTAGTTTAATYGGTTTGTGGCTTCATCTGTCTAGAGAAGGTAGGAAGAGAGTATATAAACCATCCTCCATTCTGCAGCTTGCTTAAACCTCCACTCCCAGTGAGTAGACCAGGAGATGGTGGGTAGCTCCAAGGGCTGGGTAACACCTTGGCTCAGCCCTCCCACTCACTGGGTCAAAATAGCTGAACCAGCACCTGCGTGCGGGGAGGTAATAACTTAGTCCTGTTATAGGCCAGTGGTAAATCAGAAACCTTTCCCTCCCACGGGGAGTAGGTGATTGTGATTCAGAGATGCGTCTCTGAGTCAGGTGGCCTCCCGGGGCTCATCGTGGGATGTTCGCTCCTGGTTTAGCGTGCAGCAATGCAGAAGATTCGATGCTCGCCAAAACATTGCTAATTGCATCCAGTTTGAGAAGAAGGTGTAAGGAACTGCTTTGCCTTTTGGTTCCTTCTAACCAGTGTCCCATCAGCCCTTCCATGATAAAGGTTTAACATCCTGAAGTTGAAATTTTACATCCATTCTTTCCAATTGTTTGTTTTCTGAAATATGTATTATAATGCATAGGAATGTAATCATAGCCAAGACTGTGTGCCTGCAGAGATGTCATAAGTGTCTTCTCATGCCTGCATTTCAAAAGGCAGCACTACTAAAGATAAAGGAGGAMTCTGAAATAGTTTAGGTAGTAGGAATTTTCTCGCAAATGACTTTCCAAAGGAAAATATCTTTCTTCCCAAATCTGAAAATGCCCATCATGAAAAATGTCAGCTTAATGCAAATTAATGTGGAAAAGAAAATTGGAAKTTTTCTCTGGTGTATCCCTGAAGGCTCTTCTGAATGACCGTAATGTTACTGTCACTGCCTGTCTGCCGGAGGGAAGGGAATGTGCAAGAATTTTTCCCCAGGGCAGCAATTTCAGCCATGCTTAGATGGAGTTTTTATCTGTTTTCTGGAAACTCTTATGGGGGAGCACAGGGAATTATGTTTCTTTGTAGTTTAGGGTGATTTTTTTAAAGAACTTTTTTTTTTTTTTTTTTTTTTTTTTTTTAAGTAAAAGAAATCTCTACTTTCTGGCCAACTAAGCACGCTAGCCAAAACAGAAAAGTGTGGTCAACAGCTTTGTTCTGAATGTGTCATGGGTTATTCTGTTACCCTCAGGTTCCAAATTCTTTTTCCTAGTATAGGAGTGAATGTTCAAGCATGAGCAGAAATTCCATGGTTGTAATACTGCAGCAGGAGCCTGCTGTGGGTGAAGAACTGTTTCCTCTACACGTTGCTTTCTGATTAGGGTTGTTTCTTGACACAATTTATTTCTGAGATTCTTAAAGAAGATAATGACATACTCTTGTTTTTGACCACTTCTGCTCCAAGACTAGCAAACATGCAGGAATAAGACKACACATTTAGAATCCACCCAAATATCCAAGAAATTTCTTCTTTCTCCTTTACTGGGCCCAGTTATTCACTAACTGTTCCTAGACAGTCAGCGTCTGTCTTGCTCAAAGGGGACAACAATACTATTTCTTGTAAGCATATTACTAGTGAACACTTTATTAGCTAAAATGAAAGCRTACTCAAAAACCTTCCTTAGGCAGGAGTGAAAGCAAATGAAAGAATAGGAGAGATTCATGATTTTGATATGTCTTAACAGTAAGTGACTCAGACTCGCATAAGGTACCTTTTATTCCATTCTTTTGTGCACTCATGTCATGACAGATACTCATGTCTTGTTCTCTCTGTAAAGCAGCTGTGGTACTTGTGAAAAGGCTGTCATCAGTGCCAGAGAGAGAGAAATGCTGCATGAAAAGTGGCAGCAGAAGTTTTCCTGTTCCACAAGTGTCCTTGCCTTGATTTTTTAGGAGCCACTAGTAGAAGTAGTACCTCAGCTGTTATGGCCATTCAAACAAAACTGACTATAAATATCTCTGCCAGCTCCAAGTATAGTGTAGTTTTTCACTGGAAGTGTTTGTTCAACCAGTGTCTCCTGACCGTCCCCAAGCATTGTTGAGTAATGTCTCTGCAGAGGAAGGGCTGTTCTCCAGAGAAACACTTGCCCACAGARCTGGAAATCTAGTGTGTCTTCCCATCACTCTTAAAGACTCTTGGTGAGAATTATGGTCACCTTCATCTCCTAGTGTTTCAAAAAGGATGGCTTGCACCTCTGAAATGATCTAATATTTGATGGAGTAACTGTACTGTTGGCTATTGCTGGTGTCAGYGTGGGTGGTGGTGGTCCCACTGCTGTGTTGTTGCAGGACTGCTGATTTCCCGAATGGTTGTGCAGGGGATCCGTGCAACCCCCTTGCAGAYGATTTGTTGGATGTTTCCAACTTTTCTTACCCACGGAAATTATTTTTACCCTCTTATTCTGTTACCTGTGAATGAATCCTGTAGTTCTARTCTTAAAATTCAGGTTGAACATTAGACTAAAATTTCATGGTAATATAATTGTTTCATATGAGATCATTCCACTTCATAAAAGGTGCCTTCTGATGGTCTGGAAATAATGTTATAAAACAGAAAGACCCCAGAAACACTAATGCATCACCATCTCTAGGATTGTGTTATCTAAAAAATACTTGAAGTGCCTTTCTGTGGTGCACTGTGTCCAGAATCAAAATGAGGAAAGACAAATTTTTAAGATAAATTGGTTTGTGAAAAATTTATGTACACTTTACTAGTGCAGGCAGGATGTAATCTGTTTTGTATTGAATCTGCTTGAAAAAAAAACCACAATGATAATGAGATTTTTTTAAAGGCACTTTTAAATTCATGCTGGCAAAAGACAAATAGTCATGACTTTTAATTTCTATAAACTTAACAGCTGGGGACAAAATAAAGTGTTATTAACTTAAGGGGTGTAAGGAAGTTGCTTTTGTTTCAAGGACAAAATAAGTTATTCTATTCTCAGTGTTATTCATCGAAGCTGTCTGTCTGATCTTTCTGCTGGTACAACCAGGCCAGTGAGTGGTTTTATTTATGCTGCCTTTACTGTTAGTAGTGAAAGAAGAGGGACCGCAGACATCTCCTGTGATGTCTGCGTTCCCTATCCTTGGTAATGCCTGTAAAAGCATTGGTTATGAAGGAACTATGCTTCAGGGGCAAGTTGCTCTGCTACTAAATGGGATATTCCTTGTATTCAAAACATAAAATGTATTACCAAATAGTGAGGACCTTCTTAAACTCGTTTTATTGTTTGGAAAAATACTACTTGTCTCTTCTGTCATGACAGTCATTAATGATAAAGACGTTTGTCCTTGTCAAACTGAGTTCTTACACTAATTTTAATTGCATTAAGTGCAATTTACTGTTATCAGAAGATAAATAACAGTTATTTTCCTTTATCACTGTATGCCTTATATTACAACTAAGAAGTAATCTGCTTTGTTTGGGGTTGTTTTTGTTTGGGTTTTTTTTTTTTTTTCATTTTGATTATAAATTTAATGGTAATTCAAAGGCCAACCACAGTTTCTTGGTATTTTTATGTGCCTGCTCTTTCTTTTGCCTGTTGAATTCAATTCCATTTATATTAGTGATTTATTTTTTACTGTGAATATCTTTGTTTGCCACCTGCAGACTCCTCCTGTATTTTCCCAGACTTCACTGTAGAAGAAGTTGTGGAGTATATTGTGTTAATAGTAAACCACAAGTTCATGTTTACATACCAAGGGGTTTCCCTTGAGTCCCAAGTCTTTACTAACTGATTTGTCATAAAGGTGAAGGGCACAACCTCTGTGTTTAGGAAATCAATAGCAGTTGCCATTTCCATTAAGGAGCCTTGGCTGAAGTTGTTCTATCTTGCATATTACACTGCTGTCAGTATATGCTTTCGTTTGCTCGTGGCTGGAAGCTAAAAATGGGGACAGACCAAAAGAGATAAGAGTTTTTTTCTCAAATAAGCACATCCTCTCCGAAGAATTGGGAAGGACTGATCTGAAAATGGCTTGAGCAAAGAGGGAATACAGAAAAACTAGTGTGAGTAAATGTTATAAAAGGGTGTACTTACACATGCTCAGCTAAACCAAAACAGTGGAACAAGGTATAGTTTGACCTAGTGCAGAAAAAATGAGCAGAAGTGCCAAAAACAAAAGAAAGAAAGATCCCTCTGCAGGGAAGTTTTCTTAGTACATTATAGTGGTAGCAGACTAATACCTCTGTTCAATAGTTCTTGAGTAGCATCTGATGGTATTCCTAGGCATCTTGAAGAACAACCAGTGTTTGAAATAACTGTAGGTGGAGTAGCAGCAGAGCGCCACGTGCCAGTTTAGGAGCAAATGTATTGCTGCCATTTTTTAGCTACCAAGTTATGGCTTCCCCCAAGGGCTGACTTGGGCTACAGCCTGTTATTGGTACCCGCGCTGCTGTCCTTTTTCATTACTTTTGATCATCAAGACACGTTTTGTTGCTGCTTACCTTTGAAGTGCAGGAATGCACACGAGTGCACCAGCATGATGGTGTCATTACAAAATGAACGTACGTCACTGTAAATTCTGGGGATAAAGTGGGCTGAAGCCAACCATAAATACTCCTGAAATCAGCATGTGTAATTACAAAACACCTCTTTCATGATTTCGGATTGGCACATCCCAGTTGGCACTAACCGTTTCCTCTAGGCAAGAGTGTCATTTAAAAGAGATTAAACTGCACATGACAAGGATAAACTCCCCTTCTCCTCCCAGGGTGCTACTCAAAGCTTACCTGCTTAATACTAGTGTTAGTATCCTCTTCTGTCACTGTAACATCAACYTGATTAGACCCTGAGGTCCCCATGGTAGGACTAGAGAGATGCTCACTGGGTGGAGGCACCATCCAGCAGTGCTCCTCAGGACTGTGCCGGAGCACCGAGGCTGTGGGAGCCCAGTCCATGCATGCTTGTCAGAGCATCCAACACACAGTTAATGACAGGAAAAGATTCGCCCCCCCAAGGCAGTGCTAAATTCGCAGCAACCACAGTGGCGTGGAAGTGGACTTAGGGGAAAATTTGCTAGCCCTGCTTGTGTTTTATCGTATTTCTGCCTGCTGGAGAGCCACTGTGCTATTGCTAGGTCTTATGCACTCTCCAGTGTATTTCAAATATTCTACCTTTAAATACTGACCACCAGCAGAATGATGCCAGTGCTAAATGCTGTACTCACAGATAGGATAATCTTAGGGAAGACACATTTCTATCAAAATTATTAAAGGGGCATCTGATAGCAGTGTTTCAGTTAAGGCTTATTAAACACTCTCCATTTTACCCTCCATTTTCAGGGATTTATAATTTTGCTATAAAAATCCACTCAACCTTGAAACTTGGCATCCATGGTTTCGTTCCAGAAGATATTTTTAAAGATACAAAAGCAGAAATATCCCTATTCTGGCAATGGCTTAAATGGATATTAACTTTCAATCCTGCTGCACAGCACATTGGAAAGTTGAAAAAACTGCTAAAAATTACTGCTAAAGAAAAAAAAAAAAAGAGCCTTTGCAGAAATATAGCTTGGATTATCCACTGAAATCTTGATCTCTTGAATGTGATCTGGTACATTTTGAGGGTTGTTGTCTAGTTTCAGAGAGGGCTGCTGAGATGCAGATACCTCTGCACTGTACTTCTTGCAGGGGCTGGAGCCACATGCTCTTTCTTAGAAGGGCCCATGCCCCATGAAGGAAGGGCCTTTATAGATAGGGAGGATGCCCAAGCACAGGCAGTCCTGAAAGCAGTGCCAACTAACAATTTGAGCAAGTGAGCTTTAGCTTTGAGCAGTGGGAAGTCCTGTATTACATGAATGCCTGGGGGTTTTCTAAGATAGGCAATGGGAACAGTTGCACTGAGTTTGAGTGCTCTGGAGAATTACTGGAAAAAACTTTCTAATTGTTAAGTCTTGGAACAAATTGCTTAGGGTCATTGTAGGGTCTCCATCATCAGACCTCAAACTGTACAGGCTAGGCAAGGCATGTGTCAGTAACATCTCAGGTACAGTTAATTCTGCCTTAGGGAAGAGGGAGAGGTGGACTCTCACATGCCCTCCGGCCCATTTTTCACTTATTTTTCATTGTAAAATTTGCTATATACTTTTTCATTGGTGCTGCTTATTCCTCTCCCCATTTCACTAGGCGAGCGCTTTACAGTTGTCTTAAGTGGGTCCTTATTTCTTAATGCAGAGCAAAGTTTTTTGTTCTCAGTAGAGGTCTCCATTTTCCTGTCCTTTTTACCTTACACATTTGAGCCTGGTGTCTTCCTGATTTCATTGGCATTTAAACTGCTTGACATCTTTAGTCCTCAAGGATGCTCTGAGCTGTAAAGACTCCTTGCTGAAACTGCTGTTCTGGAGTTATAGGTGATGCACGATTGGTTGGCTGCTTCATGCGCTGAAGAAATCAAGCAGCATGTAGCTTCTCCCATTAAAAATTAACGCTCTGCAGTAGGCAGTAAAGACCTTAAATGCTTTGTTGTTAGGGAGCAAATAATGGAAAAAACACCACCTTTTTGTTAAAGAATGAAGGATGCTTCAAGTTAGGAGTTTTCTCTTATTRCGTGGCTATCACCGCCTTGAATCTGACGACTGGAGAACGATGTCTGGGAATGCATGATCGTGCACGTGGGTTGCTCGGATGTTTTTCCACTGTTGATAATCACACTGCTTCTACCTGAAATGGCCAATGCATCTATGCAATATGTTAAGAGATGGATAAGTACCTATGTGATTTGATAGTACTTTGGGTATCCTTTCATATACTTTGTGTGTATGTAAAGCTTCACACGGCTGCAGATGGCTAATTTGAAGAGAGGCCTGTGGAAAATTCGGCACAGAGTGAATTTGCTAATGGAAATAACAATAATTCATGTGGAAATAGTGAAAGGATCATTTAAAATGGAGCAGTGACTCCAAAACTTCCCAGACATCCGTGAATATCCTGGGTTAAGAGGCTAAGCTCGTGGTGGGGGAACTGGGAATTTGGTAATCATTTGGGGTTATGTGAAGATGAATTGCAGGATGTCAATGTTCATGTCTATTTTACACACTCAGTCTGCAATGGGAGATTTGCCTGGTGCATGGGGTTCTGTTGCCCTGCTGTAGCTGTCTCAAGCTGTTCTTCACTCTGCAAAACAGCGATGACTTGAAGCCTGAGAAATGTCCGTAGAGTGGGATGCAGTGATTAGAGCAGACCTGTGGAAAGCTGGCACATTTCCTCTGTCTGCCTGAAATGGCATAATGTTTTTGGCAAGGACCACAGTGAAAGAAATGAGAGGGGGCATTCTGTCCAGCCAACTGTCACTGCTCACGTCCACCTCCCCTACACCTATCTGGTACATCGGCCCGCTTTCAGCTGCACCATCTAAATGCTAAATAGCAGGGCTGCTGCATGTCTGTAACTATGCAGCACTCTTTTATTACACTCCATGCTGTTATCAGATGAGAAAGAAAAATAGTTACTAAGTAATTGAAGATGTAGGAGAACTGTGAAGCACTGCCATGCAAATAAGAAGAAAAAATATGTTACAAAAATGAAGTGTTTGTCTGGAGAAGCTCTCTAGAGTAGTATAAAATGAAGTCTATCTATTTAACAGGGTTGCAGCAAGAGGGGTCCTTCAGCTCATCTGGGATGTGACAGGGGCTTTACTGGGTATAAAAGCTGGTCTAATTGGGAGTAATTGCAGTAAACTAGTGGTATAATAAAGACTAGTTAGAATAAATGCTACTAATGACAGTAACACGTGTTAACATTGATATGATGATTGTTGGGTATTGGTGGGTAATTGCTAGTTTTAATTTTAATTTCACAAAAGAAATTATSTATTGTCAACCACCCACTTGTCCAGTACAATGCAAAGATAGTTAGCTAAGACAGACACCTGTATTCAGACTCCCCTGGTTGCTTTACCCATGTTGCACCGTCGTTCCCCTTAAAGTGYGTCCACAGCCTCCAACACACATCCTTTCTGGAAAGAAAAGAGCAATGTCACTTTGAGACAGATCCACAGGGTTTAGACCAACTTTCCATTTCCTCAGTTAATTACCAACATAATCTCTAGATAATCTCTTCTCAAGTCTATGAAGATTGGCTGCCTTTGAATTCAGAGGACACTTGGTCTTTTTGGATCGTAGCCATAGATTAAACTTCTTCAGAGTGGAGATAGCTGTACGTTCCTGCTGTTGATTGAAACATATCGCTGAACACTTCTGAAGTTGGATAACCCCTCCAGAAATGCAAACAATTGCTGGCCTCCTTGTGTCCTCCCAGCTCAGAGGTGCCAAATCCCATTATAACTCATTTCTGTGCAGACAGTCAATCATAGCCTTGTTCGATGTGTAAGAGGATTTTCCAGTTATGCTAGGAATGYCTTATCAATAGGAAATCACACATTATGAAAGTGCTATTTCCACCAAATTTGCACAATTTTGCCCGTAATTGTATTGTTATGCATTGTTATTGCATAACCCTAAAGAGGGGAATTTTCTAATTATGTTTTCTTAACTATCCTCACTGTGACTGAGTACTTGTATCTCCCGTGAAAGGAGAGATCTCCCATCTTCAGGAGATGTACCACTGTCATTTGCACACCTCTGCTATCTTCATTCCCAGGCATTTTGGCGTGCTCTGCAGGGAGCATCTGCCTACTAAAACGCTCACAAGGTTTGTCTGATGTCACCGTTGGGAGCTTTGCAGAAGATCAGAGAACTTTCAGAGGAAAATTAAACATTTTCCTGGGGGAGGGGGCAAATTTATTTAAATGAACAAATTTACCCTATTCTGCATGCTTTCCTTCTGTATCACCCACATCAACTCTCCAATACTGTGCAGGTATAGATTATCTAAGGAGCCATTTGCCTACTTCATGTGTATGGCTGGGAGTGCGGACTCTCAGGAACCAACCYGGTTTCTTGAGAACCACATAAAACATTCAAGCTTGTGCTAGGCTGTCCCTCAGTAGCCTCTAAGGCCATTCCTGGCCCTGCCCTTCTGGCTATGCACTTCTGATCTTAACGGGCTCACTAAAAAGTGCTGGGATCTGACAGCATAAATCCATTTTGTGTCACTATTGGAGAATAAAAATACTAATTTTTTAAAAACATTTAGTAATTTATGAGACAGCAAGAGAATCAAATGCTTAATATATGCTTTCCTCTAGGGCATCATTTTAAATTAAATTTTGCTTTTCAATGGGCCTTAYGCTTCCAAACTATTTCACATCAAAAAAATGCAGATACCTGCATAGTCATGTTGGTGGGGTTTGTCTCTGGTTTAAGATCGGGTCTCTAGCAGCAAGTCTGTCATTTAATTTGCCGATGTTTAYTTACAAACTAAACCCTACCCATATCTGAATGTAACTCAGTAAATGTCTGTGTGGTTTCAATACAAGATATGACCCATTGTTCAGCTATCCATACAGTAATTTCCCATGAGCTCAGASGAAATCATTCCATCTCCCAGTGGACATCCAGCACCATTTTCTATTGTACTTGAAATTTCTTTGCTTGTGAGTATTGCATTTCTCCCCTGCCCCAGACACACACAGTCATTCCAGTTTCTGGTAACAAGTTTTTGATCAGGTTTTCTTTGTACTCTCAGCTTTTGAAAGTTCACCATTGGGGTAAATTTCCCTTTCATCTTCATGTAGCCTTCTCCTCCCCTTTTTCTCTGAAAACATCTGAGATTGGTAAGGAAGAAAGTTGCAGTGCAAACGCAATTTGCTTGTTTAGTTTGAAATTGTAAATCCCCCTTTTTTAAATTCTCCCTACAGTGAAAGAGAAAAAAAAAAAAAACACAACAGTGTTTTTTTGTCTTGTGACATTAAAATCTGGAATTTCTACTTATGAAGAATAAGACAGCTCTTTTGTTCACCAGCTGTATGCGTTTTTACAAATGTCAGGCTTAGTTTTGAATGAATGAATGCATGCAAATATAACTGCATACTTAAATATGGTGCCATAAAGGCATCTGAAAAGACAGAGTTGCGGTTGACACTCTCTGGGTGGAGAGAATGGTGCAAGATTCACTTCTGCCCCATCTAGGCCTGATATTTTGAATGTTATCTGCAAAATACAACAGCTGAAGAGTTTGCTAATCAAATCCTGCTCTCTACCAAAGTACTAAAGATGTTACTGTGGCTAAAATGTTTGCAGCTATGTGAAATGCAGAGAAGTGGGCGAGAGAAAATGACAATGATTTTGGTTTAAGACATAGGAAACTCAGACTTGGCTTTCTACCATGAAATAACTAGCAAATGGACTTAAATGCAACCTCTGAAGCCACTGACCTAACAGCCAGCAACATGTGTGTTATGAAACGTTGGAAAGGTTGACTCTGCACGCTGCCATGGGATGGAGCCATCATCCCTCAGCCATGTCCAGCCAGCACAGCCCTGCCTGTGCRCCCCAGCCCACTCTTGCCATGCAGCTCTGGTTCCAGCTTGGCCAGTGCCTTGTCCWGCCCCGTGGCGGAGACTGCTCCAGCATGACTTTCCTGGACAAAATGCTTAGAAAAACTATAAACAGTTAGGCGACCCTTTGCTCGTGTCCCCTCTTCCCCACCACTGCCGTGGAACATCAATTATCTGCAGGTTGGGAGAGTCTATATGAAACATGGTTTCAGTAACTTGCTGCCGATAGTACCGTATTTGCTCTCTTCTCCTGCCACACTCTTTATTTTCCTAAGGCTATGAACAGCATCCAAAAATCCTGTGAGCTGGACCTATTCTATTAAGGACTACACTTTCTGCGTCCAGAAAGAATAAAGGCTGTAGCAAGGAAAGGGCTTTCAGCTCAGCTCAGGCAGATGAGCTCTACTGGCAGCACTGGTGCAGCCACGTAAAATGCCACCAGATAAAACCCTAATCCAGAGTAAGGTGTAAAGCCAGATGTTTCAGGCAGGGATGTCGGCTGCCTTTTTGTTTTCTGAAATGAGGAGTGTGAGTAATCTTGAGGTTACCATCTCATGAGAGTGTCATGAGTGGATTTAGTAGGATTTTGGAAAGCAGGGAGTGTGTATGAAGGTATTAAAAAAAAAAAAAAAAAAAAAAAAAAAAAAAAATCATTATTTCTTGTGTTGAGCTTGTTGAATGTAAAACCTCCCTGCTCCTATCTGGTTTGCTACACAAATCACAGTTTAAAATAGAGTGTATGTTTTACATCTACATATGCATGCGTGTGTGTGTGTGTACACTGAACACTTCAAAATATATGAATTACCTCCATTTGGTGGTTAATAAATTCTTAAGGGAGAAAGCACCCTCCTGAATTTCCAGACCAAACATGATCAGTTCCTGTACATTATAAGGTGAGCCAGATCCCAGCTGATGTAAACTGGTATAGTATCAATGAAACCAAAAGAGCAGAGCAGATGAGAATCAACTGAGAATTCAGCCTTTTTAATAAGCAAGTTTCAGAAATAAACCGTTTATCCATTTTACCGTTAGAATATTTATTGTGGCAGGATATTTTCAGGCAGCAAAAATAAGCAGCTCCCAAACTTGCTAAAAATATAGAAAAGACTTGAGCACTGCTAAAAGGTGTTATTTTTACTGAATGTGGTTTATTACTTGCATAATTGGCATAAAATAGAAAGCAGTTCATGATAATGGTATTGTTCATACTTCTGTAATTAAGATTGTATCAGTATTTCAAGGGCATAATACCMAGTTAGAAAAATGCATGCAATTATAGCATTAATTCCTTGAGAAGTAGATCTTTAGCCAATTTTTATGGGGAAAACACTGCTTTGGTTGGTGACCAGATAGAGGATTCCAAAGAAAATGATTCTGGGTTCCAGCGTGGCATCAGGTGTTTTGCATTCCTCACATAATTAAAGCCTAATGTGGAAGTGATGCCTTAACGGACTTAACTAGCAGAAATGCAAATATTAGACTGACTTAGTATGTTCCACTTTTACAATGTATTAATTGCTGTAAATATGCGAAGGTATGCAATTAAAAGAGCAAATGAGTATTTCTAATTAGGATGGAATGGTAGCACATTTCATCAAAGTAGGACACAGTGTGCTACTTAGCTGTGTATATGTTTTTGCCAATTAGTCAACAAGGAATTCTCRTATGAACAATTGAGCCTTATATAATTGGAAAACAAGCGCTGAAGCACCGAAGTCCAAAAMCAACGTTTATATTACCCTGTAATGCAACAGGGTACTTTTGGCCTTCTTTGCATCTGGGGAAAGGGATAATTCATTGACAAAACCTGCKCCTGCATGTGGGAACGTGGCTTCCTCCTCGCTGTCTGCACTGCAGCGCGCTGATGGGGCCGCCCAGCAGAGACGTGGGGAGAGTCCTACTTACAGTCAGACAAGAGCGATGCACGTGGGACTGGGAAACCAGGTCCCTGAGCAGCCYGGGGCAGAGCTGCTTTCTAACCCCTTGCATTTGTTCATTCAGATGTGTCTTTCAGCATGCCGAGCACCGTGGCAAGTGGCCACAGTATGTCACCGTGTAACGTTGAGGATTGGAGCTTGGCTTTCCTGGCAGTCCCAGCAGTGTGTTACAACTGTCTTATTCTCAGTGGCAGAATACCACACAAACATGTTACCAGCACTTTCCTAGAAAGCATTTAGAAACAGGCCTAAGCTGGAAATATAATGGAACCATAACTCTTGGCTAAAATAATTTTGATCTGATCTCCTCCACAGAGTTGCATCTTTGTGGATGCACATGTGGGAGAGGGGCAATTCCATGAGGTGGTCATGCATGGGGTGTGCCAGGGCTGCGTGGCCACTTGGACCATGGCAAGCGACCTGCTGRAAGGCTGGGGTAGCCCAGCACCACGCCAGAGGCACAGCCCTCAGCCACAGGTACCAAATTAATATGCTGAGCTTCATGTAGTGGGGAAGCAAACCAATTTTCTGTGCAGTCAAGAATATCCCAGTGAATACCCACGTGTTGCACAAGGAGGCACTCAGAGCAGGTGGAGTTTCTATTAGTTGACCCTATGCACACACGCTCCCATGGGAAGATTTGTGTTTGGTGATTTAGCAAATGAACAATTTGGAAATTTTAAGACTAAATCCCTTGTTTTTTTCGCAGGTGAGGGGAATAGGATTAGAAGAGGAATAACTTCTCTTCTTGGCTAACATCTTTGGGGGAAGCTGTATGGAAAAGGGTGTTACTGATACAAATTGGAACCACAAATACATCAGTCAAGATGCCAGTTCAGACTGACATGGGGTTTGCAGGAACAAGAGTTTAGTCTGCCTGTCATGGGGAGCTAAAAATCTGAAACTGCTTTGAAAAGCCCTTGAAAGGGCAACGGAGCATGAGAAGGATGGGGAGAGGAGTGGTAGAGCACATGGCAAAGACCCCAACCCAGGCGCTCACGGAAGCTGCTCGGAACAAGAATGTGCCTCCAGTCTTTGTAACGCTTTGGTGGGTTTTGGGCTGTTCTTCCCTTGCTTTTGGATAAAGTTTCCTYGTGTTTGTGAGAGTTTCAGATCTGTGTTGTGGATTCAGTAAGTTTAGGGCGTTCACYTGGGGGAAGGAAAAGCCATTTCTCCTTTGTATAGTAATACAAATATCAACTTAGATACAGGCAGTACTTAAAGAACTGACTGACAGCCTCTGTGACAGATGAAATAGAACATTCTGGGGTTGTAGAATAAAATAATATAATTCATACTGTACCAGACAGCCTCCTGCCCTGAGCCCTGACCCCTCAACAGATATTCTTCCCATAACCTCCTGAAATATTCCCAGAGCCTCTTTCGTGGTGAAAGGTAGCTTGCTTAGTGTTTCTCCTATGCTCAGAAGGCACTGGCCTGTAGCTATAAATATTACCGACTACTCACCCTGCCTAGCACAAAGTTCAGATTTGAACTTTCATTCAGATACTTCTGTGCTTGTTTGTGCTTGCTGTATGTGGTAAAAGTTGTATTTTCTACATCCACCCTGTTCGCTCCAAGTTAAAGTGATTCTGTCATCTGGTTGATATGCTCAGACAGGGAACTAAATTGGGGGCTTTTTTGGTGGGGTTGTTTTTTCTTTCTTTCTTCTTCTTTTCCTGAGGAAAGTTTCTAAAACCTTGTTCTTTCCAAAAGAAAGGAGTTAGTCACCTAACTCCAGGTCATCGGCATGTGAGTGTTTAATTCCCCTGTGCTCTGTTGTGAATCGCCACAACCAAAAGACTGAGGTGTGTCCTACAAGTGCCTTTCACAGCTTTCTTCAGGAATTAGGGATGTCCCTTGGCACCCAAGTGAGGCCGGGGTGGGGATGAGCAGATGAAGGTGGGGAACACCTACAGATCTCTCAGTCCTGAAAGCCTCCAAGTCCTGGCAGCTGCCCCAAGGTAGGACATTGCCCTTCATGCCATCTTTGCAGAGGCCAAGCCATGGCCCAGCCATGAGGGATAGGGATTCTCTCTGCTGGACTTAGCTGGAAGAAGAGTCCCTCCGGGCTGGCCTCCATCGAGGGTGCACTAACTGATGGCACTGGCGTAAAAGCCTTTATACACGCCCGTGGGACTGCACCTCTGTTTCCTTTTAAAAGACCAATTATATATGGTAACGGCAACAAATGCCTCTTGCATCATGGCCGAGTCTGATGTGTTGATAGCTGCACTCAGAAACGATGCTTCGGTGGAGTGAACCGTCTTCTCCAGCTTTCAACAAACCTCAAGGCATTTTGCATCTGGTTATTTGTGTGCTGCTGCTTTGACAGACCTCCTACCCAAAATGCTTTGCATCACTCAAGCTTGCCAGATACTGAGCTTCGTATTTTGAGTGAGGGTAACTTTCCTGATGTATTGAAGGTGTTTAGTACTTTCATTTGACCTTAGCTTTAGCTTGCTCATATTTGTCACTGGAAAGAAGGGTGATTAGGAAGATATATGGCACTCTATACTGATTGCAGACAGCAGATATGCAGCACTGTCAGAGTGGGCAATTGCTGATAGAACTGTTTCAAGTTTGGATCGCAGGCTCACATCTCTTTTAGCTCTATTTGARTATCTCCTAGCACAATTTCAATATTTACTTCATGCAGAATAGAGAACATCTGGGATTTATGCGGCTGCTCACAGGAGTAAAGAGAAAAAAAGAAGTGATTCTGGGGCCTTGCCTACAAAACTTCAACTTTCTGAGCAAAGCTAAATGGTGTTTGGCAGTGCTATAGCAGAAAATTAGAATGAAAATGGTATAAAGGCTCCTGTTAGTACCAAAAGAACTTGTATTTCTGCAGAATTTGGCATAGCAACATCATGCATTCCCAGAACTCTCCCTATATATTCAAAAATAATGAAGTGAAAACAAATTGGGTTTGTGGAGTACATTATATGTGCCAGCAGGCTTGTTTGTGTGTGTCTGAGATAAATGTGCGTGTGCCTATGTGTATGTGGGGTAATTGTTATCTGCTAAGCGGTGTGTGTTCCCCTCCCTCCATGAATTTACATCACCACTGTATGCTGCAAATAACAAAGAAATATTGGGTACTACCATTTATATGTCTAGACTCAGTTTCCATGTAAAGAGGTTAATACAAGCTAAGAATTAAGTGGTCTTCTCTTCCTGCTGCTTTTGAGGCATTTGGGAATATTTTTAATCCCTTTTGCTTTAATTGCCGTTGTCCCTGCTTCATCCTCTCCCTTGTTGCCACTTAGTCCTTGTTGAACTGAAGAAACGGCTTTTACACAATGTTCTGTAACTATCGAGATCTTTGATTATAAAAGGTACATGCTGTTTCCGCTGCCTTCTGTAACTGTAATTTGCACAGGGAAGTAATGGTGAAGGTTGCATTGATGGGGTGGCTGGAGCCTTAGGAAACCCACTGACATGAAAGTGCTGCTCTGCTTTGCACTGGGTGAGGATCTGTGTCTCTTCTGTCCCCCCGAAGGTGGTTATTTTCGTCAACAAAATAGGGGTTGCCTACAGTGTCAGGGCTTTATTATCCCAGAGAAAGTCAGCTGAATTTCAGGACAGCACTGTATCTTCCCAGATGTTTGATGCTGTGATAGTGTACGCTCTGTTGGCAGCCTGCATTAGAGCTGAAACTTTGCACTCAGTATAATAAAAGCCTAACGTTCTGCAGTAATTGCATAGCAATTCCACTCTTGTGCTGCTTTTCTTTATTCCATGAATCCTGATTCCTTACTTAGTTCCGAAAAAATTATTAGCATTGGACTATGCCTGAGCCAGCTAATCTGTGTGAGGTAAAGCCGCTCAGTGCAAGAGTTCTTGCAAGAAGTCACAGCACCTTGCTGCTAACTTGGAACTGCTGATGTTATGAATTTCCAAATTCTACTATCTACCCCACCTCTTGTATACATCGTGAGTCAAACTTCAAGGCACCACATGTCTGAAGTTTTCTCTACTTGTTTTCCTTTTCAATCCTATAAATTTTTCTAAGTAAATTTGGCTTGTATATGAAATGTTTTTACAGCTACATAGTAGTCTTTATATCCAGAATTCCTGTGTGTCTTACTGGCATGTGTCACAGCCAGGGGCACTGCAGGTATGCAGTAAGCCACACTACCCCTTTAAATGTTGACAAGATGGTGTATGCACTGTATATTTATCGCTAACCCATAAAGCAAGGCCTGGACTTCGTGGAATATTTGGATTTACTTTGCATGTCTGGAAAGTCGGTCGTGTGTGAAAGCGCTAGATCTACTGCACGTGCACAGAGCATCTTTGTTGTACGTACGCATTTGTAGTGATGTTTCCCAGGGGCATCTGTGCATATGCAAGACATGCGCAGGGTAATGGTCACAAAGCAGGATAGCTGGTCTTCCAGGAAAGCTTGCTTGGAGCATATGGCTTGTGGCTCCATAGTGTGGGGGACCCCATGCTGCCCCCTCTTTCAGAGTGGTCTTTCCGGAAGGAAGACCAGCCACATCTGAAAATGGACTGATCACCAGGAGGTGATAAAATGTTCATTGCTGGGGAAAAAAAAAAAAAAAAAGAAAAAAGTATGTAACTTATTGAGAAAAAGGTGTATAATCACAAAGGAAAATTACGTCTGCTCTGGAGTTTTCTATAAATGCATCATTATACTCAGGAGTTATCTAACATTTCTGTAATTGCTATGCCACTGTGTCTCATATTGCAGTGGAGTAATTCTGCATGTGTAGGTGCATATAATATAGAGCAATGGTTTTATTAATGCCAAAGGAACATCAAAAGTCTAAACTATATCTAAGCACTGGCATATATCAGTTGAGTGTTGTCCCTTCCACATAATCCTCTCTCCTGCTTTCCTAATAACTCTGACACATCCTTTTCTTTTTTTTGACACATTTCTCCATAAGCATAGTGGTAAGATGTACCTCCCTACATGAATCTCAGTTTGTACAGACTTCCATATTTGGATTTCAACATTAATTTTACCTTAAGATAGTTACAGGTTGTCACTGTGCCTAGTCTAGGTATATTATTTCCATATCATTTTTGCATGGATGTGGTGGTATTTACTCATACACAAATAAAGCAAATAAAGCACATATCTAGTGCATATTTTATTACTAATGTAACATTTACAGCATTTTATTGTTAACATAAAATAATGGTACACATATAAAAAGCAAATCTTTCAGCATAAATCACTCTAAACGTTCAGCCAGCATGACCATCGCATATAATGTTTCCATCTATCAATCAATATGTCAACATGCCTTGGTGCATCAGATGTAAATTATCATCTGAGGTATCTTTGACTCCTCAAAATGTCATCCATTGAACTGAGCTCATTCAAGTTCACCTTTTAACTTTTTCCCTGAGATGCTCATTGTCCATCGAATATGTGAAGGAGGTCAGAGGTTAATGACTCTTAATTGGACTTCATTATGTGGTAATATAGCACCTTGAGTGCCTAATTATGCCCCGGTACTGAAGAGCATGTCATAATGTAAGGATGTAATGAACTAGAACCCATACATTATCATGCACTGTGGCACTTCATGACTTGTTATGGTTCTCTGCATTGTCTCCAGTGAGGTATAAAGCTTGGTGCATACTAATACAGTCAAGTTTCAGTTTTGAGAAGTATTTTTAAAACATTTGTAAGTATGAAGACTTCTGATTGATTGAATTACACTGTAAGGCAAGCCCAGTGCTATATAACTTCTATCATTACTATAATCTGTTGTTCTTCACTGCCTGTGATGCTAAGAAGAGAAATTGTATTCCTTCGCTGCAGGTAGGGCAAGTCAAACTGAAGAAAAATCCTTCACTCCCAAATTTTATGGTGTTAATTTGCCATGTATTAATTTTCACGTATCATTTGAGAGCAAACAAAGAATTAAAGTAGTTCATTCAGTAACAAAACTGTTTTATTCAGAGTTGTAATTAGGCTATACTATTTTCAGTTTTCCTTTGGGGGTGCTGGTTGACAGCCAGCTGAACATGAGCCGACAATGTGCCCAGGTGGCCAAAAAGGCCAACAGCATCCTGGCCTGTATCAGAAATAGTGTGGCCAGCAGGAGTAGGGAAGTGATCGTGCCCCTGTACTCGGCACTGGTGAGGCCCCACCTCGAATACTGTGTTCAGTTTTGGGCCCCTCACTGCAAGAAGGACATTGAGGTGCTGGAGCGTGTCCAGAGGAGGGCAACGAAGCTGSTGAAGGGTCTAGAGTACAAGCCTGATGAGTAGCGGCTGAGGGAACTGGGACTGTTTAGCCTGGAGAAAAGGATGCCAAGGGGAGACCTTATCGCTCTTTACAACTACCTGAAAGGAGGTTGCAGCGAGGTGGGTGTTGGTCTCTTCTGCCAAGCAACTAGCGATAGGACGAGAGGAAATGGCCTCAAGTTGCGCCAGGGGAGGTTTAGATTGG